>VZRN01006399.1:1209135-1274052 GCA_013397935.1 Dasyornis broadbenti | reverse complement strand
TCTTCTCTTTCTTCTCTTTCTTCTCTTTCTTTTTCTTTTTCTCTCTTTCTTTCTCTCTTTCTCTCTTTCTTTTTCTTTCTTCCAAAAGTGATAAAATAAAGGTAGGGACATACATAAAAGGAGGAGGGTGGGAGGAAAGAGGGAATATTCCTGCATCTGCATAAATCATGTCAATAAAAGGAGGTTTGAGTTAAAGTAATGGAGAATCTAAGCTCTATGAAAGTGTATCCCAAATAATAATCAACACATCTTAAGGCAGGAGGTCTCAGCCAATGGGCCTTGACAAGAGAAATGAGAGTGCTGAGTGCTTACTGCCCAACAGAGTAGGTTTATGTTCTGAACTGTCTATGTATTTTATTACCCAAAGTCTCTGGGGACCCCAGTGTCATGCAGTAATAGTAGAAAGCACAGATAGATATCCCAGAAGGGAGTGGACATACTTGGGTTCAAGAGAAACTCCTAACACAACAGGCTGACTGCCAGCTTCCAACAACTATTTTCAGTTTCATTGTCCGGAGTAGAGAAATACTAGAAGACACTTATTTCTCTAAATAACGGTGCATATTCATAGTTATATCCTGCACTGTGATTCCTAAAATGAAGGTGAATGTCAGAGATGTTATGGAAATTGTGGTGAAGGGATACTGAAGTCTATTTTTAGTTAACCTGTATATGCTTTTGCAGAAGTGGATAAGATAATCACTTTTTTTCTCATAGATAGAGCTTTCTGTTTTACAAATAATTCATGTGCTCTTCATGTGCTAGGAAATCAGTTGTGAATAATAAGAGTAAAATTTGAAATGCCAGTTAATACCTAGGGATCTCTCTCTCATTGAACTAATTTTTGCGTTTTATTTTTGTGTGTATGTGCATGTCTGTATGTCTTCCACAGACTGGAACAAGAAATACAGAAATTAGAAAGTGAAGAATCACAAATATCTGCCAAAGAACAAATAATTTTGGAGAAACTAAAGGAGACTGAGAAATCCTTTGACAACTTGCAAAAGGTATTAAAAAAAAAAGGCACTTGGGCACAGATTGAAACCAAAGTGTACTCTTAGCACCATTTAGAAGCAGCAGTTGTTCATGCACTTAAGGAAAGATGTAGTGCAGTTGCAGAGCATGTAGCTCAAACAAATATGAACAAGATTAGAAAAAACCTAGAGACATCAGTTCTATTTTGGTTGGGTTATTTGGATTTCCCCTTCCATCCCAGCTTTTTTGGAAGAGGGATTTTAGAGGCTATCTCCCTAGCTTATCTGCAGGGAAACCACGTGAGCTTTCAGCCCCCCTGAAAGATGCCAGCAAGGATCCTGAGAGGTATTTCAAACTTCCCTGCTCTTGTGTCATCCAGAAATAGCAGCATTTGCCATAAATGCCACATTAGAACATTACAGCCTGCAATAAAAAGCAGAGCTCTTCATCTGGTTACACCATGTCTTTCCCCCTCAGTCTACAATGGCACCTAAATCCAAAGAGCAACAACCACAGTTATCCATTTAAAAATTACAAAGAACCATAAAAGCAACCCTAGCATAAAAATCAAGATGTAAAGCAAATTAAACCCAAAATATAAAAGGTTTAACCAAACATCCTATTTTTTCCCTTCACAGAGTTTCTCCCACCAGGATGGTGGTAAGTGCCTTTTCATTATTGTATAGTTTTGGGTTTAACAGGAGTTGTTACTATAGCTTTGTTGCAAAGGTTTGAAGAGTGGGAGTTCTTTCCTTCATTGTACGTTTCTGATTTATTGCTAGAGCCATTACCTTTTTCTTTGGTACTATAATGCAAGCACAAACGTCACTATTGTGGTAAAACAGTATTGCTTTGGCAGAGTTCCACTTCTTCTTCTGCTCACACAAAGGGAAGGAACAGCATAAATAACTTAAAGCAGACATCATACAATTTCTGTGTTATTGACCCTTTCACTACGTGATAGCCCTGCACTGAAGACTTCTCACCTCTCTGTGGTCAATCTTCTCCATTGGACGTGCTCATGCTCTGTTCGTAAACAATTAAATTCTGTGAGGACTATTTCTAACACAGAGGAACAACTATTAAAAATAGATTACTTCACTGATGAACAATGTTCTTCACATGATGATTCTCGTGGAGGGAAGCCTCACTTGGCTGGATGAGGGTATAGTAATTCCTAGCTTGTTAACTCAGTGCCTTATGAAGTGTGATCAATCTAAACACTGAGCTATAAATTTAGGTGTCTGAGTGAACAATATGTATGGTTCCCAGGAAGCTAGTGAGACCCTTGTAGTGCCACCCCAGGACCCTTAGGACCCAGGAAGGATGTCATGCTAAAGCATCTGCATATAAATATGTGCACCAGATACTCATTCTCAGTACATGCCTTTGAACTGACAAAATACTGAGGTTAATACTACCTCCTCCAGCTGCTGTCAAAGCCATGCCCAACTGAATTGTGAATATAGATGAGGAATATGTAGGATGATCCCTACATTAAAACACTGGGACACAGTGGAAGTTACTATGTAGTATTTAAGTTGACTTGGAGCTGTGTTTTCAAGGTGATTAATACCAATTACTAAGGAGGTTTTCTTTTTAAGTCAAAGATTTAGTTCAGAAATTTTCACTTCTGCTAGCAATATAATCCAAGTTTTTTGTTCAACGCCATTGTTGAAAAAAAAATTTCCAGATAGTATGTCCCATAGTAAGAATTTAGTCTTCCTTCCCTTTGGAGGATTTGAACTTGGCTACCACAAAGTGGTGATGGCAAGTATATTGTACTTATGCAGTTACACCATGGTCATTAGTAAGTTTCCAAAATAGGAATGGTGGCCACAGAAACTAGCAACCGAAGTGCTCAGGAGCTTCTGTGTTTTCTGCAAGGTGCAATCTGCCTCTTCATATGTGTTTTAATAGCAAGGGAACCAAAGGAAGTCCCAGCTAACGATTATGAAGTGGTAGTTTCCCTGAAGGAATGTAGTATTTCCCTGTAGCAATGTAGTATTTCACTGGGTTCAAAAGGAGCCCTCCTGCTCTCCAGATTTTGCCTGCTTTCAGTGGATGCCTTCCTCACAGACTGAGCCAGAATTAAGGACATGTTGTAATTTCTGAAGGGTAATAGTGAACTACAAAACTATGACAAAGAGAAGATAGCAATTCATGTGCAAGCAAAGAGAGCAGGGGGTACAACTAAGTGAACTGGTCCCTCTTCTCTTCTAGACCACTGGCTTTATATATCTTGTCTCGTCCTCCTGGCAACTGGTTCTTGTGGGCTGAAGTCCCAGGTAGTGCTGTCTTCTGGCTGTCTACAGATGACTGAGGCTGCAGGCTGTCATTTTAGCCTTTCCACTGTGGGCACAATGCAACCCTGCATCTTCACATGGTGCAAGCTCAGCTGGTCCTCTATATTCTCTCTGGCAGTGGTCTGAGAGTATAGCTGATCAGGGAAGAACACATGGATATAGCTATGAGCACTTTGGTACCGTAGTACCAAAACCACTTAAAACTTGCTTTGTTGCAGCAGATCAGCCATCTGTCTGGCAACCATGCATAACACATGCTGCAGAGGAAAAAGGAGCCACTGGCTAACACAGGAAGGCTGTGTAAAACACAGATACAAACCAACACCAACCTGTTGGAGCAATTTCTTCAGTTGCTGCCACGTCTGAAAGACTCCCAAGTCCATGCATCTCATGTTTGTTTGTTCTGTGTCCCTTTATTGTAATGCAGCGATAGTTCAGAAACTGATTTACTTCACCATTGTGTTCCTGTGTATAATTTTGTGCCGTCTGTATGGTGGTGACAGAGGTTTTGAGTGTGAAGGAAGCACAACTAGAAGGTGTTCAAAGTCCAGAGAGGTCCAAGCAAAGGCTATAAGGGAAGGCAAGAAGTGGTGGTGAGCACCAGTGGCTGATCAAGTGATGTTCTGTGTCCTTCCCAGCCTTCCCAGAAAAAGCTGTGTTTGGCAGTGAGTGTTTCTGAGCTTGAAATCATCCAGGTACAATTAACACAAATTCTAGGGTACAAACACACTGCCTTCATAAATCACCATGTGAGAGAAAGTAGAGCAGAAATGCTGAGGCTGGGAGCTGTGGCCCTGTCACCTTCCGTTGTGACTGCCAGCTCTGTGGCAGCTTGCAGATGACAAGCTCTCCATAAAACAAGGCCTGAGATGATGCAAGGAATTACATCATTTGTTGCTGCTCAGGTCTGCAGTCAAAACCAGTCATGCTGCAGTGCTATGCTGCATGCACATCATGAAAGAATGGAGAGAGCTCTTGCTCTATATGTGTATGTTTATGTCTCAGTGTATATAAAAGATAAAAGGCACATGAAGATATGTTGTAACTCCTTTGTCTACTGAATTTGCCTCAGGGGTACATTCATCCTCTGCAGTATTCGGCTTTTTGTATGCAAGCTATATGCTGCTATTTCAGCCAACATACAGAAGCCACAATTACAGTAACTGAATAGTTTGTACAGTAACTGAATTACAATAACTGAACTGTTTGAATTTTGTATGTACTGGCATATATTTGGCAAAGAAGTGGTCCAGGAAACCTGACCTGGGTTGTTTAGTACCCAGAACATTGCTTAGACACTCTTCTGGTTTTCTTTCCTCTGATCTTGACCAGCTGTGCAGTCCAACAGCAAAACAGACCAGCATGCCCTCAGAGGAGTCAAGTACAGCTCTTTGAAGAGTGCTTTCCACATGTCCTGTAAAAATTCATCAGTGATTGGCTTTCAGTTGTACGCTTTTGATAACTTTTTTTTTCAGTCTCCATCTATAGCTGCCACAATTACAGCACCTCTGGCTACCTGAGTAAAAACCATTTATCACCACTCTTTGAGTGTGACATGAGTAAATTTTCTACCCATCTCATGGATCACTCAATCAGTCTTGGCCAGGAGAATGCTGTGGGAAACGGTGTCAAAAGCTTTGCTGAAGTGTAAATAAACGTCATCCACTGCTCTCCCCATGTCAATGTTGTTACTATGTTGTGGAAGGTGGTTAGTTTAGTGTGTCGTGATTTGTCCTTGGTAAATCCATTATGGCTTCTGCCAATCACCTGCTTCATTTGGTTTGTAATGGTTTCTAGGAGGACTCATTCTATACTTTCCCAGGGGACAAAGTATGACCATTGTGCCTTCAGTTTCCTGGGTCCTGTTTTGGTCCATTCCAGTGGATAGGTATGACATTTTCCCTCTTCTAGTCATCAGGGACATCCCCTGATCTCTGTGGCTTTCAAATATTATAGACAGTCTCCTTACCAAAATGTCAGGCACTTTTCTTAACACCCTAGGGTGTGGGTGTACATGGATTGAACCCTTTCAGACCAGCCATTCCTTCACACCTGATCTTGTGACCTGGGATCCAGCTGTGTCAGTAAGGACAAGAGACAAAGTATTGAGAAATCTGCCTTGTCACCATTGTTAGTGACTAACTTCCCTGCAGTCCTTTAAGGAGTGATCTTGTGGCTTTCCTTCTGCTTACTGCTCACAAATAATAAAGAACCCTTTCTTCTTGACATTTTTTGCCAACTTTAGTGCTATCTGATCCTTAGCCTTCCTGACTGCATCTCTGCATCCCCCTGGCAAGGTGCTTGTAGTCTTCAGTGGTTAACTGGCTGCCTTCCCACAGCCAGTATGATTCTTTTTCTGCTTTTAATTACACCGAACAGGTCACTGTTAAGCCAGAATAGTCTTTTGTTTAGACTTCTTCCTTCATCTTTGTAAAGAATAGATTGTTCTTGTGCTTTCAGCAGGCACTTTCAAATAACTCGCAGCACTCACAAACTCCTTTGACTTTCATAGATGCTTCCAATGGAATCTCTCACAGCTAGGCTTTTACATATTGAAGTTGTCTCTTCAAAAATGTACGGTCTTCATCCTACTACTGGTCTTCAGTATTCTAAGCAGGACTTAAAAAACTCTGCCATGTTTGCTCACTGTATCCAAGGTACCATTGGTAGTTAGGCTACCAGTGTAAGTCAAGTAAATCTTCTCGGTCTGCAAGCAGTAAGTCTCGCAATATGCTGCTCCTAGTCAGCATGTGCAGCACCTATAGGAACGAGGAGTCCTTAAGACAGTCCAGGAACTTGATGGGTGGCATGGGCACAGTTTTCATCTTTTTTTCCAACAAATATCTGGGCAATTGAAGCCACCATGAACACTCAGCTGGCCCAAGACTTCACTGAATAGCCAAAGTAAGGTTTTGTTGGCTTCATCATCCTGACAGGGAGGTCAGTGCATAAAATCCCCCTTAGTGATGACCCCTCTAATTGTGATCCTAAGGCATCAGTTAAATAGAACTGGCATGGTCTCCCCAGCTCTCCTCTACACAAGCAAAATGTCTCTGTCACATAAAGTGCAACTCCATCTCCTCTTCTTCCTTTCTTATCTTTCTGAAAATATTTGTAGCCATACGTTGTAGTCTTCTCACCATGTGAGTTTTCCCACCAAGTTCCTGTGATTCCTCTGTCATCCCTCACACTGGGCACAAGGCTCTAGCTCCTGCTGCTTGTTGCCTGTACTACATACATTGGTATACATGCACTTAAGGTGGCTGAACATAGGCTTCTTGCCTTCGGAACGGGTTGGGGAGCATTTCTTACCGCTCAGGTAGATGTGCCTATCCACCATGTAGTTCATGGATGTACCAGTGTCAGCTGTGGACCCTAACCTCCAAGATCGTTTGTTTAAAGCATGATTCAGTAAGTCAGAGCCAGCCTATTCAGCTTCTAGCAAAATCCTCCATTGATGTTCTTACAAATGTGATGGGAGGGTCATAATCTCTGTTCTTCCTGATGTAGTCCCATGGAGCCCCAGAGAGCTTTGTAGGTGGAACAGCCCTGCCCTGGGAGTCTGTATTTGTAGAAGACCTACCACTGATTGTAGTGGTATCGGACTTTTTAAAGAGAATCCAGCCGTTGAAAAATTAATTTGTGTGACATTTGACCACAAGCCTCTGTGTGGGAGCTATTCTGAGCAGCTCTGAAGGTTTAGCTTTGTGCAAGCACCCTTGAAGGATTACCTTGCCCCATGTTTTCCCAAGCACTTGTCTGTCTGTTAAGCTGGAAGAGTGCCATAGTCCTAAAATTAATTTTGTTGCAGTTGTTTGGTTGCCATAAAGAGAGAGAACTTGCTTTATGGCATCCTTCGATATTAATAACTTATCAAAGATTGAAATGAAGGTATTGAGTGCAGTCTGTTCAAATGTTATTTATGTTCTGTCCTACTTCTCGTGAACAAAATGCTAATTTGCGTCTCATTAATTCTTTGTAGAATTAACTTCTTATATCCTTTCAAAGGTGCGAAATGAAAGAGACCTTGTTGCCAGTGAGATAAAGGGAAATGAGTATGTTTGCGTTGTTTGGATGCAGGGTTGGGGGAGACAACAACACAAGACAGGAACTGGCAGAATCAACCAACCCTAACTTGTAGTCAAATAACCAATTCTTGACACATGATACCACCGCTAGCTTCAGAAGGAACTACACAAGAATTGCACTGTCCTCCCAGCATTCCCTTCTCAGGACAATGACAGATTGGAGCCCTGAAGCTAATTTTTAAAGTATTTTATTATAATTAACATCCAGAGAAGTTTCTAAACAAAGTCAATATTAACAGCATCTAACACTTAGCTAGGTACTGTCTCCTAAAGCAGGAGGCAAAAGAAAAAAAACCAAACCCAACAGCTTACTATGGTCCACCAACATGTACCACATCAAAGTGAGAGTTCCACCATCAAGCTGTACAACTGATCTTCCCTACTGCTAGATGTCAGCAATGCTCAGTTCCCCCACAGGCATTAGGGGAAAAATAAACATTTGCAAGGGATTTTGCCTCCTGCAGTGTCCTCGCATGAGAACTGTACCCTAGCCATGCCTATTGATCCTCATGAACTGCAGAAAAAGTAAGGATGATTAGCTAAGCAGTTCTAGTCTGCACTGATTATGACCATATGTAACACCTTTGATGCATCGGTCACTCAGTCATTGGATGAGTGTGTACTGAAACTACTGTTCCAAAAGGACACTCTATGGGATGAATAATTACTAAGTTTCTGCTATTTCCAGAACACAAAGTGCCTTCTTTCCCTCGACCAGAAACACAGTCCCCACTTCTTTCTTCTGAGAAATTACTTCAGTTTTCAATAATGGCCTACGCATTTGCTGGTGATATTTCCCAGAGCAACAGCACCAAGCATTGTACCAACTTCTCATTAGAGGCAAGTAACCCTGCAAAAGAAAGCAGCTGTTGCTGGCCATTGCTCAGTCAGCTGTGCCTTAAACAATTATTTTTCCTAGGCTCTACTGCTAAAAATACAAAACTTTGAGGATACAGTATGCACTGAAATTATAAAAGCCCATTTGCCAAGACTGCCATTTGTCCACTGAAATATGAAATAAAATAACATTTCCCTGGACAGGTTTGGCTTTTTTTCCAATTCATCTGCTACAAATTGAACTCATTTATATACTAAATTTATGGTGGGGTTAAATGAATTTGCACTATGCCTCTGTGTCAAGCTTCTCTGACACCAGAAGGGAAGACAGAGGAGACTCCTGACCTGAGTTACCTACAGTGGGCCACGGAGGGATGGAGAGTCATCTTGGGGACTTACCTCTCTGCATCCAGTAGCACTGGTGGCCACCACTGACTGTTATGGGAGTAAAACCATTTCACTAATACCAGACCCAATTCTCCTGCCAAAAAAGCAGGCTTTAGGGTTAGGGGTGGCATATCATGTCCTTCCTTAGGATGCCACCAGGTGCAGGGGTTTTTTCTGGAATGGGTGTTAGCACATAGGGAATGTGATGGAAGTATTCTCCCTTCACCAGATGCAGTCAAGCAGCTTACAACAGGCCGTTTCATCTTCTACCTCATTTCCCCAGTTCACCTTTAGGGTCTGCACTGATCAACCTTTCTCACCTGCTTAGAGCAGCAAGAGGCTTCAAGGAAGGCAGACTTTGCCTGCTGCTCTGACACACGGATCAGGCAGTGCCAAAGGCTTGACAAGTTATACATTAAACTGGCAAAATACCTTTGGAGGAAAAAGAATGGTCTGTTTCAAACCAAAGAGGATTTTATGTTTGAATATAAATTTAACCATTTCCATACAGAGCTGAAAACATTTCCAGTTGATAGGAAAGAAAGTGGGGGTTTTTTGTTTGGTTTGGGTTCTTGGGGGTTTTTGTTTTGGTTTTTTTTTAAATTATTATTTTTTTTCTTTTTCATTTTGGTTTGGTGCCTGAACCTTAAGTCAGTTATCTGTACATCTCTCCTCTGAGCTCTGCTCTTGGCTCAGCCACTGAATTCTAGCACAACAATTAATACTAGTTATATTTAACCCAGCCACAAAATATCTCCAAGGAAACACTTTTATATTTATTAATATCTCTTCTAAAGTACACCTTTAGCTTATGATAAGTATCCATAAGCTCAAATGTAAAACAAGCCAATCATTTAAGATAGCTCTCTACTAATTCAGGATTTGTTAATGAATGATGGCATTGCAGCACTGCCAGGAGCATAATACCTACTGAAGAACTAAACAAGTACCCTATATCTATATGAGATTTCATTATTAGCTAAATTTCAGCTTTAAGAACAAAAAAGCCAGTTCTGATTCAGTAATATTGGAAATAACAGGTACCAAAGAGCTGGTTTCTTATCCTATTTTGTCAACACTAGCATTTTTTAGGCTTTGAAATGTCATGTATTCTGTATCACATTAGGCTTATTCCTTACCTTCCCCTCACCCCCCATTTTAAAGGTCACAGACTTGATAAATCCAGAACCTCCTGACAAATAATTTTATGTGTTCATCTGACATAAGGTTTGAGTCATCTGGACCCATTCCCTCCTGCCTCAGCTAGTCTATTGAACATCAATCACAGGACAGTGACTTTGCACTTTGTTTGCTTTGATCCAATTATCTAGTACAAAGCTCCAGTGACTATTGTCAGGGCTGACAACACTGCTGTCTAAGCAATGAAGCCACTGGGGCTCATAGCACAAATCTAACTGTTTCCTGTTCTCTGACACCAGATGCAGTAAATTACATTTACTCCCAGATCCCTGAACTCCCAACCCTCTATTCACGAACAGCAGAGCCAGTTCCTGGGTGGGACGGATCAAGCAGAGTAGCTGGTAAGTCTCAAGGAACAAAGTATTGTAATACCAGTCCAGTAGCCATGAACTCTTTTTGTTATATTACCTTAGTGGGTCTGGTGTCCCGATATCATTTAAATGCCAGGAAATGCTGCTTGATGTGTATTTTTGTAAATAAGTCAAGGCTTTTTGAACTGCAGTGAGTACTCTCAAACAATGTAGCTGAACTTCATACAAGTACCATAGGAAACATCCCATTTTTTTTAACATGGAAACATTCAGTGCTTTCCATCTCTGCTGATACAAATACATGGTATCTAGGCCAAGGTTTTGTGTCTTCTGTTTTGCCCATGCAACTCCAGAGAGGCACTCACAAGACCAGATGCATTTTTCAAATGTTTATGTCATTTTATACTTCTTTGTATGCCATTCTTTCTTCTTGGGAAAAGGTGGGCTTGTTTTTGTGCTTGGAATCATACAGAGAATTTTCTAACACTTATTTTTCATATTGAATATGTGTCTTAAATGTAACAAAATTAATGTAAGAATCTGTACATTTTTATTGTTTTCAAAATCCTTCTTTTCTCAACAATGTACTCCCTATCTCAAGACCAAATGGCTGATGGCTGCTTAAGAGGTGTCCCAAGGAGTGAGATAAAATGTGGCTTACTGGAAGAATGGATTAACAAGCATGCAAAGCAATGTCTGCAGCTAAGGCACTGTACACAGCTATGAAATATGTAATTTTTTTCCATAAGTTCTGTTGCAAGCCATTCCAAAAACTTCACTTCCACCAGTGCTTACCCTGATCTGTCTTTAAAGCAAGCTTTTCTGTGTGTTTTTGTGCCATTTTGTTGACAACAAGAAAGTAATAATTTCTTTCATTCTGATGACTCAGAAGCCTTGTTAATGTAGTCCTTGATAAGTGTATCATGTGTGTGCAATAAGTGCTCGTAAAGGTGGGCTGTAATCATCCATCTTAAAACAAGCTTAAAATGTAAGTAGATTTTTTTAGAGAACAGCCTCTGAATCCACAAAACAGGCAGACGCTAGATCCTTCTGTTGGCACATTGAGATCTTGTTGTCATGAAGCACTGCGTCATGTTTCACTGTAATTAAAGCTTGTGCAGAAAACTTGTACTTATGAATACTGGCGGTCATCTTCAAGTACTGCTTTCAGTTTCATCTCTATTGTCAGGTAGTTTTGTATTCTATTAGTAGATCACATTTTGCAGTAAATATGCTTTGGTTAAATAAAGACATTTGAGAATCAACATTAGTTCATTTTGCAACTACTTTGACAAGCTGGACTGCTAGGTTTTCCCACAGACAACAAACATTATGCACGCAGGCAGATAAGCAAGGTTCTGTTATTCACTTCTCCCATGGCAGTGCCTTTTACTGGCAAACAGCTTTCTAAGAAATTCACATATATTTATGCATTTACTTACTCAAGTAGCTTTATTGTGGTCCCTGGGTTGGTCACAAGCCACATGTTACGCCAGTATCTAAAAACACTACAGTAAAATCACAGTAGAATACATGAAATAAAATTTTGACAGAGTCCAAAGCTTAAGCAAATTACCCAGACTTGAAATACAAAAAAATCACACCTGTTAACTTTCTAGGACAACATCTCCCAAGAAGTGCTAGAACTTGTTGCCTGAAGTCTCCCTAATAGATAAGACATTGTTACATGCCAGTACTCCATACCACAGATAAAAGATGTATCTTGCATGTAGATGTATCTCATTCTTCTTAAATATGGAATCATTGAATTGTAGGTTTGGGTTGGAAGGGGCCTTAAAGATTAGCTAGTTTCAACTCCTCCACCATGGGCAAGGATGCCATTCACTAGATCAGGTTGCTCAGGGCACCATCCAGCCTGGCCTTGAGAACTTGCAGGGATGGGGCATCCACAGCTTCTCTGGGCAACCTATGCCAGTGCCTCACCACCCTCTGAGTATTTAAATCTGCTCTCTTTCAGTTTAAAACCATTGCCCTTTGCCCTGTCTCTATCCACCAATATAAAAGTCCCTCTCCTTCATTTTTATAAGCCTCCTTATGGTACTGGAAGGCCGCAATAAGATCTCCCTGAAGTGTTCTGTCCTCCAGGCTGGACAATCCCAGCCCTCATGGCCTGTATTCATAGGAGAGGTGCTCCATCCCTCTGATCATCTTCATAGTTCTCCTCTGGATCTGCTCCAAAAACATTAAAGTCTTTCTTGTGCTGTGGACCCCAGACCTGTACTCAGTATTCCAGGCTCCAGGTGGGTAGAATAGGGGCAGAGTAGAGGGGGATAATCACCACCCTCAAGCTGCTGGCCACACAGCTTTTGGTGCAGCCTGGGGTACAATTGGCTCTCTGGGCTCTGACGGCACACTGTTGGCTCATGTCCAACTTCTCATCCACGAGAACCCTGAAGTCTTTCTCTTCAAGGGCTGCTCTCAATTACTTCTCTCAGTCTATGCTCACGTTTGGAATTGCCCAGGTGCAGCTCCTTGCACTTGCACTTGTTGAACTTCTTAAGGTTCTCATGGGTCCACTTCCCATGTTTGTCCAGGTCCCCCTGGATGACATCCCTTCCTTTTTTTGTGTCAACTGCACTGCTCAGCTTTGTGCCATCTGCAGATTTGCTGAGGGTGCACTGCTGAGGGTGACAGCTGAGGGATCTCGCTGTCTGTGTCATTTATAAAGATACTGAAGAGCACCAGTCCCAAGAGAGAGCCCTGGGGGACACCACTCGTCACTGGTCTTCACCTGGTCACAGAGCCATTGACCACAACTCTCTGGCCAATTCCTTAGTCACCGAATAATCCATCCATCAAATCCATATCTCTCCAACTTGGAGGTAAGGATGTCATGAGTGACCATGTCAAAGGCCTTACAGAAGTCTAGATAGATGACATCTGTTGGTCTTCCCTAGGCAACCATTGCCATTATTCCATCCACCAAAGCATGATTTGCCATTAGTAAAGCCATGATGGCTGCCTCAGATCACCTTGTTATCTTTTATGTGCCTTAGCATATCATCTAGGAGGATCTGCTCCATGATCTTCCTAGGCACAGAGGTGAAGCTCACTGGTCTGTAGTTTACCAGATTTTCCTTTTTCCACTTTTAAAAGATATGGGCGTTTCCCTTTTTCCAGTTACTGGGTAATTCACCTGACTGTCTGACCTTTCAAATATGATGGAGAGCAGCTAGGCAACAATGCAGAATTATAGAATCATTGAGTAGTTTGGGTTGGAAAAGAACTTAAAGATCATATCATTCCAACCTCTCTGCTAGGGGCAGGGATATCTTCCACTAGACCAGGTTGCTCAGAGCTCCATCCAACCTGGCCTTGAACACCAGCCAATTCCCTCAGGACCCTGGGATTCATGTCATCCAGTCCCATAGACTTGTGGCTATTCAGCTGCGTCAAGTGATCCCAAACATGTTGTTCACTTAGAGTGGGAGGGTCTTCACTTCCCTCACCAGAGGATCAGGTACTTCAGAACATGGGAAGCCTGACTGCCAGTGAAGACCGAGGCAAAAGAACTCATTGAGTACTTCAGCCTTCTCCATATCAGTCATCACCAGTTCTCCTTTCCTGTTTGCAGGGAGATATAGGGAGATGGAGTAATCTTGGCCTTTTTTTTCTAACCTATGTACTTACAGAATCCCTTTTTGTTACTCTTCGTGTCCCTAGCCAAGTCCTATTCCAGCTTTGCCTTGGCTTTCCTGACCTCATCTCTACATATTAAACCATATTCCTGTACTCTCCCTGGGTCCCCTGGTAGATGTTGCTTTCTTACTCCTTCAGTTGAGGAGCTGATCGTAGCTCAGCTGTGCCAGTTTCCGGCCTGCCTTGTTTGATTTCCTACACACTGGGATAGAGAGTTCTTGCACTTTAAGAAAAGCGGTCTCAAAGAGTTGCCAGCGCTGGTCAGCCCTTCTGTCCTTAAGGACAGTTTCCCAGGGAATCTCATTCACAAATTCCTTAAACAGTTGGAAGGTTGCACTTTTAAAGTTCAGAGTTTTCCCTTTGCTCCTTGCCAGGCTCATGCTCCTCAAGATCACAAACTCAGATGGCCAGGTCCACATGATCTAACTCTCAGATATCTTCTTCTGAATTCATTCCCACTGTTCAAGCCTTCTTTTAATGCACAGTACTGACCTAAGTTTGTGCAACAAAACAGAGAAGGTCTGGCAGATTACACTCTCTTCTGCACTACAAATACATGGCACTCAACTATTTCACAGGAAAATCACCAGTCTGTACTGAAAATCCATGCCCCAAATAATATTTTTAGTTTTCAAAGAAAAGGAGAAGCACAGGAGCTCTAGGGGAGCTCATGCTGCTACTTCTCATTAAGAAGGTAACACGCAGCCAGTTGATGGGCTGGTGGTGCCCTCTCTGTAGGGCAGTGGTGCCCTTTCTGTAGGGCTGTGGTGCTCAGGACAAATCAGGAATGTCTGTCCATCAGAATGTGAATGTGCTGTTGCCACCTGATGATTCAGCTTTGCTTCAGTTCAGCTGGCCATTCAGAAACTTGTCCGTTTTAGCATCTTCATCAAAGGCTAGCCAGCCTCTATTTTTACCTTTGTAATGTTGCAAGTTTTTTAACAATATCTGCCTGAGCAGCCCTGGTGAGGTCAAGTGATGTTCAGAGCCAAAGCCCTAGGCACGAAGCCAGTAAACAAAATTCGTCTTCCTTTCTTCTTCCCCCTCAAGAAACTGCATCTGGAAAGGAGACATTTCTAGAGTGTTAGTGTTGGCACCTGCATCTCTTTGTTTCATTAACATTATAAATCGGATGAAAGGCTTGAGAGAAGACGCAGTTGGATAAGATATAAAGGGCACTTGCACACCAGTTCCTGGGCTGGGACAGTCGTGAACAAGTGATCCATGCCAGCTGCTCTCTGAGCTGCACCATAGTGCTGTACACCACAGTTTTTCAGAGCAATTGTTTGGTAGCTTAATTGCTACCAGCCCTCGGGCAACAGTTTTTCTCTTATTTTCAGCCTTAATTTCCTGTTTCCAACCGTGCCAGATGCCTTGCAGTATCCTGCTGCACACCCAGAGCAGAGCTCAGCTCTCAGCCGTGCAGCTGCCTTCTGGCTGCTGAGGCTGCTGTGGCATGGCCAGGCACAAAAACTCCAGCATAGGAGGGAGATCAAAAACTGTAAGCCCTATTCCATTGTGGAAATGGGCACCCTGTGCTTAGGGTCATGACAGCTATGAACACAAGTAGTCCATAAACCTCCCAAAGCAGTGGTAAAACACAGTCTTTGGGGGTAATCCGCTAGGTTGGAATGGCCAAGGTGAGATCACTGCTTCTGCAGCCCACTCTAGCCTTCAGCAATGCATCACTATCAGAGGCAGCAATGCTCCATCACCTACCAGCATCTCTGTCTCCTAACTTGATGCAGGTGTTCATGTGGTGTTGCACTTGACCCAGCCAGTCCTGCTGGGGCTGGCCGAAGTCTGAGCAGATGCACACAACTTGTAGATGGCCAGATCCAACCATTTTGCCCACTAGACTGCACTCCCGGGGGACAGGGGAGACCATGTCACAGAGAACAGCATGCACCCTCTCACCAACACACAAATTTTCTGTCTAGCACTATAGGCAGTGTAATGATACATGTCATGATAAATTTCCTATTGCTGATGAAATACTTTGCTTTAAGGTTATAGAAAAGTAATTCTACTGTGTGTTAATAAAAAGACTGAGGAAATATATTAAAGTAACAGTAATATTTTACATTAATTATTTTTTAAAAAACAAACATACCAAGCTACATTGGTTCTTGGGGCAAGGATATTCTGTACTCTCCTGAAAATAAACCAGAAAAAAAAAGCAAATATGCCAGTTTGTGGTATACCCAGGTGAGATAAATCATGAATATACCACTGAGGTTCACTGATGGAAGTGATCACTGCAAGTTTCACAAACACTTGTCACTGCCTGTGGTAATTTGTAATTAAGTGTCTGTGGATGTCTGTCCAGGAGCCAAAATATCTTCATATGCATACAAGGAATAGTTAAACAAATGAACTCTCTGCAAAGCCGGAGATACCTTTGAACATATTTTCTTTGAAAAGCTGTCTAGTGACATGTCATCATATCTCAAAATGGGTGTTGGAGCAGAGTGGACTGCTCATCTATTCCTATTTTGTGGTCTATAATTTTCATCTCATTACTACATCCTTAACTGCTAGAAAACCTTTGCTATTCTAAAGCAACATCCCTCACACATGTTTTTACCTGTTATTTCATGACTCTTTGAAAATTAGTTCATTTATTACTTTTTTCTTTAACTTTGGCAGTGGTGCTTAATGCTTGATTCACATAAACAAGGAGTAATTCTTGGCTGTTTTGTACATTCTCTTAACCTGGAAGCAGAGATCACTGTTGATGTCTTGGTGTGGAAGCTGAGAGAGCTGCCTTGCCACACACCTGTGGGAGAAATTACCGTATTACTGTGTGATTGTGTTTTCCCATGTATAGAACAGATAAACAATGTTTCTTCACCCCTCTAAAATGTTTTGAGTGCTACGGATGGAAGAGTTAAGCAAGGACAAGCATTGATAATTATTATGGTCTGGGTGTTGCAGCAAACAAAACTTTTTACTAACTAACTGGCAGTTTGATGGCAGAAAAAAGAGTAGAGAGGTTCTCTCTGAATTTTGAGGCAAGTTCAGAATGGAAAGTTAGAGGGCAACCTGCATGCTATCACCTCCCCTTATCTAAATTACACCTAACTTCTTGGTGCTCCTAGCTGACCCGAGACAGCTCCACATGATGTGAGCTGGAAGAGTAGGTCCTTTTTGCCACAGATACACCCAGCCTCCACCTGCATAGAAAGCCACAGTGTAATAGTGTCCACAGCATTGCATCCCACCTCTAACGTAGAATGCTTAGCCCTTTAGAAGCAGGAGCTAGGGAAAAGGGGCACCATAGTTTTCTTTGTCTGTTTGGCAATTAACCATTCACTGGCTTTTTTTGTTGTAACATGCACTTCCTCTCTTGTTTTCATTCAAGCTTTGTGCACCATGGAAATTAATGTGGAGAAAGACAAACAGACAGGAGAGACCAAGATTGTCTCTGCTTCACCTGTTGGCCCAGATGAGGCCCATCAAAGAGGATTCAAAGTCTATGATGATGGTTCCAAGGTAGTCTATGAGGTTCACTCTGGTGGCACAGTGGTAGAAAATGGAGTACATAAATTAAGCTCAAAGGACGTAGATGAACTTATGCAAAAAGCTGGACAATCAAGTGTAAAAGGAGGGTATGAAACAATGACTGTGTCAGACAGAAATGTGGTAGCCGATGGAAACCTTAGCCATATGAAGGAGCAAATGCTCTTCAAGGAGGCAAAGCTGGAAATGGTACACAAATCCAGCAAAGGACGTACTGTGAATCCTCAGCCACAAGACAAACCCTGTGGTGGTGAAACCCCAGAGGCCAGTGCAGATCAGCCAGTGACAATGATATTTATGGGCTACCAGAATATCGATGATGAAGAGGAGACAAAGAAAGTGCTGGGCTATGATGAGACCATCAAGGCGGAGCTTGTGCTGATCGACGAAGACGACGAGAAGTCACTGCGGGAGAAGACAGTGACTGATGTTTCCACCATGGATGGGAACGCTGCTGAGCTGGTCTCTGGCAGGCCCCTGTCGGACACGACAGAGCCCTCCTCTCCCGAGGGGAAGGAAGAGAGCCTGCCGTTGGAAGCTGCCCCAGGTACACAAAAGAAAAAGCGCTGTCAATGCTGTATTGTCATGTGAACACCTCTTCCTTCCCTGCTCCCGGCAGCTCCTGCTCCATCACTTACCTAGACCTCACTGTACTTCTAACTGCAATACTGTGAACTGGAAGTGAATGCCTCCATTGCCTTGCAGTTGGGTTGCTTTTCTTTCTAGTTCTTCAGGAAGAGGAATGCATGGTTATTTTCCCATCAGACATACTATTTGGTGTTGGGGAGGGGTTGGGGTTTTTGGCTTTTTTTTTTTGTGTTGTTGGTGATGGTGTTTTGTTTTGTTTTCTTTTCCTTAATACTACAGAGTGAGAGATAAATGAGAAATGGAACATATGTTTTCATATTTATTTGATTTTTATATATATATATTTTATATATATAATGAAAACACTTTTTTATGTTTTTTCTTTAAATATCTGGCAGGCTTGATCAGATTCCTAGGATTTTTTGGGAGTCTGAGTTTCACAGCCGCCAGATATAAGAGCCTTAAAAAAACATTACTTCTCTTTTTAAAGAAAAATCACATTTAAGCATTATTTTATAGATCATATTTTTTATTTCTTGGGGGAAGGCTCAGATCACTTCACTGTTTTAATTTGCTAAAACTCAGACAAGTCTTTCCCAAAAAATGGCATAATTTTGTTTTATAGTAACTTTCCAGTTTAGTTTGCGGTGTCAGAAAAACCCATTAGCCATTTCTGCTTATTGGTGATACCAGAAGTGGACCTTAATTATTCTTTCTAGAAAATGTATGAATGATCATTTTGCCTTATATAAATCTTCCAGATTACAGTATTGTATATGCACTTCATCTCCCCAAATTACAGTTGAAATTAACTTGACATGAAAAAGATGCAGCTGTCACACCAACAGAAATGGAGTCACTCATCTAATTACTTGCCTTTCAGTAACTCTGCCAATGTTTATACATGAAGTTTTCCTGCTGAACTCCAGTAGATGAGGGATACTGCTTTCTGTTTCCCTAGAATACAAATGAACTTCTCTCACAGTCTGACCCTGTTACTACTGGATTCAGTGGCAAAATTCTCAGTGCTGGGAAGGGAGGGCAGGGCCAGAGTTTTATTTTGTAATTCTTATGGAAGTGTCATTTCTCACAGTGTACCTTCAGTGCACCTACATCATGACAGGCAATTGGGTCTGATCCTGCCCTGCTTGTCCAGGTAAAACTCCTGTGGAGGCCCACTGGAGTTTTGTCAGAGCAGCTGTTTTGGAAGATCCTATAGCCGCAAGACTAACGTTTTCAAAAACTGCTGGTGGTTTTGGATAGTTCATTTTCTAATGTGGGCCACTAAAAGATGCCTGATTTCCAGTACATTTTTCTTTATCTGACTTCTGAAAATCAGGCCTCTTAAAAACAACTAAAGAATGAAAATGTAAAAATGTGAAGGCATCCAAAATCAACAGATGTTTCTTTTTTTCTTGTTCCTTGATTCTTCTAAATGAGAAAGCAGCTAGCTTTTTCATGATGAGGTATTATGAACCTGATTCTTGTATCACGCTGGTTTGGCTTAAGTTTAGCTTCACTCACTGTAGTGGAGTTACTCTGGAATTATAACTACATGAGTGAGATTAAAAATCAGGTTCTATATTCTCTGATAATGTGAAGAAGTACTGACGATTATTTTGAAGTGTCTTTGAAACTATCAGACTTTAAAAATCAATAACAGCAACTGAAAAAAAAAGTAAAAAAAAAAACCAAAAAAAAAAGATAAAGAGAAAACAACAAAAAGCCTCTTTTCAGTCTGAGGTGTTTCCTATGATATTTCTGTTCTTTCTTGGATGGTGCTTTTACTGCATTAATTGTTAGCTCAGAGCATCTGATTAAACACAGTTCTTGCTCTGTACTCTTTTCTTTCTGTGCCAGTAAAAAAGACATTTGTTCAGTGGTGGTAATATGAGGCACACTGAAATCCTACACATACAAAAAAAGGCAAAAGGTAGTTACCATGTTAAGTCACTCAGCTGTCAGTATGGAACTGGTCTATGAAATTTCTCACCACTGCCCAGGTGACTGTCAGATAAAAAAACCCCAAACAAGCAGAAAAGAAAGCAAGAGTGGTAAAAGACAGCCTCACCTCTTTGACACCTGTAGAAATTTTGCTGACCTCCATATCTGCTGCAGTGGCAGAAATGAATAGATGTCACACACTCCCTTTGCCTCCCCTGGGGGCTTTTGGATGGGAGAAGGACCAAACTCACCTAGAGAAGCTCTGCACATCATTTTTTGACTCAGGCTTAGGTGGTTAAGTTTTTTCAAAGAGGGAAGGGCCACAGAGCCTCATATTGCAATAAAAGGTCTGGTGGCTGTTTGTTAGAAGCTGGCAGCCTGTGTGTGGTTTTGGTAGTGTTGTGTGGGTTTTGGAGTTTCTTTTTTTGGTTGTTGGTGGTGGTGGTTGGGTTTTTTTTTTCCCTTTTCCTTTTTTTCCAGAAATGCTAAGCATTTACAAATCTAAACATTTCTTAAAACAAGACCCTAAGTTTTCAAGCCCAGTGTGGCCAGGTGAGGTTGTTCTCAGGCATGTTTAGGAGCCCGGCAACACAAAGGGTGAAGCCCTTTCTGTTTCGTATCTAGCTGTGAATGATGTAGGAGCCAGGCACGCTTTGCAATAGTTCTCTCACTCTGGGGCCTGCTCACCTCACCAGTAATATGCAGAAACAAATCTCCCACCATTTCCTCCTGGCCTAGCCAGTCATCTTGTTGCTCACTACCTTTTCCTCTCTGAGTGTGATGCCACCTTCACAGCCACCCTGGCCTCCTGGGTGTCTTCACAGTCTGATCTTTTTCCCCCTGCCGCTCCTCTCCCCATGTTGACACCTTTTTTCAAAGCCTCCTGCTTGGGAAATTTGGGGTATCATATTAACCTAACCCATTCTGTCCCTGCGTCTCTTGAGCCATGTGCTCCCCTGTCAGATGACCTTCTGGTTCAGCACCCACTCAGCATTTTGGGGATGACTCCCTTAGCAGCCAGCTTTGGGAGATGCTTGCTGACGCCGGGACCAGAACGTCTGAGACAACTGCACCATCTGAGGCACAGCACGGTGGGGAGGTGGTGGCATACTGCAGTCCAGAAGTGGCCCTTTAGTGGTTAGAAGTAGAGCACAAGCCTTAAACCTTAAACCTCTCAAATATCTACTGCTCAGTACTTGTAGCTAACATTGAGTGCCTAGGAAGGCCAGTCATTTTTATGTGTTCACATTAACTCCATGGTTAACAGGCCCCGGTAGATCCAGGAAAGCTAAAGGTTCACCTGCATAGGGTTGGTCTTTACAGGTCAAAGGCAGTTCCACATCTGAGGTCAGGAAAAACAAGAAATAGGAGCAAATGGATCTGAAATCACAGGGCCTTAGCTGAAACACGCTTATTCCAATCATCCTCCTCCACAAGGGCAGCAGCCATGCCTGGACATGGCCTTGTCCCTTCTAGCCATTAGTCTGCAGCCAAGGGGAATTCATATGCATTAGCCCAGGCTGATGAATGTAAACTGGTTTTCCAGGAGTGGTTTGGGCTTTGAAGGGGTCAGTTTTCCCCTTACCCTTGGATTGGAGGCTGCCTGTGGAAATCTGTGCACAATCAGGCGCAAGGGAAGCGGTCTGCTCTATGGTCAAGCAGAGAGAGATTTTTGTAAGGATCGTTATGGGATGGGGTTTTTTAATATTGTTTTAAGCAAAATCCCTGTCTGTTTAACTTATGCCATCACGTGTACATTTTCAGTTTCAGCATGAGGGGATACAAAAAAGTAGAGTCAGAAACTGGTTCAGTAATAGCATTTTGCCACAACAAACTGCTCGCCTTAACTTTTGTAAGAAAAACAAAAAGAAAACCTCTTTTCAGTGTATTTTTTCCTAGACTGGGAAAAAAGTAACCTAGGAAACTTTTTTATATTTTGTATTTTCTAAGCTTCTATAAACCCACTCTCCATGTTGTCCCTTGTTTGCATTCAGGGACCATTTCTTTTGCAAACCACTGCATTTTACTTCCATTCTTTCTTATTTTTTTTTAACAGAAAAAAAAAAAATACAGATCAAAAAACCACAGCATTATGATTTGTGGCTAGGCAATCTCTTTCAATTACTAGAATATCAATACAGAAAGAAAAGAATTACAGGGTTGTTTTCTTTTTTTAATTTCTTGTGGCTGATGTACTGTATGGTATCTGTTTACAGAACTCCTCTGGTCTGCCTTTGTGGTGTTTTCTAAATGAATGACAAAGTAGGTATGATGTGCCATTTGACAGTTTGCCTTAGCAGTCTTGGGTTTCCTTCTTCTTTTCTGTTTCTTTTATTTCCTTATTTTTTTCCAAAAAGTGCAGGCTGTATTCCAAAGCTGTATAAACACAACATTATCTTTCAATCCCCAGCAAGAGAAGCATGCCTAAGTCCTTCTCCGAGAAGTGTACCTCAGTAGTACAGTACAAGACTTCAGTCCTGCAGACAAAAATATGTATGCCTAATTCTGCTGTGTGTAGACCTATTTCGCTCAACAGGACTGCTCACAGGAAGGACGTTGTAGGCATCTGCAAGATCAGGGCATGAACGATCGACACAGAGTGTAGTTTGGGTGTTCTTTATGTACCTAATACAGATTTTCTACACTGCTGAGTTTGCCCAAGGCGATGTAATCCAAGACGCTAACTCTAAGCATTGCTACTTCTACTGAGAAAAATACAAAACTAAATGGTGTTTAGCATCTGGTAGGATCAGGTCCTGAGTCAGTCTTGCTACCTTCCATGAGCAAACATTCAGAGGGACTTCCCTGGTGGATAATATATTAGTCCCCTGCCACTGTACCTAAGTTCACTACTGATTCTTCACACCTGAAATAATTAAGCTATCACAAACTAATCCAAGCAGAAAGATAGCATACAGAGTTGCTAGAGAAATAAAAGATGTTCTACCTTTTAATTTACACAAACATCCAAATGGCATACTTGGAAAGTAAGCGGGGATATAATAGAAAATGTAGTATTTTCAAAAACACGTTTGTGTATTTTTTTAAGGAATAAATATTTTTGTAATGAGATACAAACTCTAAATGGGTATTGAGTTTTGGAATATCATCCTTCCCATGACATTGAACCTTTCAACTTTTTCATATGTTTATGACGATGCCCAGCTTCTTGGGATCTTTTGTAGACCTAACCACAATTTTTTTCCAGGAAGAAGGATCACAACACTTTTTAAAGAGTCAAGTTAGAAGAGTAGAATCCAATATAACTGCTATAGACACAGCTAAATAAGTAAATGTACTTCACAGAAAAAGGTGGACCTACACCTATAGCTAGACAAATTTCCTTACCTAGAAAGTCAACATAGTAGGCAATAGCTACATGCTTTCAGCAGAGTGGTATGGCTACTAAGGGAAATACATGTTTTGTCATATTTTATCCAATATTACATTTTGAAGCGCAAGAGATAGTGCCACTGGAAAGAGTTGAACAAAATATTTTAGACAAAGTAGAGGATTTTCCCACATGCTGAGGCATGGATTCTTTATTTTTTCTAAACTCACTAAGTTTCAACCAGTTCTCACTGTCTACTGAAAAGGTTAGTATTTGCTCAGATTGTGTTTCTCAAGCCTCCTGAACAGCAAGAGTAAACTTTAGTTCTGAGCTTAATAGTTGCAGACTATGACAATATCCAACAAAAATATAGACTGTAATTTTTGTATGTAAAAGAGTAGGTTGTATAAAATGGCTGAATTTATTCAGTTTAGAATATAAATGGATTGTCACCTAGTCCAAAGAGAATATAAATCCAACTTGTAATATAAACTTCTAATAATAACTTAGCTTGTAAATATTGACAAGGGTGCATGAAGTTCTTTAAAATGTCCCACTTGTATTTAAAATTAAACAATTATAAAACTGAACCTTTTCCCTCATGGGTTCAAAGAGTCTTGCAATATCTATAGCTTTTTTTCTGTGGTGGTTCCACTTAGGCTGTTCAGTGGATTAAGAATAGGCCACTTTTCTTAAGGGCAAACTTGTGAAAAATTCCGAGCTCCTTCCTTCAGTTTGCAAAAGCTTCTCTTACTTTGTGGGATTTTGCTGCTATTGTATTGCAAAGCTTTCCTGCAATTGTTTCTGAAATTCTTATCAAAAGTGGATTTAGGGGTTTGTTTTAGGAATCAATCTACTTCAGAAATTTAATAAAAAAACCTTGATTTTTTTTTTTTTTTTTTTTTTTTAAGAATTAGCTAAGTAACTCAAGTTCACCAATTTGGGAATATTTATACATTTTTAACTTGCACTGGTATGTTAGTGACTTGTACCAAAATTTAGACTTTGCATATCTATTCAGCAGGTCTGTAAGACCTAAAGATTTGCCCATGAGCACAAAATCAAGCACCCAAGTAGTCCTTTTTAATGGGATGACCCAGACAAGTGACATTTAAGCACATGCACAAATGTGTATAGGGTGTGGTCTTTAAGCACTATGCTACAGGCAAGGCTTATGCTGCTTTAACTGTGTCTTCTCATTAATTTAATTAGAATTTTAAATGGTGTTGTGAAACTGGTGCACTTTTCTACAGAGGGTTTTAGAGCATGGTCTCCTTACTGACTGTGTTTGAGGAGACAAACACCCTCCAAGACCTCTCAAAACCCCACTGCCTGTCGACGCAGGGGACAGAGGGACAAACTTCATACCTCTACAAAAACACAACAGAAAAGAGGCAGTGTAACTTTTATTTCCAAATTTTTCTCTCTGCACACCTCTGCCCCAGACTCTGCCTGTCTGTACTTGCTCTCATTCTGGACACTATTGCTCAGCTGATCCCTTTTTCCTCATCCCTCTGCTTCCCTTTTTGTGGTCCTCTAGAAGAAAGAGGGGAAAGAAAGGAGAAACTGGAGTTATAAAACACACCTTAGGCCTGCTGGTGTCAGTCCCAAGAAATTATGGTATCTTGTCCTCACGATTTTCCTGCATTTTCCTCGATTCTTGGGACATATTTAATATTAAAAGAGCAGTCACCCTATCTATTCATCTGGCATCCTATGGGTTGCCCAAACAGCAAGTTCCATTAAAATCTCACTATTTAGGTAAATCTGCTGTCTCTCTTACTATTCCTTTGGAACACACTAAGCCCCTCAAACTCATATGAGACAAATGTATCCAGGTACATAAAATATAAGCATCCAGAAATCAGTTTTTACAGCAGCAGAAGGGAATCCAACCCTCGTATGTCAGGTTGCTATTGGCAGGGCAACAGAGCCAGGAGAAGATGTGAATTTCCCCACAGATCCAGCATGCAAAGGCATTCTCAGTAAAATTAGCTGCCAAGAATCTACTGGTATCCCTTCAAGACAATATGGCTGTTAAAGAGAAGCAAACTCAAAAATTAAGGTGGTTTTGTGCAACCATGTAAAGTCCTGGTTGAACGTGGTGCTTAAGCTATATAACCTTAAGCGCATACTTGAAGTGTAACACATACTTAGAACTGTGCAGATTAGGGATAGCCTTGAGGATGTGTGAAGATCAGCCAGTATTGATGATTAAGGTGCTTTACTGATGATGGTCTCAAATATTGTCCCTGTTATTTTGCAAGTATGAATGTAGGAACTCCTCAGGGGCAGATACAAGAGAAATAATCGATTTGAAAGCTTTTGCCATTTCCATTGACCAACTGAATCTGACTGCAGCAAACTGTAGCCAAGCAAGAGCAGGTCAGGACAAAGGCAAAGAATGCATTTCTGAAGGTTTTCTGCTCCTCCCAACTACGTTCGCTCCATAGACAAAGAATGACTCTTTATAGGGGTTCAAGAAAATGTTGTGTAAAATGCAGCTTTTATGGTGAATGTAGATTGTGGTTGAGATTTTTTTTAAGCTTTAGTCTCCCACTTTCTTTGTGAGCTAATGTAAATAAAATCCCATTTTGTTGGGGAAAAACTGCTGTGCTAACACTGGATTAGAATTGCTGGGGATAGCTGCTGTACTTTGTAACCTGAAGTGTACTTTTTTGACTGTTATGTTTTTTTCTTCAGATTAAAAAAATGAGTACAAAAAAAAAAAAAAAAACCAAAATAAAAAAACCCAAGAACACTGCCAGCAACAGCCATGCTGTAACTGTGGCTTCTCTCTTTTTTTTCTCTGTACAATATTACTAGTAAATAAATCTGCCTTTTCACTGCGCCTACTTCTGTGTCTTTTTACTGTGTTTCTCTCTACCTACCACTGTTCAAGATATGCTGTGATCTCAAGGATATACCACACTTGATCTGCCTCTCTCACTAAAAGAATTAAAGTACTAACTCCACAGTTGGGCTCTTTTTCTTTTCCTCCACTGCTGTGCCCTGCTGCTGTTATTTTTATGAGATCCTTCATACATATTAACTTACCGTACCTGTTACTGTCTCATTTCTTTTTTCCTTTCCTTCTCATGTGATACTTTGCCAAGCATATTGTGGACTCTGTTGCTGTAGGATCACATGGCACATTTTCATATTTGCAGCAGAAAAAAAAGATTGGGTTTAGCCATCAAGGCAGTATGTTCTGTGTCAACTTATTTCCTGACTGAGGGAGGTATTCCATACAGCATATATAACTTGTGAGAAAAGAACACTAAATTATTTAAGGACTGATAAAGTAAACAGTGTGCAATTTTCTTTCAGGGCTTACCACAGACAGCATTCTCTCTATATCAGGACTGGAAGAACCTCACCATAGTCTGACTTGCAGGGGGTAAAAAGGAAGAAAAAACCCTCAAGTAGTTTTCTTTCCTGAGATGCTGTGTTTACCTGAGGTTAGAACAATGAAAGGATGGATAACATAGCCAGGCATCATGTGCCTCCTTCTCAGAAATTTAAAAATTCATCTTAAACTCAGATATTTAAGAAACTCACCACAAATTGCCCATTGGTACTCAAGTACCCACCTTCTGCTCCTTTCACCTGGAAGCTGTACAGATAAAATGTGTATATACACATACCCCCAGAAACCTTTAAATACAGTACTTTTTAGTGTCACAGAAGGGAAAAAGGCCCTGCTTTGCTGCTTTATGATTTAGTCCTGAAAGTTTTGCACTAGGTGGGGCTTCAAGTTGGTATTTTTCCTGCTTGTGTTCAATGACAGGAATTCAATTTTGTCTGTCCAAGAAGACTCTGTGAATGCTGGGAGAACTGGTATGGTTCTGTCATCAAAGGACTAGAATTGATTCAGCTGAAAGAAATCATCTTTAAATTTAATTATTTTTATCTCTTTGGTTTTGCAAATACCTTCCTAATTCAGAATATGTGCCAACATGGCAAAAGAAGGAATCATGAACTTGAGTTAGCAGTAGCTTATGTGAGAAAGCCATGAATTGACAAGGCAATACCATGTGCATCTAACTTAGTGCTTGGACACTTGGATACATCAGGTACATAATCCATCTGTTAGTGCATACCATGGCCTGTGACATATTCTTATGTTCATTCCACCTCACTTTATTCCATAGCCATGAGAAGATTTTCAGATGATAATTCTTCCCATGTACAAAACTGAGTCATCCAAGTAAACCATGAAAACAGACTAGTCAATTTTAATATTGTTGCTGCTACTAAGGTTTCAGAAACAAGGTGTTTCTATGCATTTCCCCGTTAAAATTTCCAAGGGAAAAAAAGAAAAACAGATTTTGGGGGTTTTTTAATAAAATGCTTTGCAGCTGGTGAGATAGCCTGGCACTCCCCTGAAGCTCTTCTGGAGTGGTTCTGTGGAGGTCAGTGACTTCACAGACCTCCATTGAGCAGCATATGTGTCACAGAGCATGTTCAGCATGAAAGAGGCCTCTCAAGTTTTGTTTCTTTTTCATTTATTGTAATAGCTCTGTATCCCGCTAGTAACAGAAGGAAAATAGGTGTTTACTCTCAACACTCAACACTTGACTTGTTTCAGTGATTTGGAGGTGGTGGGAGAGGAAGGAAATGGAATAGCTCATTTTCAGACAGCTCCTAACTTTCCTCCAAGACCCTCACAACATGCCCTTGATGCCTCAAAACTCATACCAACTCTGCAACAATTCTTACTTCACACTATGGTATTTCTGAGGTTACATGAAGAAAGCTTTAAGGCTAGGAACTGTAGGAATGAATAATAAAAAAGGGACAAGAAGTTCATAACAGGTTTTGCTGTTCCAAGACCCCTATTTGCAGTTCTCATGTGCTGCTCAGTTGTCCACTGCACTGTGCACAGTCACACATTAATTTGCTCTAACTGCTTATAGGGGGAAACACAGACTGGTCTCTAGAGGAGCTTGCAAAACCACAGCATTTGCAAAACATCCTCCACATTTACCTATGATAGAAAAGCAACGGACTTTATTGTCACAAGAGTTTAGTTGATACAGATCACCTTCTCAAGGACAAGGACAAGGAAAGAGATGCTTATGTAGAAATAGAGTTTGCTTATATCAGTTTTAGAGAAGGGAACTTCCTAAAATATAACACAAATTAAGAATTAAGGGGAAAATTAGCTAGCTGAGAGAGAGATTGGATCACTCCAAATATGGGGCAGGGAGAAGTTGTGTTGGTGACACTGGCATGCAAACCAGTTCAAAGGGGCTCGGTTCCCTCAGAAAGAAGGGAATTGTCTCCTGTCATTTATATACAGAAGTTCCTCCTGGTGTAAGGAAGCAAGCTCTCTGTGCTCACTGAGCATTAATAAAGATACTGGCTCATGTCGTGGGAAACATCATTTCCAATTGCTGCTGCTCTGGGTGGTTCAGCATGACCTCACAAAAAGTCCCTCATCTGCAGATCTACAAAGGTATGTAGAGACAGCATCATCCACTTGATTTAGATGGGAAGCGCAGGCACCTAAAATCCTCTGTGATTCCAAGGTTTTTCACATTTTAGATCTGTAATTTAGGATAATTACCACTGCCTTGTGCAGCTCTGGTGATGTGGCTGTTGGTGTCGCTCACAAGACTACAGGAATGTGGGGCATACTCTGGGTACACAGCATCATAAAATGTCTTCTTACTGCTACAGTTTTGCAGTGGTTCTGCTTGTAACAGCATTGCCAAACCAGAAAAAAAATAGGCTGTACTGCAATCAAATCCAGCCAATCCCAGCAGTCATGCATTTGCCAGGAATGAATGGCTTGCCATGATTTAGGAGAAAAAGGTTGTAACCATAAAAGCATGTTTGGTTGCTTGTAGATGGGAAAACAAAGGGAGAAGAATAGGTGAAGGCAAAAAAGGAGACATGCAAAAATGGGTCACGTTCTCAGACATGACAAATCAGTTCAGCTTCCTTTTCGAGTATTTCCACTGTAAGTAATGCATCACTGGCTACAGATTCCCTCTGGCTATAGATGAGTCTGCTCCAGCAATGGCAGCAATATGGTAGCTCTTGTGGGCAGAGGAGAGTTGGTTGAGCTAATCAGCCCTGCTGTAAAAGAGGTTATCTATTCACTTGAGCATAACCCCATGCTAAAATGACTGTACAGTAGTTACCTCTAGACATCATTTCATTTTGATTTGTGAGCATCCTGTGGCTTAAAAGAAAGGATACTGCTTAGCACTATAAGGTCTTGATCATTATATGTCACTGGAGTGTGGTACATACCTGATTCATTTTAAAGCAAATGAGATTACTTAGCCGTGACAATTTTTAAATAGATTGTTACAGATGAGTTTTAGTTGTATTTTAAGATGTTTCTTCTTAACATGCTGTGGTAAGCTACAGAAGCATCTTTATTGCTTCCGAAATAAGAGTTCATAGACAGAGGTAGAATGCTTCCTTCTGTTGAACAACTTAAGCAGTTTTATATTGTTTATGGTTAAGTTACTGGTGAGATTGGGGTAAAGTGGTGAATCTGTTAAATACCACATGCAGTTGCACACTGAGAACAGGGAAATTTCTCCTGGAAAATCTGGAAATTCTCCACTGATGCTATTTCAGTCTGCATTTTTTTTACAGAAGGTGGAGGTCACCAAGGGGTTAGTAAATTGGGAGAGTCAACTAAGATAGATATCACCCTGGGAAGAAAACAGCCCTTAATAGGAGAGAAGTAATTTCTATTTTTGCTTCTACAACTTATGCTGAAAATCTGGTGCTTTTGGGGTTTGTTTTTTTTTTTTTCTTTTTTTAATCTGCAGCTCATGGAGTCAAATAATTTGAGGAGAGTCTTTCCTGTAATGTAAAAAC
Source organism: Dasyornis broadbenti (assembly GCA_013397935.1). Lineage (NCBI taxonomy): Eukaryota > Metazoa > Chordata > Aves > Passeriformes > Dasyornithidae > Dasyornis > Dasyornis broadbenti. The sequence goes on along the minus strand of VZRN01006399.1, from coordinate 1,244,057 downwards.
ACAAGAAGAGAAACAGTAGTTCCTGGGATTCCTGGCTAAGGATGAAAACTGGAAAATACTTGCTCTAGCTGTATGTACAAGCCTTGCAGAGCTGTGGTACACTTTTTTATGAGCCCTTTTCTGTGGCATTTAAAACACCGCAGACAATATTCTTAATCACTGTTGAATACAATAAGGAAATGATACTAAAACAAATGGAGAAGCTACTGAAAGATCATACACTATTTATTTTCTTCACTGATTTTATATGCCAGGATTTAGAGTTCACAGAGCTGGAAATACTGAGATTCATTTATTGATCTATCTTCTCAATGTGCCAAATATGAACAAATCCAGGACCTACCATGGAGGCTGTTACCTGCCTGTCTCCATTTTCTTCACACAAGTCCTACATTGGGACTTAAAGCTGTAAACAATGTTCAGAGTATTTAGAAGTTCTAATTGAAAGTGAAAATAAAAGGAAAGTAATTATTTTCTCTCATTCAGCACCAAGAAGGGTCCTCCTCTAATCCATAGACGAAAAGGAATTAAATTCTGTTTGATGTCAAAGGACAGCTTTCACAGCTTAACAGATGCAAATAGTGCAAGCAAGGCCAACAAGTCACTTAGAAAAAAGTCTACACGTGCTTTCTGGGTCAGAACCTTTCCCCAAGCCCAGTCAGTGACCTCAGAGTGCCTGTGCAGGAAGTCAGAGCAGACTTTTGTCACAAAACACGGGAAATAAAGGAAAGTGTTTTCATTGGTTTGAAAAGCCCTCTCTGATGCAATAATATTTTTAAAGCTAGGTCACTTACCGCCAGAGAGATTGCAAGATGAAAATAACCAGTCCCAGAAAGAGAAACTCAGGCAGGGAAACACAGGCCCTGATGGCAGATACCAAGGAAAGCATACCCATCTTACTATGAAGAAGTGTCACCATCAGCACCCGAGAAGCAACTCTTTTTTCTTTTATAAAGAAAATAAGTGGCACAAAATCAAGATATTTTCACAAAGGGTTCTGCTGTGTGCAGAACTTCATACAGCAAATCTCTTTATAGCAGCAAAGCGGGGTTGACACTCCAGTTACATTGCCTGGCATACCTGGTGTGTTCCAGTATTATCCACTATAAAAGCACTTGACTTGCTGCCCAAGTTACAGCCTTAATTTTCATCTTATGTGTTTAGTAATTTTCAATTATGTACAATTATTTTAAGAAAAGGCTGGCCAGAAGAGCTTATAGAAAAGCTAATAAGCTTTTTCAATGGTAAGCAGTTAGGTTAGTAAATTATAGTGATACAGGTTGCTGAAAGCCATGTTGGTCAAATAGGAAAGAGAAAGAAGTCCAGTTCAAAATAAAAAAAAACTACTTTTAGAGAACAGACCTGTAAAAGAAATTTTGGAGAAAAAATTAACCCTTCTACTAGTCTGTGAATCCCCACAAATGCTTTCTGTCATAACAGGAAAGAACTAGTCATGTACTTGAATTTCATAACATAGGTAGCCAAATTTATTTTCATGGATGTGTTTGTACCATCTCATTTCATTAGAGACTTCTTCACAAAGCTCCAGATAACTGGAAAAAACAGAAGATTCTCCCAGATGAGGCATCCTGTATAGGAAATACCTTTTTTGGAGAACAAGATTGTTAAACAGTGCCAGACAAGAGAGCAAGATAATGATGAAATAGGTTCAAGCTGAAAGAGAAGGAATTTAGGTTAAATATAAAGAGGAAAATCTTTACTTTGAGGATGATAAGGCACTGGAACAGCTTGCCCAGAGAGAAGTTATGGATGCCCAATCCCAGTCAGTGTTCCAAGCAAGGCTGGATGGCACTTTGAGAAACTGGATCTAGTTGGAGACTCCCCTGCCCATAGAAGGGCAGTTGGAACTAAATAATTGTTAAGATTCTTTCCCACCCAAACTACTTTATGGAAGTGCTTTTAATGAACTGGTCTGTCTCAACCTGCAGTGGTGAAGGTCTTGCTTTTTGTGCGACTAATTCCCTTTTCTTCCAAGACCCCTATTTTGCAGAAATATCTTCTTGATCCTCCACTGCTAATGGGCTTGGAAGCCCACCATGTATGGTCTCTGCAAAGAATGGGCAGCAGGGATGGTGCTGGGCAGGGAAAGGAAGGAGGTGGAAACTTGTAACATGGTGCTCTGTTTTAAGGAGGCTGAGAACACTGTTAGCATTGGAGCAGAGTAAACACTACTGTTTTGATTCAGTGGTGAAAATTAACGGAAAAAAGCAGATTTAAAAGTAGATTAAAAGGGGATTCAACAGGCTGATCCCAAAGTGAAACTTTCTGAATTGACCAGTTGTTTAAAAAAGCACAGTTTGGAGTGGGGTGGGGGGAAGAAAGGGAAAAAAAAAAAAAGCCAGAGTATCGCATATGGAATAAAATTATTGCCATGACATTACCAGGACATTCCCTTCAATTATTCTATCCAAAATTATTATTAGTGGAATTCTATGTGATTTCACTCTTTCAGAGCTCTTTTTTTTTCCAGAAACTTTGCTGTTCAGAGTCAAAGGGAAAATGCCCTTGGTTCCAGTCAGCAAAGCACTTGTATGTGAAGCCTGTGGGGCTGACATTACAATTTCAAGTCAAGTGTGTCTAATAATGAAGCTAGCTATGGGCAAGAGACCCACAGCTGTATATTGTCAGTACTGGACATTGTTCCTTTCTCTGCTTACTGTGGCCAGCTCTCTGATTTTCCCTTCCCTCCTGTCTGCTGCCTCTTTCCCTTCAGCTGCACGCATATTTGCACAGCACTCATTTGAGCACTGAAGCAGCACAGGGATGCCTCTGAAGCAGAGGGCACTCTGATCCAGATTAATGCTGCTACCAGAAAGGAAGACTGTGGTCTAACACCCACTGTCATGCATGTGAAGATCAGTACACCTGTTTGACAGATGCTAAAGTTTGTGAAGAAACTTTTCTCCAGAAGTTTGTTTTCAAGAACAAAGATGGGGCGTGGTTGCTTTTCCTGGACTCATCATTCTCCTGTACATGAATCACTCGTCCAGTGCCATGTGCATCTTGAAAGCCTGAGACATTACTGATGTTTGTAAGACTTATATCCATATGTAATATTTGACCCCAAAACAAATCTTCCCTTTCTCACTTCCACTACATAAATTAAGTAAAATTCAAATCAGGTAGTAAAAGCTGACACAAGAATATAACATGTTTGTGCCAGAAAGATCTTAGTGAAAAAATGTCTTATAGATCCCCTAGCCCTCCAGAGAGGTCTCAGAGCTGGGAAGCAGTAAGATAGTAAAACATAGCCTCGAAGCCAGAAGCTCTGCAGATCTGGTCACTGCTCAAAGCCATGGTCTCTGCATTCCTTACTCAAGTCATCCGGCCTTTCTATCTCAACCTGTCTGCTGTCTAATTTGGAGACATTATTCATCTTAAGATGGCAATGTGAGCATTAATTAGTGATTACAGGGACTATCTCCATCAGGCTGTACAGCAGTTTTGGTGGGTTCTGTCTGTTTCAGTACAAATAATTAACACTGATTATAAGACAGTCATCGAGACAGAGTTGCTAGCTCCATTCAGTTAATTTTGTCTTTAAAAAGAAATCCTCTCTGGAATAAAATGTGTGTTTTGATAGAGGTAAACCGGCAATCTCCATCCATATAAACACATGGTTCTTTTTAAGTGTCAATATTATGCAAGATAGTTCAGGGCCCTTGTGTACGAAGAGGATAGATTAGAAAATTATCCCTGGCACAGTCAGGGAATAGGATTCCCTCTCTATTGTAGCCAAGTGGCATCAGTATTCCCAAGCAGGTGGTCCAATGAGTGATTTTTTGTAGTTCAACATATATTCCTACTCTGACTCTTGAAGTGGGAGTCAGGCAAAGACAGACAAGTGTCTTGTTGGGCAAGTTATGGCGTATCTCCCAGCTCATCTGAGTTGAAGGCAAGTTAGTCAAGGAGAAAACAGACTGCTGGTACAAAGGACTCCTGTGAGAAGAGAAAAAGATGAATACTTGCAGGTTTTCCCAGTCTGAGGAGATAGGGAAGCACCAGGCAGAACAATAAATTGCAGGTAGACAAAATGCCAGTTCTTCACAGCACTCATGCTGAACATCGGGTCTAGGCTCCAGCCTGCTTGGATGGTCCACCAGGGAGTCCTCATACCACTTACGAGTCAGTGTCTTTATTTCCTGAAAGCAACCAACACATCGTCCAGTCTACAATAAACAAAAAGTCAGTAGGCAAAAGTAAGGGAAAACATAGGAAAGCTTACTTTTGATAGTTTTGGGGGGTTTGCTGCAGCCTACTGCAAGCCTTCCAAGTCAGAACTACCACAGCCCAAACACCAGTCTGCTGTCCCTGTAATTCAGAGCAGAGAGGATCATAGGCCACAAAGATCAGGAGCTAGGCAAACGTCAGGGCTAGGCAAAGTACAGGTTTCACACAAGGGTGACAGACAGCCATATGATTTAGTGATGGACATAGGTCCAGGCTTTCCCAGAAAATGGGTGAACCAGCACCTGTGGTTTGGTGTGGATCCATTAATGTCATTTGTACATAGATGTGCATGATGTTCGCATTATGTTCACATCAGACCACACTATTAACCAGACCTGTAGACAAAGCTGAAATACCTTCATAACATTAACTTCATAGACAGAACTTCCAACCTCAATCTTGACAAATTCTCAGACCTGAAAGATCAGCTTCAGCCAGCATAAAAATGAGCACATTCAGGCCTACAGACACTAACCTCCCTCTCATTTACTGTTTAGGTTTAAAAACAAGCTCTCTGTGGAAAATGGTTGCTGCAGCAGCCCTTGTTAGCTCTGTCTTGAAGACTTTAGTTAGTCTCAGAGATTACATTGGCTTTACACTGGACTCAGAACTGGGCTTAGCTTGACCACAGACCTCGTAGTCATGAACACTTTTATACTTGCAGAAATGAATGGTGTGTAAGTGTGTGTGTGTTCATGTATGTGATGAGAACATCCCCTGACACAACAAATACAGGTTTGAGTTTATGAAAAAATATTTGGTATTAATTCTAAACAGTGTATCCTTTTGTTAGTATTTGCCTTTGGGTTTTTCAAATTTATCAAATATCAAGTTCATTGAGACAGGACTCATTTTTTGTTCTAAGGGCAATATATCACAAATATCCTAGAATGTGGCAAGAATAGGGCAAAGGTGAAAAAATTCTGATGTCTCACGTCAAAAAACTGGCCTCAGATGCTACATCTTATAAAATCTGGTAAACCTTTAGCTGTGCAATAATTTCTGCTCTGGAAGCAACAGCTTCCTGGCTCCACTGCAATCAAAGGGAGTCTTGTTTCTGATTTCTTGGTACCAGAATACACAATGAATCTCTGTGTGTAAATCTTTGCAGGCCTGGATCCTAAAAAATTTACATGAAAGGATGTACTACTTCCCATAAGCCATAAATTTAAATCAGTATATTAATATTACAAATACCAGTTTTCTGTCAAGTTAAGTTTAAAAGAATAGTCTATTCTGTTGTCAGAAAGTCCTGAATATCCTGTAAAGTTTCCCATTGTAAAAAAATATTTATAATCGTGTTATTAGCGTCACTGTAGTCAATCCCATCCCTTTCCCCTAGTAAAGAGATGTGAGAATTCAGTCTGGATATCAAATATTTATCAAAGACATATTGAAAACAAAGAACTTCCAACTGAGTCATGAGGGATAGCCTACTGGAGGTATGCAGAAAACATTACTTGGCATTTGTTTACTTCTTAAAACTCTGCCTACATAGACTTTAGCCCATGTGACTCCTTGATTCACCTTCAAGATTTTGCACTGACATCTGTACATGCCTAGCTTTGATACTAGCAAGCTCAAACTCCAAAGCTTTTGAAACTACAAACTGTCCAAACAAAAGTTTCCATGACATTTGGATTAGTTCTTATTGCCAGCAAAGCTGTGGGGTTCAATACAAGTAGTTTTTCTTTAACAGTTCCTGTTTTCATTTTGTATTTGAATCAGCACTGTTATTTGTACAGTACTGTGAATTAATGTATCATAAGATAGATGGCTATGTAGTCTGAACTGCAAGGTATATAGGTTTTAAGTTAAACAAGATTAGCATCTAGCAAAATGGGTGAGGAGTGAGGGGGTGATGTATTACATGTAGTGGAGTTGCTGGTAGAAGTGAATTTAAGAGGTTATGGAGTAAATAAAAATATCATAACTGTTCCCAGAAACTGTTTAATCAAAAACTATTACTATCATGAAAGCAACCACATTTTAGAAAACACATGTACTTCCAGGAGACTGTAATTTTTGTTTTCAGATAAAGTGGTAAATCCAATGTGGTTACACACACGAGCCTTGGCTCGGCTGCTGACATAACGTAAAGTTAGGCCTCCCTCAAGAATCATAACTAGTTTAATGGCAACATGATTATGCTAATAGCAAAGTGATAAAATCTTGTACAATAGCATGTGTGCCTTGTGCCACTGACCTGGTACACTAGATTTTACTAAATTACCAAATATCCTAAGTATTTGTGGAATATCTTTCATTATTTCCAGGCAGTAGGTGAAGTATTGAATGGAAGTGGTCTATAACAACTGAAGTGCAAAAGATGCAGCTTACCACATCTTTTAGCCTATTTTAGCATTTAATGTGTATTTTAAAAGAACAGTATCCCACTAAGGCAGAGAATTGCTGTCATTATTATATGAAAAATGAGGAACTAAGAGAGGAGACAATGAAATGACTGCCTACTATGTAGGTAGCTCAGCCATTTTCTCAGGAAAAAATGTTTTCTTGTGTCTTTTCCAATGTGTCTCTTCACTGTTACCATGCATGCACATTTAATCTGCACAGAGGACAAGTCATAAACAGATGAGCTATCAGGCAGATAACTGTTTCTCAGAGTCAAGAAAAACCCTTACACCCACAGGGTGCTTCAGTGTCCAGGGTGGGCACTGAACAATTACAGCCCCCAGACCTCTTGTATGTACAGTTATTGCTGATGTATCCCATCAGCAAATATTCTGTTAGCAATGAGCTAGTAATCATCATAAGGAAAGTCTCTGCAGCCCCGTAGGTGTGCATCATCAGCACTGAGAGCTGTTAGCGACAGAGGCAGTTCTCATGTTAACAGACCAGGCTGTTTTGCCGTTGCACTGGTAAAGGACAAGAGGGAAATGCCATGGCATGACATAGGAGAAGCATGATTGTTCCCTTTATGGCAGCTTCTTTTACTGCTTCCTTGTATAAGCAGAGTTCTGACTATGTTTATGTCGAGCAGAAAAATATCCCCAAAAGAACATAAATGTCTTCCTTTTTCTTTTCCTTTGCTTTTTCAAATTTCTGCAACATTCTGGTCACTCAGTCTCAACTAATGTACAGTTTTCCAACAAGGATTTTCCAAGTCACTGATTTTTAGCAGGAGTACCCTGAACAAAAGCAGGTGAGCCAATCAATATGCCTTAAACCACAGTAGACAGAGATGTAATTACATAGCAGAAAATGCAAAATAATATCCCATTTTACTAGGATAAGATCTGTCCTTTAATTTTATAGCCAAAATAAAATAAAAAATTACAAACCAGAAGCTATTGGAACTGATTAATTGGAATGGAGAAGACAAAGGGAGATTATTTGGTTACTCTTTAGTCTCTCAGCATTGTTTCTCAGATCATCCATAGATAGAAGCCAAAAGGCACCTAAACAGAAGGAAAATGCAGAAATGGTGAACTGCTAGCTTCCAGTGCTCCTTCTCCAAATGGTCACTTAGACAATGAATATACTTCCCATTGGGTACCCAGCAGCAACTCTTGTAGAAACTCCAAAAGAGAACAATGTCAGAGTCCGGGAACAAGGATTCATAGTTCCATTCAACTTAGGTTGCATGGAACAAGCTTCTGCTTGTGTCTCCATTTGTTTCCATTATGCGTATATGAAGCCTTAGGCCAGGCCAGGCACTGTCTTTCAATTACGTTTGCATTATGCAGGAAACATCTCTGCTCATTAAACCTACTGGATTTTAAAGTGTAAGCTTTTGGATAGCTTACATCCCTGCTTTCAAAAAAACAATAAATAAATAAATAAAACCAAACAAAAAACCAAAACATTTATCTGAAGTCAACTATCCACCTCCTTCTGCTAAACACAGGGAAGCTAATTCAGCTCTGATATAAATATGTAAATATCTCACTGACTTCAACGGCCATTCAGCTTAGCTGTGTCAAATCTGAATTAGGCCTTAGGTCTCAAACTGTCTTGTCTGCTCTTGCCATCTGTCTTCCTTTGCTAACCTAATTCCTTATTAAATAGTGTGTCCTTAGTGAGCATGAACCTATTCCGCTGATTCTTTCTCTGTAACAAACATTGCTAGAGGCTAAAATTCCTGAAAGTTATGACTACTTTGACTGCCTCTGCCTCTAGACTATGAGAGGTTCTTTTAAGGTGGTCTGAAATTCAAACTGTGAATGTTTAAATTCCTGAGCATTCAATCCCTTTGCAGTCATATTTTAGACATTCAAAATTACTAAGCAAGCCGTAATATATAACAATACTTGAGTTCACTGTCTGTTCTCCTTGGAGGTTTCTGAACTGATAGTGCTAAACATGATAGTTCACACACCATGTAGAGGATGAGGGTGTTGAGCAGAAGCGAAAACAAACAAAACAAACAAATAAAAGCAGCAACAAAAAAACACCAGACAGACAAATGTCTTCATGTTAACAAACCAATAGATGCAGAAAACATAGCAAGGGACAAGGCAGAGATGTGTCCAGTGAGATCTCTAATCTAGTGGTTTTGAAGTTGGAGGAAGTACAGGGGATACAGACTGGTACAGGGGTTCTCCTTATGTGAAGCCTCTTTCTGCTGCTGTCAAAGACAATTTTTCCAGTCCAGTAGGGCATTTCTTGTATTCTTAGAAACTGTCTTTTACTGAGGTAGAAAACTCACTGCTATTGTCAGAAAAGAAATGTGGAAAATCCAAGCCACCTACCTGCACTGTTAAAATAAATTAAGCATGACAGTTTTTTTTTTATCTGTTACTTGGTACACATTGTGAAGAGACTATTTGAACACCCTGAATAAGGGAAGAAGCAGTCACAAACTTACTTTAAACTCAGACTTAACTATTCACAAATTGAGAGCTGCTGTGAATCAAGTAATCTGATTATCATTTAAAGAGAAAGGAAAAAAAAAGAGAAAAACCCAACCAACCAACCAAACCCAGAACCACCAAACCCCACCTCTCTTCTCTATTCATTATGTTTCACAATTCTGTGTTCCAGGGAAGACCTGAAATTAAAGCACAGTGGTTCTTTCAAAAAGAGGCTTTCTAATACATTTCTGATTTCTAAAAATCTCACAAGAAATGTAGCTTGCTAGATTTCAACAGAAATGGTTTAAATAAGCATCTTGACATCTGGGGGCTTACCCAGAAACCTTCTGAAATTTCCTGGTCTTTGCTTGTTTTCAGAGCTGGATTCTCTCTCTACAGGGTAGGCTGCCTCTTGAAAATGTTATTTTAAAATCTTATAAAAGTAAGTAATAACTCTCGCATTGAAGCATTAGGTATTTGACTTACAGGTAATATGAAAGGTAATTGAAGCCCTGATGTAATTTTATGCTTTCTTCGTGCTCTATTCCACTGCTATTATGGGCTTATTGTCAAGATGGAAGCTGCAAAAAATTATTGTTGCTACCCTGGTACAGGCTCTACGTTGCTTTTTGTTTTCTCAAGACAGTAGCTAATTCTCTTAGGAAGACATTTTGCACAATCAACACTATTCAGTGTTCATGCTAAGGAGGAATAGAGGGAATAAAAGAAATAGAACAGGTAAAGAGATGCAAATACACTACAAAATCTACATTTGAAGGGGAGGTGAGTTTTGTGTATTCGCCCCCAGCTAAGCTTAGGGCTCCAACTCTGCAAAAACTCCATAGTCACACATACTGTTCATGCATCATCTTCCACTTTGGTGCAGCCTGCACAGGTGGACTGCCTCATTATGCCGGGAAACTTCTCACATTATGGGACTGCCTTGCATGTGACTTCTGCCCCAGAAGGCAGTAAGAGTGCTGCAAACTAAAGTAATGTGGCTCCAAAAAGTTGAAATCAAGTAAAGCTACCAAAAGCAAAGCATCAGCCTTAGCTGTGTTTTGATGTACTGTGGAATGCAAGTGCTTAAACACTTTCATTGCCTCAGGAATATTTTTAATTTTGAATTTAGACAATGCATGTCGCAGGACAGATACACAGCTAAGAGAGAACAAGTATTACTGAGCTGGAAAGTTCCACAAGCCTGCAGAAGACAACCAGCATTTTCTTAGTGACTCTGGATTGTGCTGTAGCTGTTTGTTCTACCCTTGAAGAGCCATGTTTAGCATACCACAGACACAAGAGTCAGAGTTTTTGAATTGCATCAGCAGGGCACATTCTGTGGAGCACATGTTGTGACTGAAGAACTGAGAGAGGACAAAGCCCTTCAGGAATACATGGCTGGCCTGTGCTCACTTCAGAAGTGCAGAGAGAAAGCAGTCCTATAATCTCCCAGCATGTTTGCTAATCTGGAGAGTTAGAGGTTTTACTAATGGGCAGGTTCTCCATTTCTGGATGCTGTCTTTACATGAGTTCTCAATGCACGGGACAACCTGGAAAGTTATATACACTTAGCCCATCTCTGTGCAGCAGGACTCAAAAGTAATAGAAGCATCAGAATGTATGGAGATCTCAGCTGGCGATGGCACAGTTGAGAGCCTCTGGATAAGAATCAAGGGGCAAAGAAAAATAATGCATTTGTTAATGAGGGAATATTCTATAGACCTCCTAGTCAGGACAATAATGCCAAAAAATTATTTGAGGAACTAAGGGACAGTTCCAAGTGACCTGCTTTTGTCCTTGTATGAGGACTTCAACTTTCCAGAAATTAACTGGGAGCATCACACAGCTGGTACAACCCAGGGCAGAAGATTCCTAAAAAATCTGGGTGACAACTGTATGGAATAGGTCCTAAGGGAACCAACTTGGAAAAATGCCCTCCTGGATCTGCTGCTCATCAACAGAGAGGATCTCATACACAAAGTACAGAGCAGTGGCCGTCTTGGCCACAGTGATCATGGAGCAATCGAGTTGTTGTCAGGAGAAAAAGTGAAAGCAAAACCTCAGCTCTGGACATGAGGAGAACAGATTCCAAGCTGCTCAGGACACTAGTGAGTCAAGTCCCCTGGGAAAATGCTTTTGTAGGTGCCTGGGTCCATCAGTTCTGGTCACTTTTCAAACATCACTGCCTATGGGCACAGGAGCAGGAAATTCTAAAATGTCGGAAGTCAGGCAGACAAGGCAGAAGGCCAGCTTGCCTGAACAGTGATCTTCTCTTGGAAATGAGGAGAAAACAAACGTATACACACAGTGAAAGCAAGGTCAGGTGATATGGGAAGAATAGAGAGATACTGTTTGCCACTGGAGGGAAAAAATTTGTGTGGCCAAAGCTCAGTTGGAGTTCAACTGGCCAGAAACGTCAGGGACAATAAAAAGAGTATTATCAAATATATTAATAGCAAAAGGCAGTGTAAAAATGACATTGGCCCATTACAGGATGAGGATGGGCACCTCACCAACAGGGACGTAGACAAGGCAGAGGTGTTTCATGCATTCTTTGCTTCTGTCTTCAACATGGGTGATGGATCAAGGGGGTCTCAGTGCCTGGAGGACCATGACTGCTGGAATGTTCAACTCCCAGTCAAACCTGAAATTGTGCAGGATCTGCTGCTCCTGCTAGATCCCTACAAATCTATGGGGACTGATGGCATTCATCCAACAATCCTCAGAGCACTGGCTGATGTCGTTGCAAAATCTCTCTTGTTGATATTTGAGCAGTCTTGGGAATCCAGAGAGGTCCCAGCTAACTAGAAGCTGGTGAATGTTGTCCCAGTTACCAAGTAGGGCAAGAAAGAGGATCCCAGAAACTACAGGCCTGTCAGTGTAACGTCAGTGCCTGGTAAAGCTGTGGAGAAGACTATTCTGGGAAGTATTGGCAAACACCTGAAGGACAACACAGTCACTGGGCACAGCCAGCACAGCTTCATGAGGGGAAAGTCCTGCTCATCAAACCTGATTCCCTTTTATGACAGGATAACCCACCCAGCTGATCAAGGGAAGCCGGTTGATGTAATCTTTCCAGATTTCAGTAAAGCTTTTGATGTTGTCTCTCAAAAGAGCCTTCCGGACAAAATGTCCAGCACACAGCTGAATAACAACGTTATGTGAAGGGTGAGCAGCTGGCTCATGGGTTGGGCACAAAGGGTTACAGTGAATGGGGTGACATCAGACCGGTGACCTGTCACTAGTGGGGTTCCACAGGGCTCCATCCTCAGCCCTGTGCTCTTCAACGTCTTCATAAAGCACTTGGACACGGGACCGGAAGGGTTACTAAGCAAGTTCATGGGAGATACAAAACTGGGAGGAGCTGTTGACTCCCTCAAAGGCAAGGAGGCCCCACAGAGAGACCTTGACAACTCAGAGGGCTGGGCAGGTACCAACCGTATGAAGAAGGGAAAGTGCTGGATTCTGCACCTGGGATGGGGTAACCCTGGATGCACAGAGAGACTGGAGAACAAGAGGCTGGAAAGCAGAAATGAGTGCAGGAAAGGGACCTGGCAGTGCTGGTTGGTGGAAAACTGAACATGAGTCATCAGTGCCCTGGCAGCCAGGAGGGTCACCCATATCCTCAGGGGCATCAGGCCCAGCATCACCAGCCAGGCAAGGGAAGGGATTGTCCCGCTCTACTCTGCACTGGGGCAGCCTCACCTCCCGTGCTGGCGGCAGTTTTGGGTGCCACAATCTAAGAAAGGCATTAGGCCATTAGAGATCATCCAAAGGAGGGCCATGAGGATGGTGAGGGGTTTGGAGGGGCAGCCATATGAGGAGCTGCTGAAGTCACTTGGTCTGTTCAGCCTGGGGAAGAGGAGAATGAAGAGACACCTTACTGCAGTTAAAACTTCCCTGTGAGAGGAAGAGGAGGGGTAGACACTGATCTCTTCTCTGTTGTGCCCAGTGACAGGACCTGAGGGAATGGCATGAAGTTGTTTCAGGGGAGGTTTAGGTTGAATATTAGGAAAAGTTTCTTCTCCCAGAGGGTGGTTGAGCACTGAACAGGCTCCCACGGAAGTGGTCACAGCACCAGCCTGACAGAGTTCAAGAGGTGTTTGGACAATTCTCTCAGGCACATCGTGTGACTCTTGAGAATGGTACTGTGCAGGGCCAGGAGTTGAACTCGATGATCCTTGTGGATCCTTTCCAACTCAGCTTATTCTGTGAAGAGTCATTTGTTATACTTCTCATAATGCCCTCAGTATTGTCTGGAAGGTGATGGATATGACATAATTTGACATATTGCACATTAACTTATGCTCTGTCCTGAAATATTACACCTTTTAGGTGAAAAACATAGCTCAGTATCATGAAACGTAAAATCATAATTTATTTTCTTTTTAGTTTGGCTTTTGCTTTTAAAGCACTTGATCTTCTCCTCTACCAGGGAGCCAAGAAATCCTTTATTGAACTCTCTAAAGCATATGGCTTTAATAAGAAACGTGACTAGAGTTTTGACCAGCAAGTCATTCTTCTTTTGAATGTTGTGGCTGGGAAATGAAACATTTCACTAGCTATTTTAACTGGGGAGTTGATATGTGAATAACTGAGGAAGATATACCATATCTGGGTATTATGTTTGCCTGTGAAAACAAGTAGTACTTTGAAAGCAAACATTATAATTTTTCCTAATTATATATAATTTTCTAAGATTATCCACAGAGGCCAGAGGCTGATGCATCTTCTCTAATTGAGCAGTAACTTCTCTATAAGTACCCCCTCTGAAATTACTGAAACTGATTACCATGCAGCACAGCTAAGCTTAGGTGAAGACGTGTCTTCATCCTTTAATGTCTGGATCTTATCTCTGATGTCCTTTTGACAGAAGTCAGATTACATTAACCTTACATCATCAGTGATTTTACTATGACTACATATTTACTGGCTCTGTCCAGCGCTCTGGATGTCTTCTTGCAGATAGTATATCTACGCTCAACTTCAGTTGAACTAATACCTGATCTGAAAGGGTAAACTCTTCTGGATTGCAGGCTTTCCAGCATTGTCATGGCTCGTGCCATGATGACACCACCTGCACCTTTCAACTCTCATGTGCCAGGTCTAGCAAGATTTGACTCCGCCATTGCAGAATTTACAGCTTTTGCACTAATATGTGTGTCTAGTACAAATGCAGGATTGAATGGGATTCTTTCATGTCTCTACCACAATAGAAGATAGTGACAAGGCATTAATTAATACCATTTTCTATCACGCAAAACTGGCAGTTTTGACTTTACCATAAAGTATTGATACAAATTTTTCTGAGAGAAAAATTGCACATTTCTTCAAAGCAACTGACAGTACAATCTTAATGCAAAAGTATGTGAAACTGGAAATCAAACATTAGACCAGTCCTGATAGTCTGGGCTATGTCTGCCTCATTGCAGTTTGGCCCTTAACTGCAAAAGAATTGGGCACACAAACCCACTCTCAGTGTTCTCAGGGGTCTTGCTATTGCCTTGTCAAGAACTGAAATAGTTCTTCAGGGTCTCATGCTAGAAATCCTCCTTGTTTTTCTAGTTTAACTAATGGATAACCTGTGAAAATCTGGCAATATGGCTTTTTTTACCAGTATGGGATACAGCTGCTCAGAATAAGCTCTACTTGTTTATTCCTAAATCCACAGGTGGATGTCTGCAGTTCAATCACTTGTAGTGCACCGTCCAACAGCCTGACGTTTGTACAAGATCTCCAAATGCAAACCAGATTCAAAATGTCACCTCCTAGGTGACAATGAGGTGTGAGTGGAAAATGGATGGCAAAGTTCCTCTCACATGCACTCTATTACCTGCAGCTAAATGTCAGCAGAGTAGGTTTGTCCTACCCCTCCTGCAGTAATGCTATCTGACATATATAAGGTTTTACCCTCTCAAGTCAAACTGGTTTTTCACAAGAAAAAGCAGATAAGCATAATTCGAAAATCATCTAAGACAAAGTTTGCTGAAAAATGGAGATTGCTTTCCTGCCATTCCCAGGAGGTGCACTGCAAAGACACAGCCATTTACTTTAGCAGTAGTATCCACTAGTGGGTAATGTCCCGTCTGCTGCTAAATGTCAACAAAGAGAAAAGTAGGTTTAACTGCACATATGTCACTTTTGACTATTGGAGATGCATCCACAACATCTTCTGCATATGTATGGAGCATTCCCAAACATTGGAACGCGCAATTGCAGCTCTAATTCAGGTAATATAAAAAATAATGATAAAAATATGCCTTGTCTGCATCAGTGTGGGCAAGATCAGTGTGAGGAAGAGAGGAGATAAACCCTCTGACTTAGCAGTTACGGGAATTCGACATCGCTCTTGCAGTCTTTTCTGTTGGCTATGCTGAGGAGGTTAGAAGCTCATCTTCATGGTATTTACACACATGCATTTCTTGGGGCCAAGAAATCCTTTGTACAGGTGCAGTGAGATGAGCACCACAAGCTGTCTCTTCCACTGCACTACAGATGCACTTTCAGTGTTGTTTCTGTAAGTGATGGCTTTTCTTTCTCCTCACAGAGAATGATTATCAGTAGCAGATAACCTTTCTGCTACTTTCTGCTTTCTTTCTGTGGTTAGGCTTAATATGTCATGACTAGAAAGAAAATGCATTAATCACTTGTGCTTCCCTACTTCATATCACTCAAGGAGTTCTCTGCTAATTTTAAACCCTTGTGCAAGGCAGTGAATTCATCATTTGGCTGCACTTCTGTCACATACAGGAACTAACTCTAGACAAAATTAGGAGGCTATCCATTTTTTTAACAATAGAATATCACACTTCTTACCTGGTAATTCCAAATAAGAGAATGTACTCCAAAGCAAATTATTACAAGTGAGAGAAACAAAGTTCACAGGTTTTTCCTTTCCTCATGCCTCCCAATTCATGTTAGATTTCTAACTTATTTTTTGCAGACATTTCCTCTGTCAAAAATTTTAGTGGTTCTCTCTCGCTTCCATCAAAAGCTAGTCACTGGGAACAAGATTGCTGGGACTGGGAGCTATTTTCTAAGCAACACTGCAATCTTATTCTCTTAAAATAGCTTTAATCTTAGGGCTGGTCTATACTTGAGGTTTCTTTCCAAAATATACGTAGATTACAGTTCTGAGGGCGTTTTGATTGCTTCATAGCAGAAACTATGAACTTCATTGCACACTTGCAGCTATTTTATGGTACTAGAACTAAGTATTAAACAGATTTCTCTAACGAAGTTAAATCTAAGCGAAAATGCACACAAGATCTGAATCAACAGTAGTTCATCACTGTTGGTAACTAGAAACTATGTTGGTAGATAGAAATTCCTGGTTAAAAAAAGTAAAGGAGAGGTATTGAGACTGGTATTGCATGACCTTGTAGTGAACAGCTGAAGCTATAACCAGTCTTCCAAGCCACCATCACTTCCCCCACAACTGAAATGTGCAAAAGCCATGTCACAAGTATGGCTAGACTGGACTGGTTCAAATCACTCCTGAAGGCCTGAGTTGAAGAGAGCTAATTCATCTCAGTGATGCAGATCTGTGCAATGGCTTTTAATTGCTCTGCCTGCAACCACCAGTGGAAGTCTTCATAGGTGTTTTCCAAAATGGTACCAGATATGTGCATCTGAAAGGTGCACCTGAATTTTGGAGATTGAGACTTTGACACTTATTCTTAATACAGATGCAGCAGAGTGCTTCTGGCATGGTCACAAACCAACAAGCACTCTGAGGGATGTGTCAAGGCTCCTTTTCCTTGGGGCACAAGTAGGTGTGACTTCCATCCTACTAGAACTACTAGGGAGAGTTTTGTATTATTTGTGTTTAAGACATCAATACATAATACATCAAAGCATGCAAGCGGAAAAAAAGAGCAGCATTTGGAGAAGAAAAGCAAATTAGCAAAAGAGAATTGTGCCATTAGTTCTATAGGCTCTGCATCCACCCTAGTGAATAATATGACTATCAGATGCAGTAAAATAGATTATGTGAGCTAGTGTGCTTAAGACAATTGCTATCAAAGAGGCACATGACAAAGAACTGGCACCCATAGCACTCTGCAATAATTTTTCTAAGACTGAAGATTCTATGAAATAGAATATAAAATATTTTCTTAACTCTTAGAGATGAGCCCTCAAAATGTGGTTAAAAGGGTAAGAAAGTTTCCCTACTGTTCTTCATAATATAGCAAGGATGCAATTCCTCAACACAGCATTAATTAAAGTGTAAAAAATCAGATAAATTAGTGGTTTTCTTTGCTACTAAAGCTATGCCTTTTTCTTCCTGCTGCTATGTGACCGCTCCCAATCTGAACACCAGGAAGCCAACAAGCCATTTAGTGGTTCAATAAATAAACAAGTCAGCACTCTTGCTGGAAAATCTTTTTCCTAGACTCTTTTTTTTCTCCCTGTCCTTCTTTGAGGATTTTATTTTGCTGAATGACCTTCTATTAATTACAGGAATCACTGGTGACAAACTCTGCTTTGTCGTGTAACATGGCATCTGTCTGATGGCTCAGCCGGGCACTGCCAAGATATCAACACAAGGACATAGTTGTCTTTCATTTTAGAGTGACAAGTTCTGTGCAGCTGAAAGAAAGCAGACCAAGAAACAGCAGGAATTCCTGTGATTCAAGTCAAGCGAAAATAGTTGCTCTACTAAATTGCCTCCTTGGCCTTTTCAAGACCAAGTTAAATGATGATCCAGGATTTATGTGGTTTGAGCTGATCCATTCCCTTCCAGTCCAAATAGAGCAGGAGGCTTTCTGGTGAACAGCAGACTGGGATGTAAGCACCCTGCAGCAGAGAGAAAGGACCTACCCAGGAGCAGTAGTTTGTGCTTTTGGGACACGTATTCAATGTCCCGTGGCTTTGAAAAGAACTACAAGTGTTCCCACAAGCAACCTGTCTCAGTGAATAAGCTTTGAACTGATCCATCTGTATGCCAGCAAATGGTTGATTAGGACAGATAAAAATTATTATCTTGTGAGAAATGAAGAAATCTTTAGTTTTCCTGGTGAATACCCTTAAGTGCTTTATTTGCCTTTTCCTCTGAGGAGACAAATATTTGCCCTAAAATTTTTCCCTGATTCAGCTCCTCTTAGGCTGCAACCTGCCCCTTTGCTGCACCAGTTTCTTTGACAAGAAGATATAGGCTGTCAGATTTCGGATGGGTAGAGACTGTTACAGTGTTAATGGCTGTATGGCATAGGTTTGGAGTTGCTTCCTGACATGTTAACAACACAGCAATGGAGTCCATATGCTGAAAACACAGAACACTGTTGCTAAAACAAATATCAAAACTAAGACCCTAAGACTGTAGTTCGTGGGTTTTTTAAGGGAATTTTGGGTCACTGCAGAGAGTTCACATACCTCAATAGCTGAATTGCACCTCAAAGTTTCCTTTCTCTGCCTAGCTTCTGTGGAAGTAGAGCAGAAACCCAAAGGGTTTGAGAGACTGAGACTGATGGAACAAGGAGCCTTGAGATGAGTGTAGTGCCCCCAGGCCAAAGCTAGCCCAAGCAGAGGTGTTTACCCATGGTCACAGTGCTGACCATGAAGAACTGTGACTCAGTAACAGGCTGCTAAAATCCTCCCTTTGTTAAGAGCAATGAGTGGGTGTGCACAGCAGTTTTCCAGATTCCTCATCAGTACCTCTACTTTTCATTCATATTCTGCACATTCACTGCCAAATACATCACCAGGAACCAATCTTTCTGGACTTTTACTCAAATTTCATCTCTCCAGTCTTGACAACACCTGTTTCTTTCCCTACTGGCTGATGCTGGTGAGAGCCCAACTTCCTTCTAATTATCTGCACCTTGATTTCTCTCCCAAGTCTGCATGGATATATCTCTAAGGAAAGACTGTTAGCTCAGCTTCATTCCTGTAGCATTATTTGGTTCTCTTTATTGCAAAACTCCTGTCATCCATCAAACTCTATTCACAGTTGAAATCAACAGCAAATAAAAGGAAACAAAGAAGTCAGCACAGTGCTACACACAAGTGGAGCTAGCAAGCACAGAGATGGATGAAAAGCCACTGAGCCCCAATAGTGCTGATGGAGCTGCCCTGCAGCTGTTCTGGTTGAGTTACTTCATCAATGCTGTACAGACAATTACAGATGTAAAACTTCAGCTGTGCTAATGGCAGCAGGAACTGGTACTATCTAGGCCTTTAAAACATGTCCATGGATGTGAACGTGCTTGGATATTTATTTTTTTTTAATCCAAGGATGATTATGAAGTTGCCATGTCCTTCATGTAAATCAAGTCAGAGGTCCATGCCATAGCAGATATGGCCTGTCACCAAAAACAGTGTGGGAATGAAGTCTACTCAGGCTTATGATACCTTTTTATTTTGTGAGATGGGTTGGAAATATCTAATTTTCTTATGCATGATAATTTCTAGGTCTCAGACTTTCATGATTTTTTTTTTTCTAATTAGGTACATTTATTGCCACTGTAATGCTCTCTTCTTAATCTTTCAAGTGTTGCCACATCAGTGGGGAATATGTCTTACAAGTGACAACTTAAGACATCATCAGTGCCTTCCAAGGTGTATGCAGAATGCTAGTTGTGCACAAGTGTGAAATTAGGTAATCCACACCTCCACTGAGCATCCTAGTCACCAGGCTATGCTTTCTTGGTGGGCATAGGCTGTACTTACATCGGCATTTCATCAGAGAACAGTAGTATGGTTTTTAGTGAACTCATCCCTCTCTGCTTTATCACATTTGCAATTGATTTAGATGTGGGGTGATTCACACTACATGATGGTACTGTTGAGTTGCGTGCAAAAATGCGTTTGGAGGAAACCAAACCAGAAACTCTGCTGCAGGGTCACATGAAACACTTTTCAAACACTAGTGTAAATGTAAATATTCAAATCAAGTAATACTCCTTATGACAATATGGTAACAGTCACTCCAAGGTTTCAGACTAAATCTAGTCTGACTTCAAATCCTGGGAATATTTATAATCTAGATTCAGATATTTCAGCTCCAACTGCTTCCACCCTCTGATTGGGTCTGACACCTACTAGGTAATGTGAAGACATCCATTCAAGGATAACATGCAAAGGCTTCATAATTCCAAACACATTGCAGAAAAAGATACCCAGTAGCTTGGGTATGAAGGGAAGTTTTAGTGAAATGGTATAAAAAGGCATACAGCTCTATTTCACATCTGGTTTTGGATAGCAGGTGAGCATATATGTATCAGTAGACTATCAAAGACCCATTATGCTGAAATGTTATATATAGATGTACAACAAGGAAGGTCCTTTTGGCCTGAGATTAGCATGAATAAAGCTATCAAAGAGAGATGGAAAGGAAAAAATAACAGGAGAAAAGAACTCAGGGCAGAATAAACTAGTTGCTTTTTCTGCAGCATCACTTCCAAAGTAACAATGCTCTATGGGAACTCCATAGAGCATAGAGATGAATGCAAAGAAGGGATCAATCCTGTGGTAAGGTCACAGGATTAGACTTCTGACTTTATGGACTTTTTCAGAGTGTGGAGAACACAAGAAAAAAGGTCCCAATTCCATTACTACTCACACTGGTTTTAATACAGTTCTTAAACCTTTCTGAGGGCTACCTATTGGGTCTGTGGACTACATGGACACCATAGCTCTGCAAGTAGGAAGAGGAAGGGCCAGCTCCAAAGAACCTGTGCTGGAGAAAGTTAAAAGCATTTGCAGGATTTTTATCACACAAGTTCCACTAGCACTTTTTAATATTCTTCTCCCAGAGCAAGAGAAGTCTAACTGAAGCTGCAACCAGCCAATACTTTTAGAAAGAAAGATGCAGGACTGTAGTGAATGTCTCTTAACTAACAGCTCAAGCTAACACTGTTAGCATGTGCCACTGTCTGCTGGAGCAACAAATAAGCAAAGGGCATCTCTAAGCACAGATCCTTTTTGTGTACGTAATCAAATTGTAACACAATTGTGGTGCATTCACAACTGTAGTTGAAGAGATACGCTCAAGATTATTGACTCAAGTAGCAGCAGAGGGAATGAATAACTATCCTTGTATTCACCAAGGGCTGCTCAAGATGTATTATTTCATGAGAGACCTATTTCAAATTTAGTACGCATGCTCTGAGCTGTGGTAGCATAAGGAACATTATTCAGTGCACTCCCAGTGTGAATGAGTACCTTCAGAAAAGCTACTGGAGATGACATACAAATCCTTATACATCTTGCTCCTCTGTAGAGGAGATCATTTAACCCCTATAATTTAATTTTACACCTTAGAAAATATTCAGTGATTTAATCTGACTTTAACCCAACATTATTTAATTATTGCCATTGCTATGGAAATGCCAAAAGCAATCAAGCAGTTGTCTGTGGCTAGCTATGCTTAAGCAAGATTGTCCCTGAAGGTGAAATCAGCGGATATGTTCTTACCTTCTTCAAGGCTTAAGCTTGATGAAGAAATAGAAGTGCAGAGGTTCTCCCAGACAGGTTGCTCACATCATGCCCTGCGAGCTGTGCTTGTGAACTGACATGACCCAATAAGCAGTGGTAACCACTGCCAGCATGACGAACAGCATTCTCTAATAACATACTCTTAGTTAGGGGTCTAGATGCTCTTAGTTACTCTGCCCTTTGGAGGCACAGAAGTGATGAAAAGTCCTCTGGCTTCTCCCCAAGACAGAACAAGCTCATGCAGGGAATAGTGTGAGCGCAGGCACACCTTCAGCACAGCAACACAGGTGAGCATGGAGCAAACAGTGTCCAGGGAGCTGCCTGGGTGTGACAAGGCTGGACCTGGCAGTCAGGGCCATCCCACCGCCTCTTCAGGAACCAGAGCAGCTCTGGCACTGGGAACCACCCTAGGGAGAGAGATGGCCACTGAGCAGTCTGAAATTGAGAATATCCTTCCTGAGCTATGACACACTGTGTCAACACTTAAGCACCTGTTGCATTTTCCCCCAGAGGCAGCTGCCTCTCAGCGGCACACAGAGCTGTCCCCGGCTGGCAAAGATATTTGTCAGCCATTGTTTTTGTAGCTTTTCTGCGTTCTTTAACAACACTGACAAAACACCAGGCTGGTGACAGAGTGTGGTGGGTAGAAATGGATCCAATCAAAGCAAAGCAACCTCTCAGCCATGCATATTCTCCTATGGGCAATAAATGTCTTTGGTTTTGTAGGTGCAGGAGGATTGGCAATGCTGCTGAGGGATCCACCACGACCATGCTCCTGTGAAAGTTCTGAAGCCAAGGAGGGTGCAGGGGTAAGTCTCCTCTCACCGTGTCCTTGTGGGAGGCACAGGAATCTGCACTGTTCATGATGCACGCCATGCTCAGTGGAGTGCCTTGCATCTGCAGCTGTCATGCTGGGAGTGGTTTTGCACATCAGACCCCATTGCTGTAAACTGCATTCACTGGGCAACCGCAGGACCTGTTGCTAAATATCTGAAAGTCTGGTGCAACAGCTGGAATTAGAAGGATTTTCAACAAAAGTGAATTCTTGAAAGGTTTTGTTAAATAATCCTGGCAGCTCATGGAAGATGGTGTCAAACAAATGCTCTATCCTTCCTCACTGTCAGTAAATCTCCCATACATCTTTCCTTCCACATTCTATTCACTTCTTTTCAGTCCCCCTTGCAAATACTGCTACCCCATCTCCTTTCATCTGCAGGGCAGCTTCCTTTGAGCAGCTTGTCAGCATGAGTAGGGCAGGTGTCTGAGAAGCGTTGAACTCACCTGGCAGCGTGGTGTAGTGAGGTGGCATGTGGAAACACACTGTTTTGCTGGAAGAACCATGACGGGAATACTCCCTTTTCTTTATTGTCCTCGCTGTGACCATGTGCAACCATGTGTTTTTTAACAGCAGCAAATTAAACTGTCAGTAAGATACAGAGAGTGGAAAGGCGGTGAATGGGCAAGAGAATTCCTGCAAGGCTAAGACATTCATCTTCACTGTGGCCACCATTACTGAGCCTGAAGAAGTTTTTGTGTGAAGACAAAAACAACCACGTATAAATCTAGAGGCGTCTCCACAAATTTTACACTATAGACTAGACATTTTAAAACAAAGATGCAAACTTGAGTATACATCGCCCATATTAATGCCTAAATTTATTTTAATCTTTCACACTTCCTTAAATTAAATTAAAACAGCAATCAAGGCTCTTAATAGTTTCATATGAGACTAATGAAGCATATTTCATACATCTGCTATAAAAGTACAGTTGTTGTTTGTTTTTTTTAATTACAGTTAGTTAAATTTAGCCCAATAACTAACCCTTTCTTTAGAGAAGCATATAAAGATAAAATGCAGCAAATTTATGTCTAGTTCTGGTCTATGAATAAAAAGTGGTGTGAGAAGCTCACATCAGCTAGCTTTAAGATCTTAAAGGCCATAGTGAATAAACAGCTAAAGCCAGCATCTGCATAACTTCTTTTTTTCTGAATGAGGAAATTGTAAACACAAAACATATTTTGATTTTTCTTATAATATTTACGTCTTTCTTTTACTAGCTAAGAAAAACCCAATTTTCGCAAAATCCAGATTTCCTACAGGTTTTAATTTTTTTTATTTCTTACAATGCTGATAAAATGCAAATAGGGCTGGAACAAGATGATGTTTAAAAAATACCAAAACCAAACAGGTCTACTAATAACAAATACGAATCTGACTACATGTAGTTAAAAATTTAGAATGGACAACAAAGCACGGAATTTCACACTCTTGAATATCAAAAACAATGACCAAATTTAAGGTTAAATCTATATAAAGCAGCAAGTCAACACATCCTCAGAGATACCAGTCAATTAGAATGTACTTTTCATTAAGAAAACAATTTATAACACAAGCAATAAAAGTAAGGTTCAAATTGACAGTGCAAAGAAGTCAAAATGAAACCTTCATGTTATGTTTAAATCAGATACTTAAATCATTCTGATTGCAGCTGGAGCATGGACTTGCACGGGCATTCCCAGACATCGTGCCCTGGTTGCTATCAGTGCTCTGCTCAATGTAGTATTGCTTCGTGGCTGCTCCAATGTCACAAGCAGGACCTCTAGGGCTGCTGGAAAAGCTCTCAGCTGGAGTTTAATAAGCCTGTAACTTTCTCTAGCTTAACTTAAGGTCATATTTAAGGGAGAGTGGAAAAATGTTCAATGACTTTGGAATGCAATTTGTTTTAACAGCACAGTACTTACAATGCTTGGGAGTGTAACATCACACAGAACAAAATCTGACTTAGCATTATTTCCTCCTTGGTTTTAAAAGAGAGGTCTCATTTTTTTAATAAGACCCCCTGCTGAAGAAAGAGATTTAATGACATAATTTTGGAAGAGGGAGGCTGACTCAGTATTGCCACTAATGTAGCGTGAGCAGAATCAGCAAAATGCCAGCACAGGAAAGTCAATAAAGTCCATGAGAGTATCCTTACCCTCATGGAAAAGAGATTCGTTTAGTCAGAGCAAATGACAAAGAGCTGAAATTTTCTTTAATAAAGTGCTAACAATATGTGGAAGGGATGATCCTGGTGTTTGAGAAAAAGTTTACAAAGAGCAGTTGATTATAAACTCTTCCAAGTTAGCATTTGCTGAAAGAGAATCCAAAAGGATTGTCCTTTCTATTGTTGAAGTGTCAGATGGGTAGTGCTGTTTTCATGTAAGAAAACTATCAGTTAGAGATCAACTCTAAAAATAATCTATGCAGACCTGGTTGCAGTGTTGTTTCCATAATATTTTCAATCAATAGAAACAGGAAAGAGAAATCCTCATACCTCTGTTATTTTCAACAGCCACCTTACTCCAAGGGGAGTAAGTTGGCTAGGCCATCATAAAGTTCCCTTCAACTTTATCAGACTATTAACAAAGAAGAAACAAGCTACACTTAGGTCCTGACTGTGCTCTTGACTGTATGTATCAAGTCAATGGTAATTTGTGTAGCTTTCAATAAAGTGTAAAAATTCTTAGACTGAATAGGTAATGACATTCATAACCAGTGAAGACAGGATACGGATCAGTAAACAAATGGTACATTTGGAATACTCTCCCTCACAAGACGGGAAATTCATAGCCCACCCTAAGAGCCACATCATGTAACATGCTCCAAACAAGCCAAATTGGACCTACTCTTGAACAAGCCAAAGTCTGTGAGTAATCTTGAAGGGGTTTTTGTTTCTTCTTTCTTTTCTAAATAGCAAAATGCTGCCTCTTCTTTGTTGCATTTAAAACACATCCTGTTATGCCTGCAGCCCTCTTTAGAGTGCAGGTTCAGAATACCATGTACTTTATTACTGAGCCACTCTTGCAGTTTTTGCTCAAAAAGTGTATGTGTGTGGGAGTAGCACAGACTGCAGCTGGTTGTCTTTATTTTTCCACCATCATTGCTACTGACTGGTAACAAGGAAGAAGATATACATATACACCACTTGGTTTTCCTGCAATACTGTTTTATAGAAGATTGAGAGATTATCTTGATGAACAACTCCTAATTTCAACAAAACCTTCAGGATCATAAAAAAGATCAGCAGTAGGCTGAAAGAATTTGTCTTTCAGTGAAAAGAATGATACCATTTTGGTGTCATACCTTATCAGAAATATAGAATATTAATTTGCTTTTTCATTGACATTATGAAATATTATATCACCAAAGAACCTAAGTGAGTCTGGAAATTTATGGAAAAAATAATTATTTTCACTGTGGAGCTGTTCAAAACCAAAAAAAAAAACAGAAAAAAATCAAGCAGATCTACAATATGCCCCTTCCCCTCATCCTCTCTCTTGCCCTCTGCCATAAATGTGTTGTGGATGAAAACTTTCCAGATAACTCAAAATGACAGAGGCTTTGATATTTTCAGCACTCTGGATTAGTTTGTAATAGAAATGCTTTTTCTGCACAGAACAAGTATCTGAAGATTGTGAGGCCAGACAACAAAAATCTCTGGTCATCTTTCATCTTGTAAGCCTGCATGGCCTTAAATCCCCTTCTTCCTGACTGTTCAGGCAGTTTCAGATATATCTTGCTGCTATGGCCGTCATGAAGGGCTATTGCTGAAACTCAGACACAATATGCGGCAAAACATCAAGACAAAGTACAAGCCAACTTCAGAGAGCAAAACAGTTTATTTCCTGTAGCTGATGCTTTCCCCAGCTGGCTCCTGCCCACTGCTTTCCCAGGCTACACTCTCCAACCTTGGTCCTCTCTGAAGCGCACTTCATGCTGAAGTCAGCAGGGCTGGGCTGGGTGATGGAGACGAGGATTCATCTGAGTTATTGAACTACATGTCACAGCACACAGCTAAGAGTTAATTTCCAGTTATGTCTGCTAATTTTTCTCAAGTGCATCTTTGTATCATCATGGAGGCAAGCAACACTGGTCAGGGAAACCAGAGATTCATCAGCCATTCAAAGTGATCAGACATTATGTTTCACCAGTGGTTTTGTAATTTTATTTCTGTGACTCTGCACAGAAACAGTCTAAACAGAGTAACAATGCTGTCAAGCTGTGACACCTGTGGAAAACGTGCCCCCCTACCTCCATATCCAAAGACAAGCAAGATTGCCTGCTCCAACAGTGAGTTAGACATTAAAATGCACAGCAGTTTTGTAGTGCAGAGCTGGATTTGCAGTACAGAATACTGTGTATATTTAATCAGCAGACCTATTATCAGGTTCTTGTATTGTCTTATTATAGTTTTATTTTGCCTGATTGCACTTCTGATGATCAGAAAACACAGTGAAGCTAAGACCTCATCTTATTGCAGGGACCGTCAGTCCTTCAGACTGGCCATAGGTTTGGTCATTGGGCCTGTTTCCTTTCTAATTCAAGAAAGAGACACATCTTTAGGAAACTGTGATACTGTTATTCGAGGGGAAAAAACAAGAGACAAATAATTTCTTCTTTGAAACTATTATCCACTTCTTTGAAATATTATCCACTTGTCTCTGACTTTCTGAGAACATTCAGGTAGTCTTGGTTTTCTAGGTCATTTCTAGTGTTGCCACCCCCTCTGTAGCAGATGACATATTCCAGCTGGAGGCATTTAATACCATTGCAATGGTGCTAGAAGGAATAAGCATCCAGCCTCCCGTCTTGTGAGGTCTTGGTACAGTGTGTGGAGAAGGCAGCTTATCTGCTGCAGATTAGTACTTCAATGTGCAAAACTCAGAAGACTGAAAGGTATCGAGAATTTGCAGGACCATTCATCAAGACTCTATCAACATAAATGTGGAAATGTAAGGAGTATGGCAAGAGGGTCCTGATGTTCTATGAAAGTGATTTCAGTCACTGGAGGCTGATAGGGTTCCCTATGCAGGAGTAAAAGCAAAGGCGGAAGGATTTCTCTTCTCCGTTATTGCCAGAGCACATCTGTGGTAATGCTCCAGGAAAAGATGTCATGACAAAATGTGCCTTTCTGCATTTAGTTAATGTTTGTAAGTAACCCTTGTGTTGGTTTTACCTAGTAATTAGATGTACAAAATTTAACAAAACTTACCTGTTTCAGAGGCTACTACTTGTGAGCTGAAAAGGTTAGGAACATTTCAATATGAGCAGGTTTACATAGTTAAAGTTTAAATGGTATTATTTTTAATAATTATAGAAGTAGCTTAGAGTAATATTAGTTGTCAGTTTTTGATTCTCTTTTATCTGGTTAAAGTTTTGTGTAATGTCCTTTTCTTCTCATCACACTTTCTTGCCCCAGACACTAACAGTTCCCCAGTTCCTTCAGAATCCACCTGTCTGTCTCCACATATTCATTATGAATGTCTTTTCTTGCTATGACTGCAATCTATCCTAATAAGGCTTCTTTTCCAATTTCTACTTTCTACATAAATCTGTGCAGTTATTTCAAAAACACACTTTTCACTCTTTCTCTACCACTAGATTTCTTCATAAGATCTACACAGGCCTCTTGAAAGCCTCTGATTAGATTCTCTTCATATTTTTTCTCTGCTGCAAGTCCCAGGTTACCACCCTGCTTAGTTTCTGCTAAAGCTAGTTTCTGCTAATTGTTCCTTTGTTTGCTGCCACTTCTACTTTAGTCTACTCTCCTGTGTCTCCCACAGTTGCTTATCTCCCTTATCTGACTCTTTTTCCTGGGGTGACTCTGGCCCCAGTTTTTCCTGCAGGGGCAGGAGAGGTCTCTGCACCTCAACACTCATTATTGCTTGCATTTTGATAACATCATGGGCCAGATAAGAAATCACTATGTTGAATGAGATAAACTTGCTAAAGGGAAGCCTGTCTCTAGTCGAGGTCTCAATAACACTTTGGATTCCCCTAAGAGCTAAGGCATAAAAAAATTTCCAGCTCCTTCTTCCATACACTTTTAATCATTAACAGCAACAAATCATTTCTGTGTTATCTTTACTTGAACAACTGACACTCAGTTCTTGTAGATACTACAAAATAGAATAATCAGTGAAACACACTATGTAGGGATGTTTATGTGTAGCTACTTACACATTTCTGGACTGTATATTTTTGTGAGTTGCCTACACAAACAATTTGACCAACTCTACAGGACTTTCTTTTAACTATAGAGCCTAATGTATTTAAGCTGTTGCAGGACAACACTGCTTTATTTTCTGCAGACAACTTTATTCTTTGTCTTGTCATTTTTATTGTTCCACTGGTAGTGAATAAAAGCCTGCATCTGTTCCTCAGGAAGGACTTAATCCAAAGCTTATTGAATGCATTGGAAGAGTCTCCACTGGGCTTTGGATCAAGCTCTTTAGTTCACAAACAAATGCTTTTTGTGAGAATATGCTATTCAAGTATTGTATAGAAGAGTTACAGAGGTTCCCTATTTCTAAAATAATGAGTGCTCTTTAAATCTTTTTTGCTATGCCTGTTCTGCTGCAGGAACAATATGCAACTGTACGTAATTGTTGAAGTACTGTAGTCCATGTTTATCATGCTCCACCAGTTGATATAAATATAGAATATGTAATGCTGTGGTAAGAAGTAGTATTATATTTATATGGCTCTTCCTATGTAGACAGTAATTTAAAAATATGTAGAGATACACTTCCTGCCCCTGAGGATGATCAAGCTCAATCACACAAGCTGGACACAGGCAAGACATCTTTCAGGACTGCCTTGTGTTGGTGTTATTGATGAGGCAGACTTGAAAGAGGGATTTGTAGAATAAAAGAGGGATACTACTGAATGGGAATTTTTTTCTACCCTTAGGAAAAGGAGCAGACTGAAAGGAGTCACAAAGCTCACAATAGGGGAAAGAAACAGGGGTTATTGTGGAAGAGGGTACAAAGAGACAAAGATAAGGCAGGAGAAATCAAAGCAGAAACATTAGCTGGAGGAAGACTGTAAAGTACTTCAAATGAAACTTTACAGCTCCAGATTTGCAATGACTGCATTTTCCACAAGGAGGGAGATCCATGCAGGTTATGCAGTGGTATCCTTGCAAGCAGCAATAAAACAGATTTTTTTTTTCCTATAATATCACAAACCTGAATATTTCCTTGGATTTCTTATGAAGAGAAACTAACAGTTCCTGTGAATCAAAGAGAACATGATGCCAGTGAAACTTGGCTGGTTTTTCAACTGCAGAACAGAGTAACTTCTTCACGTGGGTGTAGATTACACAAGCAGTTACTACTGGGTATTACTCCTGTGACAGAATTGCTTGCAGTAAAACTCACTGTACTGTGTGGTAAGTGCTTGCAGGGTTGCACACGTAGTTTGCAAGCTGATGGTGACTCAAACAGTTTATGGAGCCAGTACTAAAACATTACTCATCAAGGAGTCACATTTAAGCCAATGAGATTACTCATGTAGTGAGTGGCTGATAGAGATCTTGCCAAGCTATTCCACCACATAATAGATGTGTGTAAATGAGCCTGTTAGTCAGGTGAGTAACTTCAGCAAGGAATTTTTAAGTTCATTCTATGTACGAACTTTTTCTATTTGAATTCCCTAACCACAGGTGAGGTCCTGTTACTTTTTGTAAACTCCCACTAACAGGCAGTCCCTGTCCTAATAAGGGAAAGTGACTTGGCTTCAGTCACATCACAAGTCAACAGCAATGCCAGGAATACAACAGGGATCTCTAGTCAGTTCTCTACCAGCAGCTCCCTGCCTCTGTAATTCACAACATTTTATTGCTGCACTGAATATAAAGCATTTATGAATGTGACCTCCAAACTTCCTACAGCTCTTCTGCTAACTGAGTGATGGATCTCTGCATTCATTAGCTTTATAAATGCACAGAGAATACACTGAAGTGCCATTTTCATCTCACACACATTATTACAAGCTGGTGCATTCCCTCATCCATCTCATCTGCATGTTTTTCTGCAGTCAGAGAAATAACCAGAACTACAAGAAAAAGGAAAATTAATCTAATCACAAAATTTCTGACAGCCCATATAAGACACTCAAAAATCTGCATCCCAAGCAAAATTCATTTTTCATATTCAGAATTCAGTGTGGAGGCTACCATAACAAGCATCACCTTTCAGGACTGCATTTCATTTAATAAATGTTATAAAAGTGCCTGGCATATTCAGCATCATTATCACAATATCTTCCTTCCTTCCTTTATTCTGCATTTCTCTCAGCATCTTTTAGAGTTCATAGAGAACAAGAATAGTGGGCTGTAAACAGCAGCCTGAAAAAGTTCTAATAGGAAGAAGTGTCACCTTCAAATTGTTCTCCATTTGAAGGTTCACTGCATAACAATAAAAAAATCTGTCTCACTGAAACCAGGCTCCCATATACTGACAGGGTCCCAAAGCAAAGACTCTGAGTAACTTCTCTATCTCCTGGATAAAGCAGGAGCAGCAGATACAGATACAGCTTCACTCTTTTCTCTCCTGATGTGCCTCTCCTCTCTTCCAAACATCTTTGTCTTTCATTTCCTTCTCTTTATCTCCTCATCGTGAGCTGCCCTGTGTCTCTTCCCCTTTCTAACTCCAGGCACTGTTTGTTGGCAATGGTTCCATCCTCTTTCTGCCCATGGAAGAGCATGCATCTGTACAGGGGCAGATTGTAAACTAGGTCAGCTTATATGGCAGAGATAAAAAGAGTAGGAATAAGAGCCTTTTTGTATAATAACAAGGTCTCACATAAGCATGTGGCCCAGTTGTCGGAGATGCTGAGCATCTGCCGTTACCACCGACTTCAGTGGCACTAGTCCTCATGTGCACAGGCTGCATGTGTAGAAAAACATCCTCAGTTTTGCAGCCCCTGCAAGCAGAAGTTCAAATACAGTTGCAGTTCCTTGATATTCTCCAAGACTCCACAGTTATCTCAGAATCTGGTTTTGTCAAGTTTTCCAACATGTTCAGCACAGTCTTGGGATGTAAATTGGTCAGTCATTGGAAGAGGAAAGCAGTGATGGTGGGGATAATACCTTTTCAGTTCACAAGCACATAAAGCAGTCCTGAAATAGAATGACAAGTGAGGAACTGTCATGTGAGTGTTAAAAATAACTATTTTTCTTGACAAATATTTGGTTAATGCAGCTATCTTTATATTCTTCCTCCTTTCAGAGTTTTTAGGACAATACCAACTAATCTTGCAATTCATTATTTAGGTAACGGTATTTCAACGTTACAGTAAAAATAAGGAAAGACTGCACTCTGGCAAGGATTAATTGCCCCTTCTCCCTACCTGAAGCTCTCTGTGATCCTGTAAAAAAATTACAGAGCATTAACAAACTTCATCAGTCTTATTAGTGATACTGCTTTACCTGATGGAAGAAAATCTGTGCTGCAGTCACGTGTCAGTCCAATTTTGTATGAGGCCAGAATGCAGGAAAGGGATAGAAGGTAGTTGTTGGAAAAATAAGATAGAGGGGTGTGAACCCAGGAAGAAGAGTTCCGAAATTCCCCCTTTGAGAATGTAACATCAATGATTTCCACAGATTTTTCTCCACAGTTCAGTATTGCCAGTCTCCAAAACCTGGGGCCTTTAGAAAGCATAAGACTTGACAGTGCTTATTTTAATTATGATTCTGAGGCCTGGAGGGGACCTTTCTGCATGGTTCTGAAGGTTTCCACAAGTGAAAAAGACTTATTTCCTTTCCTCCCTTCCGATAACTGGTATTGTGTGTCTAGCAGCTGAAGTTCCTAAAAACCAGATAAACGTGGTCAGACCTGTGAAACATACAAAAAGGAAGCAAACCCCATGCTCCTTTTCCTCTTTCTCCACATCCCCATATTGCCATTTGGATGGCATGACTATCTGTGGGAGTACAGACTCTTACACCTGCAGGCAGGATGGTGGGCATGATCAGCCATGCATGTCCATGCACAGGTGCAGCTTTCCCTTGCTCCCTGCCTGCTCTCTGCAAGTAGGCTGAATGAGGATGTACTGTGGTTCTAGCATGCTACCCTAGAAGGACAAAGGCTAGGAGTCCTGTCTTTGGGCAGGTAACTGCATTGCAGACATTCCTGAGGACATCCGTAGATGGTGCAGCTGATACACCCCTGTTCAGAGCTGATCTCTCTTCCTCTTTCCCATGCCCCATACTGGTGGCAAATAAAAAATGTTCATTTGAAAAGCCCATCCTTGATCCAGAGGATTTACAACAAAGTCTGAAAGAGAGATAACAGATGGCTACCAGTAGGGAGAACGGCAGACAGTTCCCTGGGTCAAAGACCTTGGTGGAGGTTCTGTCCACACCATACTCTTGTGCACTTTCAGACACATATTTGCAAAGAGGGTTGTGGCCACATGGAGTTAATTATTAGGATAGCTTCTTACTTACATTAATAGAACCAGCTTACAGGTCTATACTCACATATGTATGCCTCAGCTTCCTTATACCATTAGCTTTTATTAGAAACCATTTTCACTATCAAAGAGCACTCAGGTAGCAACCATGCCTCTGTATGAGCATCTATGTCCTTAAGTTCTCAACACAGAACACAGCACCTGAATTATCAATAGCAGCACGAAACCTTCCATGTAAAACATTGGTGCCCGAAGAGTGGAGGGTGGTAATTTAGTGACACTAAATTTCTATACAGACCAGAGAGGCAGAAGTTTGCAAACCTCAAGCCTGTACTGTCCAAATACAGAGATGCTAATTGGGTTAGAACTAAAGGACACCTGGATTAATGCAATCTATCTGAGAAGAATCAACATTGCTGCTGTAAAGTCCTGCCTTAAACAAACCTCTTGGAGGTCTCTGAAAAGGTCAACAAATATGTGGCTAAGGGTGATCTAATTTCCATATCAGACTGGGTGTCTAAAAGGTTCTTGACAAAAACTTTTAAAGAGACTACAGAGAAAACAACAGGTGGGACAGACCTGGTATAGCTCAGTAATTGCTTAGAAGATAAAATTCAAAGCACAGGAATAAATCACCAGTTCTCACAATGGAGGGAGGTGCTGGATGGTGTACGGCTCTGCAAGGGGTCAGCGTTGTGATGTATGCTGTGTACTCATACCTTACCTGGGAATGGTGTCAAATAGCAAAGCTCATAATTGGTGTTTATTTGGCAGTAATAAGAAAAGATTGTGAAGAACTATGCATGGAGATTATGAGACTGAATGTGCAATACAAGAAAACCAGTATAGGTGAATGTCAAATGGCACACATAGATAAACAGCCATCAAAAATAGTGGGCTCTGAGCTAGCATGAGGAAAATCTCGTTCCTCACGAAGTATTGTCAAGAAAAAACATCATTGTGCCACTGTATGAATCCATGGTTTGCTCACATCTTAAATGCTGAGTTTCCTCAACTCAAATTTAGATCTATTAGATCAGGGTCATGTTCAAGAGGGCATCAAGGATGCTAAGAGGTACAGAACAGCCTGTGGACAAAGGTTCCCATGAGCAACCTACAGCCCTTCAGCCTGGAAATGTAATGATGTAAAGTGATTACAGCGGAGATCTGCAAACCCATTAGCAGCTCTAAGAGAGGGTTAACTGCTCCCCATCTCCAGCTCAAAAAAACGTGTTCGTTGTTCCTCATCTCCAGCACAGGAGCTGAGGGGATAATTAAGTTCCTATTGAAACCAAATATAAAAGGCAGAGCTTCTTCACAGGAAGGATGGCAGACCAATGGGAATCCTTCCAAGCATATTTGAGTTCAAGGCGACATTGAAGAAGCCCAAGATAACCGCACTACACCAAAAAANAAAACCCCACACACCCAAAAAAAACCCCAAAAAAAAAAAAAAAAAAAAAACAAAACAACCAAACAAAACCCAAACCCAAACAACAACAAAAACAACAACAACAACAAAAACAAAAACAAAAAACACAAAAAACCAACAAAAAGAAGGCCTAACCACACCAATAAAGCAGGAAAATAAAGAAAATCAAACGCAAACCAAACAAAAAGGAAACAGCCCGAAAGCCGTGGTTTGGGAAACCCCCGGAGCTGCCGGCGGAGTTGAGCTCCCGCCCTGCGCACTCCCCGGAGGCGAACTGCGGGGCCGCGTTCCTTCCCTTCTCGACGGGGCTCGGCCCTCTCGGGCTCGGCTGCCTCCCCTCCCGCCTGCCGCGGGCATCGTAACAAGAGAGGCTCGCAGCCGGAGGGTAACCCGAGCGCGGTAGGGCGGGGGCCGCGGGGGCGGTCGCGGAGCCGCCGCACGGAGCACTTCGCCCCGCGGGACGGGACCGGACGGGACGGNAGGAAGAAGAGGAGGAGGAAGAGGAGGAGGAGGAGGAGGAAAGAGGGACCCGACGTGCCCGGGCTGCGCGCGGAGCTGGTTGCGCGCGCTGCGAGCCGGAGGAGCGGGAGCGGTTTGGATAGGTACCTCCGAGCGCCAGGATGCGCGCGTGTCCGCGCGGCGGTCTGTGTGTCTGCGTGTCTGTCTGTCTGTCTGTGTGTGTGTGTGTGTATGTGTGTGTGTGTGTGTGTGTGTGTGTGAGCGCGGCTTCCAGTGCGGAGGGGAG
>VZRN01006399.1:1151247-1209057 GCA_013397935.1 Dasyornis broadbenti | reverse complement strand
AGGTCAGGGGGTGTCGGTGGAGGTGCGAGGAGGGGCAGGGGAAAAGCGAGGAGGGAAGATGGATCGCAGGGAGGGAGAGAGGAGGAGAGGAAAGGAGAATGCAGATGCGCGGAGAGGAAGCGAAGAGGCCAGGAGGAAAGGGGATGCTGAAGGGGGTAATTTCTGACCTTGCCTTTGCCAACCCCATGCGGTGTACCCACCAACCCCGCGGGAACCCCCGACATGCACACCCCGGGCGGGGGAGGCGCGGACCGCCGGGAGCTGCCGGACGGAGCGGGGGGTCGTGTACAGAAAGCTGGGTAAAGCCGGGTCTGTGCCCGCAGCCCCCCGATGTCCGCAGGTTGGGGGGCGGCTCTGCCCCCGCCTCGGCTGCGGCCGAGGGGTTTTTGCTGCCCTCCCTGGGGGCAGCCCCTGTGCATGGGAGACGACCAGGTTGGGGAGATGGAGGGGGTGTGTGGAAGGGGTTCAGCAAGATCCTGAGAAACCTGTGACGTAATTATTTTTTAATCAGCATGTTTTTTTCATGGCCATCTCAATTTTTCCTGGACTCCCCTTTTTGAACCGAAAATACCCTGTATCTTTGTTCCAAGTAGTTCTATTTTTAGATTCCTCTGTAACAGCAAAGCATGAGTTTTAAATATTCTATTTCTTTTTTATTTGGCCTCTGCTGAGGACCACTGCAGTGTAAACTTCTGAAACACCGGTATCTCCTTCAAAAAAACTTATTGAAATTATTACTGAGGTGAACGGGCCGGCAGCTATTGTGGGTGTACCAGTGTTTGAGTTCCTGATAATTAGTCGTAAAGAGCAGTAATCATACCGAAGTTAGGTTTTTATCTTAAGATGAATTGCCTGTCAGCTCCCAGAAGATGTGCATTAGGGTAATAAGTACCAGTCTAATTTTAAAAGAGATCATACTCCTCCAGTTGTGATTTTACCAATGAAATAAACATTGTTTATTATTAGCGTGATTAACAGTTCAACGTTTTAATGATATTCTCTGATTCTAGCATTGTCTCATAGCTCTGGTATGTCAATTTGTATTCATGCTGTGTAAGTGTTTTGCAGAGGTTTTGCCTATCTGGCAGGGATTTATTTCAATTTCACAATTATGTTTTCTGTTCCCAGGATCCCAGAGACGTTGTATATATATATATATATATATCAGTATCTGTTATAGCACAGGACTTGTTTTTTCCCAAGAAATGCTAGTTATTTAATGTCTTTAGATCATAGTTTTCATGTCTCTGCACACAGCAGAAGTTACAGCTGAAATTGTATTAAGTGTACTCATTGTAAGCATTTCTGACCACTCAATACATTGAGTGTTTTTTATCGACTTATCTTCATTTTATATTTGAACGCTAGTCCATTTGCTGCCCTACTATAGCATCTGCCAGAGTAAATTTTCAGAAATTTAAAATGTTACATACAGATATTGGCTTAGACAACTGATACCTTGTTTTTTGCATTAGTTTTCCTAGCTTTCCAAAGAGTACAGGTCCCAGGTGAGCTCTTAAGTAAATTAAGCCATATTTATAGATATCTTGTAATAGTGCCAGTTAAAAATAGCTTTTTTGGCAACTGATGGTTATTTCCCTTCACCGTGGATGTGAGCTTCTGTAGGAATGGATATATGCAGTACTTTTAAATTACTCAAAACTCCTATTGACTTCAGCCAGAGTTTTGGCTAAGTTAAGAATACAGGATTGTATGACTTACATATGAAAAGTACAGCCAGCAGAATTCTGAGCAGTTTGATGTATACTTTGATCATAAGATAATTTGATTCATGCCTGGTTTGTCTTGTCTAAACTGCTAAATTCACTTTTGCTACTGGAAGCACCTGCTGATTTAGCAACTGCTATTGATACTCCATTTATAGCAAGACAGGAAGAGCTACATAAAGCAACATCTAGAACTGTCCCTATTATTACTATTCACAGTGTGATTTTTCTCTCATTGATGTGCTGCTGTACTGATTCTCAGGCATTTCTGACTTCAGCTGACTGGCAGTACATTTACGGTTGTGGGATAAAGAAAGTAGCTAAAACTGCCAAAATGGTGTCTCTCTCTTCCTCCCACCCCCCTTTAAAAAATGAAAAGCCATGGCAGCTGTCTTTCCTAGCAAGCTGTGCTGAAGGGGCATGTCTTTATTCTCATGTGCACCCTGTTTCTTAGATGCCTAGGGTTCAACTTAAATTCTGTGTTATTTTGTTACAATTTTCGTTGCTTGCCTCCCGTTTTTAGGCTGATTTTTTAATTATTATTATTTCTTCCAATGCCAAACCTTAATGAAGGTTCCTCAGGAAATTCTGGACTCATAATTCATTGATAAAAAGTCCTTTGCGATACTCCCACCCACTAGAAGCAAGTCCATTGAAGTTGTTGTGGATAGGCTTGGCATTCAAATTATGGGGGAAAAAAAAAATTGGCCTTTTTATTTATGATGATACTGGCTTATGTGAGTGTTTCATTAGTCCTGTAGAAGGATGTTCTTTAATTGACTGCTGACCTAGACCATTAGAGTGCAGTTCTATAAAATTAAGTTTAATTTTGAAATATTGCAGCAGCACTGAATGAATGCCAGCAGATGTAGTTATAGCTATAATTTATATTGTTTTCTTTGAGCCATATGCCAAAATGGTGCTCTTTTTCTTCTACCTCCCCAAAATTTTAAGTCATATCTGCTTAACTAATTGTAAGACTTTGACATGCATTGCTCCAGTAAATTAGTATTTGAAGTAGAGCAAAGTCCATATTCTGTGAGTTCTCCTATCTGGGATTCTTCTGCTGCTGAGAATGTATTTCATAGTACAGCTTGATGGGAAGGGACCTAGAGAATGATTCTGCCATTTAGTCTTCAATGAGGAAGCAAACCTTGCAGTCTTCCTCTTGGGGTAAGTCAATTAGGGATAGTTTCCATCTCAGCCATCTGAAAATGAGAGATGTCTAGTTGTAATTGGTAACATTAACTATCCCCATATTACAACAAATGTGAAAGACACTTAGAGATTGGGAATTTTTGGGTTTTTTAAAAACATAGTGATAACCTGTCATCATAGTCATTGTAGTTGACTGCAGGAATCTAGGTGTTGACTAAGATGGCATCTCAAGGTCCTTCTAGTGTTTTCTGTATTCAAGTGAGAGTCATGGTTATTCAGTACTGAAATGTGTGCAAAGCTTTAAAAAAAATGCACTGCACACCTTTTTTACTTTTTCATAGTAAAATTCTGGGTTATAAGCACAAATTGTTGTTATTTTTGGTGGTATGTTTCATTAATCCATTACAGTTGTAAATCATGCTGCTCTTAACTTTAAAAATAGATAATTTTATTAAAGTTTATAATTAATGAGAGTTCTAAGTTAATTTATTTGATGATGGTAAGCTACTGGATTTATAGGAGAAAGCAGAACTGTATCTTCAGAATAATTCCTCCGAAATGTTATTAAAATACTCTGGTGTAACAAGACTCAAGTGTTGTATTGCTTAATGTGAGACTTACGTGCAATGTAGTGCAAAAGTGAGTTTTTTCCCAAAGTATTGCAGTGGCAGAGAACGATTTATTTAATCCTTTATTAATAACAGAGAAGAACAATATTGTGTTTAAAATAAATCAGATTTCCTCCAAAACATACCTACGTCTTTAAAAAGATTAGGAATATTCCTTTAAAAGACATGCACAAGCTCTAGGGAAAACTTTGGTATGTGCTACTGAATCATGAAAGCGTATCCTGTTCATTTTGGAATTTTCTTTCCATCTTTATCTAATTGACTAAAGAGATGAATCATGATCCAGGGGGAAAGAATACTTCCAAACCTCTGGATTTTTTTTCTCCAGAATCTGTTGATTCCACTGATTTCTTTTTGGTCTCTGGGCATTGTAAAGTTCCTATTCTCCCATATTTCTGATGTTAAGCGGGAAAAAGAGCAGAACACTTTCTGTGTTTAAATTACTAAATTCAGATCACCATATGTACTTTGGAAGGGAAGGGTTCTCCATGTTTTACCAGTTTTATTCTACATGGTTTTGTGTTGCTTTATGTAGCATCTGTTGGTATAATTTATGTATGAAACAGGAAAACTTTTTAAGGGTGTAGTGGGTGTAGTACTGGCAAGAAAGGGTGCCTTATATCTGTTTCATTTATTCCCTTTCTAGCTGCTAAAGTTGACCACTTTAACAAAATATCAGGAAAAAAAATCTCCTGCTTTGGTAATTATAAAATATCTTTAAACCGGCAACACATTAGTATTATAGTCACTTAAACACACACAGACACACACACGCACCCCAAAACAAAGAAGCAAACAAAACAACCAAGCAAATAAATAAACACCATCAAAACCACAAACACCACAGCTTCAAACACTGAGTAACTAAATAGGTATGACTGTGGACTGGGCCTGGGTGCAAATGCAAATACACCTGGACGTATGCAGCTTCCTTCCTAACAGTTCTTCTCAGGGACTGATCCTTTGCAACAGAGGTGTTATTTTTTAACCATTAAACCCAAGAATTCAAGTGGACATCTTGTTCCTCATTGTCTAGAACAGGACAACCAGCATTGTTTGAGTTGAACCTAATAAAAGCCATTTTTTCCCCAGCGCTCCAGGGAAAAGTACAGCTCCATCTGTATACATGCTTGGAGTGCCCTATTTCTGTGTCTCGTTAAATGTGGAGCAAGTTTAGTAGTGCCAGTTAAAAAGAATTCCCTAACAGAACTGCTAAGTCACAAACCAGATCCACTCCTCTTTGAAAAAGCTTCACTTTAAAGAAGTTCCCTTTGTTTTTTTTTAAAATTACTCTTCTAGGGCAGGCTTAAGGAAGATGACAGACCAGAAATAGGAATCAGATGAAACATACACCTGTATTAGCATCCATTTGCCAGTATTAGCATACTGGCAAACTAATTAAATAGATGTACATATATTAATAAAGCCTGCAGTTTTCACATAAGTAAAGAAGTAAAGATTGTTTTTGTTAAAGTCAGTGAGTTTTAACCAGCAGTTTTTATACAGACAAATTCCTATCTCTTTAATTCCATTCTATTAGAAGTGTATCACAGTGCTCCTGTAGCCTTGTAAGAAAGACAGTGTGAAGCCAATCTCAAAGCTTTAAATATTATTCTATCCGCTTTCCTCATAAATAGGTCATTTATTTCCAATTTTAGAGTTCCCTATTAGCTTGCTACCCTGCCCCAAGAGTAAGCGCAATAAGAGGTTTTTGCTGGCAATGCTCTTGAGAACCCACATCCTGGTGTGGGAACTATCAATAAACCTGCAGAGTCACATAACCTGATTTTAAAACAGTTAAGGTGTATTCAAGGTGAACAAACTGTTGTGGTTTGTGCCATGGTCTGATGTTCCCACTGTCCGTATGTTTTCAAGACATGTTTTACTGGCACAACTTACTTACACTGAGGAGAGGATGACTGGCCAAAATATCAAGGAAGGGCTAAAGGACCAGGTGCAGGTGAGGAGGAAATGCAACCACCAGAATTCAAACACATTCAGGCCTCAACACTGTGTTGTTTCAACTGTTCACA
Organism: Dasyornis broadbenti; assembly: GCA_013397935.1. NCBI lineage: Eukaryota > Metazoa > Chordata > Aves > Passeriformes > Dasyornithidae > Dasyornis > Dasyornis broadbenti. Next base: position 1,203,510 of record VZRN01006399.1, on the reverse strand, counting down.
ATGTGTGGCTGAGTCAGGGACACACCAAGGCATATTCCCAGCAGCATTGTTCTGGCATGGCTTGGCTGAGCCTGGCAGAGCAGAGAGACTGATCCAGTCCTTCACTGTTGCTTGCTCCTGCTGCTAGCTGTGGTCATTACAAAGGAAAATTGAGGCAAAATTGTAGCCTGACTTCTCCCTTTATTTGCATATTTTCAAAGAGTCATAGATTCATTTATGTTGGAAAAGGCCCTTAAGATTATCAGTGGTAGAACTATTTATGACAATTCTGGATTTTTCTGTTGTTAAAGCAGTGGATATACTGAACACACTGGTTCACTGTATCACTGGAAACTGGCTTAGTCAAACCAAACATTTTGGTCATTTAGTTAGCTCTAAAGAGTAGCGCTAAAGAACCTGTGCTGGCTTTAGATGCTGTGCTTTCATCAGTTAGATGCCTGAGCCTGTCCTGCATCCATTTGATGTTATCAGTCTCTACGATGCTTCCCATCACTTTCATTATAACATGTACTTTCACTTACACTCTTCTGTTTCAGTTCCTGCCTTTGCTTAATTTAAAAATGTTAGAAACATATTAGCTTCCTCTTACATATCTTGTTGCCAGTGAAATCATGTTCTTCTTCTCTGATTCTCAAATCCGTATGAGTCCCCTCTGAATCTCTGGTGAACAGCAGCTCTGAGGAAGCAGAGCAGCAGCCACACTTTTGGGGTATTCTTTGAAATTTGGGTTGTTCCACCTAAATGCTTTAAAAGAGGAGCCGACACAGGCTGAAGAAGTGCCCATTCACTTTCTGATAATGAGACCTTTTAACTGCATATTTGATGGCCACTCTGAACACCTCTATCCTATTGCCTGCTTGCCTTTCTGGAGTGATGTATTTGTAAGGCCCAGGTTTATGTTGATCATGATGTATAATATGTGCTTATCAATTTGGTTAATGAGAACAGAAGTGGAATGGTACAGCTGCTCAGGGTGCATATTGACAGATTTATAGCAAATAGTTCTCACTTTAAATTAAAAATATCTTTTAATTAGTTGACAGTTTTGACTGGGATATATTTTAAGCCCTTAAACTTCTTGAAAAATCTTTTTCCATCTAATTAACTTAGAGATAGCTCAGGTAATTTTAAAATTTCTAGGAGGATCACCCTTAGGGAAAAAAAATCACATTTGGAGTTGTTACTGGAAAGCTGTCAACAGCTACTGGCATATTTAGACAGTCCTGAAGCCAGTTTGTGACAATATCAGCACATAAGCAGGACTTCCCAGAATTTAGCTTTAAGTGGCAGTTAATTCCAGAGACCTTTTGCTTATTTCTTGGGGTTGGGTGCTGGTGGTCAGCAGTACAGCTGCATTCCAAATAACATTTGGTGACTGAGCCGAACTAACTCAGTCTTTCAGAATCACATGTGCTGCTGATAAGACGAGACTGTAATAGAATTAATGTTTCTTACAGAGAAGCTTCTTGCTCGTCTTTTTGTCAGATGTCACCAAATGCCTTCTGCTCTGAACAAAATGTTTTTAGGCTATTCTGCCTGTCATTCATTCCCCAGGCCTCCCCATTGCTCAGGGGTTTCATCTGTATAGCAGCAACAGTTCAACAGCAAAATTGCTTTATTCTTCTCTGCTCCTTGTGGGATATGTGGGAGACTCAGAAGTTCAGCTCTCAGGCATGTCTTGCCTACTGTTCTTGTTGACTCTGGCAAGTCAGTGTATCCTGCTGGCCTGGGTAAGGGATTTGACTTTGCTGTGGCGAGCTGGGAAGGGTTTGTATTAAACCATCTCCTGCTGGAAACCTGTTTTCTTTCTGGAAGAAAAGGATGATAGGACTGTTCTCATGCATGCTTCAAGCCTCTGTAAAGCCCAAGCTTCCTGAAGAGAAATCAGGCCAACTCCCTAAGTTCTTGGCAATGTGAACTGTCAAAAAAAGGGACTTTCTGAGGGGATATTACCAACTGATCAGCTGCCAGGGGTGTAGATCCTTGGGGGCAGAGGAGGATGTACATGATATTTTTAAGCATTCACCTTCCCATGCCTTTGACACATGTTTCTGCAGAAAGAAAAATAAAACTGAAATCCTGCAGATTCAGATGATAACATGTAAATGTATCTGTCATCATGTTAGGTGCTGGTAAGAAACCCAGACACAAAAAAGAAAGAAAAATACAGAAGTCTTGTCACATCAGCAGCTCAGTTTCTATTAAATATAGTGGTGAGTGTGGAAGAAAGATAGTGAGAAGGAAGTATCTTACGCCAGTATTCAGTAAATTGAGAGCAAGATGGCATTTAAAACTGTGGCAAAGTTGCATTGGCCTGAAGTATTCATCTGCAGATGCAGTGAATCTGAGATAATTAAAGACTAAAACACTTCTATCAGTGTAACCCATGCCATCTTTTCCATTGTGTCAGCCTTGTGACACATGGCCAGCACTCCTGCTACAGTGCACAGTGGCTGGAGAACAGCAGTGTTGGTTGGGCTCAGGTTGAGTCCCACTCTCAGTTTTGTGTGAGGAATTGGTTCTTCAATGTTTTGCTCATTGCAGATATTGACACTTCTGCAGAAAAAATGTGAAACATCAGACCAGAGTTCACTGCTCACACTTTCTTTTTGAGGGTTTGTGTCTTCCAGACACAGATGCAGCTGCTGGTTCTGACTGGGAGAGTGAATAGTAGACACCTGAACATCGAAATGCCAAGTTACCTCTGCACGTGTTTGCGAGCTCTTTGGCTATGCATTCTTAGGTGGCAAGGACTTGTAAGTTTAGTATGAGTGTTAACAGCAGGACTTAGTGGGATAGCTGTATTTTATGGAATGGGGACTGATTCTGTACTTAAAAGGCCTTTATGTACAGGGGTGCTTTGCCCAACATCCCACTGGCATCAGTCATCTGTCAGAGTGCAGCTGTGTTGGGAAGTGCATCATGCCATTTACATCTCCTTTCTAGCTGCTGGATCTAATGAATAATTTTCTTTGGAGGCATGAGGGAGAGGAAGAAATAAAGGAGACACAGAAGGGCTTGTAGTTCTTATTGTGGCAAATGTGAGTTTGAAGTAGTGTACCTGAAATTTTTAAAGAAGGGGACCCAGTTTCAGAGCAGAACTTCATGTTGCTAGGCATGATACTGAGGTTTTATAGTGACTTCACGGTCTCATTCCTCAAGAACATGGCAGTAGGCGCCAGCTGCAATGGAGCTCCATTGTGGAGGGTCACACTGACAAAATTTCTCAGGTTCCTCCTAGTCAGGCAGGAACTCAGGCATTTTAAGTAGCTGGGCAGTATGGAAACAGGCCTCTGCTGCTCTGTCGCATTTCATGTTTGGGACTAGATTGCATTAGTTTGGTGAAACAGATTTTGTGTGTATATTCTGTGGCTGGACACCAGTTAATTCATGCTGTAAAACAACATTTGAAATTTACTTTTTCTAGTAAATTCATATTTACTTCGATTATGTGGGCTTGATATGGAGCTTACCATAGATAGAAAAAAATCTCAAGAGACTAAAACCAAATTTTTCTCTCCTTCAGCTTTCAGGAAGCCCTAAGGAATGAATAAAATTCTCTCTTAACTATAGGGCAGCTTCACTGATAGTAAGTTTTGGCTTTTTAACTGTAAATTTTTTTTTTAATCTTTCAAGTTTTAGAACATTTTCTGGGCTGCAGAGTTAAAAACTAACAAAAATATTTAGATTTAGAGTGTATTGCAAAGTTCAGAAGAGTTTGAAAGAATTACTTCTGTGGGGCTTTTGTTGTTCTTGTTCAGATGCTGAGTTTTATACCTTTCTCTGAAAAGCTCTAATACGAGCTACCCCTCCTTCAAACCAAAGGCCCAAGCTTTCAGTAACACTAATGGGTATGCTTTGGCAGGAGAAAACCCTATGATTTGCATCTGTGCTAACAAACACAAATAACAGAGAAATATGTTATTAGTCTCTTTCAGTATTTCTTGCAATCTGTGACAGTGTTGCCAGAGTTTCTTTGGTTTGGCTGTTAAAAGGATAAAAGTGAAAAATAACTGTCCTGGGAGTGGCACAGCAGGATCCTGGTTCTCCTGAAATAAAGCTATGATGGGAAGGAGATGGCAGGTAACAGAGATGGCAGGCAGCTCTGCTCAGGGGTCTAACCAAGCAAATCAGCTTGGCCAGGGCAATGGTGTTGGCTCAGATCCTTGTTCAGTGGGAGCAAGCAGCTCTTGTGTTTTCCAGCCTGGGTTGCCTTTGCAGTGTCTGTCTAGCTTCTGCATTTCCAGGCTCTTGTTCTGCAGGACAAGCCATGTCCTCCCTCCACCTTTAACCTATTTCTTGTCTTGCTTCTCTTCCTTTAGTGTCACATGAGGGATTTTTTAAGTGCTTGCTGGCACTGTCTGTTGAGAGCGTAAGAAAGAGTAGAGCGCACATATCCTAAGTTCTTTCCAGTTCTGGTCACTGTTTGATTTGTGTGAGGTTGAGAGGAAGGTTGAGTCATCTTCTTCAGGGAAGAGCTCTGAGTGTCCAACTGATACTGTCAGTTTCTTGTTCACATAAAGCTGTGTGTTTAGACAGCAGTGTGATTGATGTATGGCAGGAGTGGTGGGAGCACCCACGAGAACCTTGTCAGCTGAACCAGGTTCTGCTCCCAGCTGTGCACCAGTGTCCGTAACTACCTGAGCTGCTGGAGAGTTAATACAGATGTGGTGGTATTGCAGAGTAAAAGATTCTGATCTTCCTCACCATGACAGTCCTTCAGTTTGATTCACTGTTGACAGTGTACCTTGAGCAGCTTGACTGAACTGTATTTTTGCTCCTAAGATATTGCCTAAGATATTTAGAAAGGCCTTCCTGGAATGCAGTTACCAGGCAAGCCCTTTCACTTTGCTGCTACTCTCCTGTATCTACATTTTCAACATCAGATAGGTATACATGGCATGCATAACACTCCTTCAGAATAGGAAGCGGGGAGCAGACCGTGAGGGCTTAATCGTACTGCTGGTCTCCTCCCAGAGTGCTGCTTCCCCTTACCAAAGGGTAGACCAGGAGCAGTGCCCTGGTTTTTGGGAGTAAAGCCCCAGGGTGCTACCTGACACAAGCTTATGCAGTAGTTGATTTAAACAGCCAAAAAGCACAATTCATCCATGACTTTCTGTTTCCTTCTAGAATATAACCTTCCCAAACAGCTATGTGTTACTGCATTACTGTTGATTCTTTAAAAGAAAGATCAGAGTTTTCCAAAGAAGAGCAGCAGTTGGCTTTTACTCCATCAGTGGAAATTACCAGAAACTGCATCAGAAATAGCTTTTCACCAGAGAAAACCTCTTAAAGAAGTTACTAAGAGTAAAGGTTTCATTTTGGCTCTTAAATTCTTGCTCTTGCCAGTTACGATATTGTTGCTGCAGACCACCAGTGTATTCACAAGAGCTTTTAACAACCAAAATGAAAAAGGTATTTACAAATCCCCATTAGTCCCAACGTAAGGTGGGAATGCTGCCCATGTGCTGTTATTTTCTTCTTCCTTGTGGTGGTAAAGCTGTCACTCTTTCAGAACTGAATAATCTCCTGCTACTCACCACTTTTGTTGTTCTTTGGTGTAATCACATATATGTTTTCTTACTTCTAAATCCAAACTGCTTTGGTCTTGTGTTTATATATTATTTGCATCTTCTGTGAGCATTGTGTGGGTACTTTTACTTAGATCAGTGGATTTCTGATTTCTTATGTGACCATAGCTTTTGCCTCTCCTTTGCCTTGTTTTCTTTATAAAATTAACTCAACCTTCTGTGATTAAACTCACTGCATAGAAGGAAAATATGTGAAATGTTTCCTGCAAACAATTGATGACAAACTCATTGTACTAAGCTTGCTGAAAAGGAACTTTTTTTTTTGGAAGGTGAGAATAAAGGAATTTCCTCCTCCACCCTTCTGTTGTTGAGCTGTAAACTGATATTGTTGAGAGGGAAAAGAGTTGCTCTAGTTTTCCTCAGGATATTATTGTGTGATTTTAGTGAAAACTTTTATACAGCTGTCACTCTAAAAGTTTCAGTTTGATGCAGAATTGAAAAATTAGTTCCTGGTTTGTTTTTAATTTAAAACATGGTTCAGTTAATTTCCACAAAAGATAGCCTCTTCTGAACGGTCAGAGATTCCTCTGGCTAACTAAAGTTCATTGAAAATAAAATCTTTTTTATGGCACTGCTTATGAAACAGTCAATAATTATTCCAGCAAATAGATGAGTTTGCACTGGCAAAACAGTGAAGCCACACAGAGCAAAGTTGTGGGGTTTTTTTCAGACGACCATGACTAGTCAGTAGCAATTACAGATTGAGCATTTTGACTTTTTATTAGAGGTTTCTTAACCAAGTAAAGTATTACTGGCATCTGACACCTGGTGCAAGAAGTTAATTTTCAATCCAGCTTGACTGCCTTTGAAGGAATGGGAAAATGTTTTTTAAGGGTGGTAGTGGGGTAGGGTATATTCCAGTTTTGTGTTTATCAGGCAAGATGCCTAAACTAGGGCTTGACATTACTCTTTAGTTTGTGTTGAAGTCACTTTTATTGAAACACGTGCTCAGCATCAGGGTCTGAGTCCTTTGATGTCCTGTACATGTATTTTACTTTATCAGACTGTAAGTAGGCCCATCATCCCACCTTTTCCTGTTTTCCTGGTACCTGCAGGATCTCCCACATGTACAAGCTGTTGCAGCAATGCAAATCCCCAGCTCTTGTTCTGACATTTCTCTCAAAACTCAAATTGTCTTTAATTTATTTCCCTGATGGTTAGTTCCTGTTACCATTCAAGTGAAAGAGCAGGGATAGATTAATACTGCTCTGAATATTATTAATAGTTCATCGTTACACCCCTAATTAAGATTGGAAATTGGATTTAAGTAATTATATAAACCCATTATAAGATAGGGTTTCTGTCCCAAAATCTAAAGTAGACAAAATAGAGAATAAAGACAGCAGATAGAACTCATTGCTCAGGAGACAGCATTGCTACTGATAAACTTCACTGGGCTGCTAAGTAACAGCAAAGAACAAAATCACTGTCTATTCATACTAGTTCCAGTAGAATTCAAACTTAAAACAGTTTTTAATGGTTGTGTTTGTCAGGCTGAAGTGTCTACAAGTCTTGATTTAACTCTAGTTAACAAGGAACCTCCTTTTCCATGCATGAAGAGGAGAAGGATTTAAAATGTGCAGTAGATCCTTAATTGCAGCCTCCTAGATTAACTCTTACTTTTGTAGCTATACCTTTAAAAGTCACCTGTATCCCTGCCTGCAGGACCAGCCAGTCCCAGAAGTTAAAAGAAGCCTTCAAAGGTTTGCAGCTTTTTTTTCCTATTGCAGCAGGGGAGGATTAAGCATAGTGCTTATTTCTTATCCAGACTTTTACCCTGCTAGAATTAGCTATTTCTTGGCTCCTGGTGGAACAGGTGTTCATAGTTTAAAACATGTAGCCTTTTTGGTGTTTCTGGACTTGTGTTATTCTACTCTGAAACTGTCACAAGATAAAGCCTGGGAAATGGTTGGAGGAAAACAGTGAGGCAGGGTGAAAGGAAGCTCTCATGGTCTGAGGCTGGGATGACGTCAGGAAGAATAATTGTTTTGTACTCTTAATTGCTAGCTTTACTCATGCAGCCTGAGTTGACATGGGTGGGGAGAATGTGGTGTGCCACATCTGCACTGACTCATGGGGCAGTAGTCACCTGCCCCCTCAGTTATTTTTGGCTTACCGTGAAAGGTTCAAGGATTATGTAAGTGGGGAGAGTGAGATCCAAAGCCCTTCATTTTGTTAGCTTGGACTGTGGCTCAGTCACCAAATGTAGTGATAATCAAAGCAAAATGGAAGTTCAAGGTTTTTTCTAGTTTAAGTGGAACTGTGGTAGGACAAGCTTTCAAATAGAGACACTCTAGAGGCACATGGATAGCAAATGACTTAACACTACCTTGTACTTGGTTGTCAGGCGTTTCTAAAGCATATCTGTTGTTGCTCAGATGCTTTGGTGTGTTGAAGAGGAGTTTAAAGGAATATGGCACATTAAGTTCAAGGTGTTGGTTTTGATGTAGGAGTTGTAGGACATCACCTATATCTGCAAAAATATGAACATACACAAATAGAAACAAACGAAAGCTGGCTTTTTATATGTGCTATTTTCTCAAATTGGTGAGTTACCTTATTTGCATATATCATGGTTTAACCTCAGCCAGCAACCAGGCACCATGAGCTGCTCACTCATGCCCCCCACCAGCGGGACTGGGGAGAGAATTGAAAGGGTTAGAGCTGGAAAACTCATGGGTTGAGGTCAAAACAGTTTAGTAAAGAAAGCAATAGCCGCACACAAAAGTGAAACAAACCAAGGAATCAATTCACTGCTTCCCATGGGAAGGCAGGTGTTCAGCTACCTCGAGGAGAGCAGGGCTCCATCCCAAGCATATTGCTTGCTTGGGAAGATAAACACCACCATCACTCCAAACATTTACCCCTTCCTCTTTCTTCCCTCTACTTTATGTCCTGAACACGATGTCATATGGTCTGGAATATCCCTTTGGTCAGTTGGAGTCACCTGTCCCAGCTGTGTTTCCTCCCAACCTCCCATGCACCCCCAGCTTCCTCACCAGTGTGGCACTTCAAAAAGCAGAAAAGGCCTTGGCTCTGTGTAAGCCCGGCTCAGCAATAACAAAAACATTTCTATATTATCAACCCTGTGTTCAGCACAAATCCAAAATATAGCCCTATATCAGCCATTGCGAAGAAATTTAATTCTACCCCAGCCAAAAGCAGCACAGCATGTATCAACAGTTCAACTAAAATAGACTAAGTACTGAAGCAAGGGGATTTTGAGGCAGACTAAGAGAAGATTTAGCCAGAGCGATTTGCAGGGGGTTCCTGTAGATGGCGAGTCATTTAATTTCAAAGTATGTTCCCTGTAATTTCCTTGTTGGAGGCTAACTATCACAAAATGTGAGTGGCTTTTGGCTCCTTCTCACACATATGACTTCCATGTCAACTCATCATCTTGATAAAGCCAACCACATGAAGCAGATTTGTAAAGGGGTCTCAGTGTCAATGCGACTCTCTTCATACAGCTGTGTGTATACAAGTCAACTAATATTTTAGTGCCTGCTGTTGAGTACCAATGGTTATTTTTAATTGAAGGGATGCAGATAAGTATTTTGATTTGAAAGTATGTGTGCATGATACACCATTTTGTTGGGTTTTCAGAACACGCATGTAATTGGAAAAGGTTGTATATGTCAGCCATTTGGTTATCAACATTTACAGTTTCCTTGACTTAATACTCATTGCAATGTATTCTTTAAAGCCTGTTTCATACTAAAGAAGAGTTGCCTAACTAACTACGTCCATGATATGTCATACTCTTGAATAGTTCACTGTCTTGACAGGCAGTGAAGGCTGCGCAGGAACAATAAATCCAACAAGTTTTCTCTTGATTTTAGGTGGGCTTAATTGCCATTTTCCTACAGATGGCACGACTGATTTAAGATAAGCTGGAATTGGTGAGGGAGGATGCAGGTCTAAAATCTGGTTAGGGGCCACTCTGTTTTTGATCAGTCATCTGGTACTCCAGATCAAAAATAAATCTTATCAAATTCATAGGAAGAATCTGAAGCCAAGAGAAAGTGTTGTGTCATATGACCCTTATGTTTTTTAGTCAATTAAGACAACTCACTGGAAAATTTTTGAAATTTCCCTGGTGGTGCGTAACTGGGACACTATTGAACTTGCAGGGGAAAAAGTCTTAAAAGTCTGTCAACAGAAACTAAATGGAAAATATGTGGGACAGCACTGCACAAGTGATTGAAAATCCTTGGGGCACAGCAATGAACAATACAACTCTGAATCAGTTAGGGGTTGGAAACATGCTGTAGCTTTGGCATTTAGCTTGGTTAGGGGAATACGGTAGTGATGGAGAGGATTCTACTCAAACACAGTTTCACTTGCCTTGAAACTTAAGGCTTTTTATCTGCAACTTCAAATCCTATTAGATTTAATCCTCAGCTGTTTGGAAATTTCACCATTGTCATGCACACATTTTCCAGCTTGCAATCCTACTAGCCCTTGACACCTCCATTACTTGTTAGCAGTTCTTCACAATTTTTCCAGATGGAAATTCTCCTTGAAATCAGATCTGGGTTTGTGTTCACTTGAATTTCAAATTATTCTTCCTAGTTCAATTGGTAAAGAATATCGTGGTCAGAATACATATGTAATAAAACCTCAATTTGACCTGGTTGCTATTAACTTGGAATCTTTCTAATGAGGTAATTATCTTCTGTTGCTCATTTCTACACCGATTTCTTGCCATGTACGCCCTACAGCTTCAAGTGGCAGCATTTTTGTTCTTGGTGTAAGTCAAATCTGTCAGTGCTGCTGTAAAGCTAATATACTCCTTGCTTAGACAGCTAATTAGCATGACTGGCAAGCTGCCTGAGGTCTCTGGGTCTGAATTAACTCACCTATACACACTGCTCAAAACTAAAGCATCACTGAAATACCAGTGCAGGAGTAGACATGAACGACTGTGTGACAGAAGGGAGGAGAATGTCTAGGAGAAAGGCATTAGCAGAACAGAAGCACTTTCTTGTTTAAGTTCATTTTGAAAGAACAATGAGTTGTTAGCTCTTCTCAAAATGTGCTTTACTACTGTTTGTTTTCTTTCTGCAGAAGGCAGAAAATAACATCTTGGCTGAGGTAATTTTTCCTGAGGCTTCCATGCACATGGAAAGCTTACCCCTCAGGTCCAACATTGCCTAGTTTTAATCCTTGGGATTGAGGATCACACTTTCTTCCACAAGCAGCATTTGTCACTTCAGCAGTCAAGGGATAGCTGATAGCAATGAAAAATGACTTGCACAGGATGGGAGGGAATGTCACACACCCCAGATGACCTGTGTCTCCAAGTGGAGAAAGGCAGTCAAGGAATGCAGCCTGTGCCCACTGGCCAGCTTTACACTGATCAGAAATGCTCTCATATGCTTCCCGGGGTGAAATGGATCAACAGATGGTCCATAATCCATTCTCTACAAAATCTATCATATACATCTCCTAATCTGTTAATGAGTGATAGTAACATGTTTCGTTTGCTGTTCATAGGATTCTGATTGTGCCTCCTGGCAAGCAGGAGCAGACCTCCTGTTCTTTGCTCCCTCCCTCCCTGATGCTGCCTTTATGCAAGGTCAGAAAGGAAAGACTCATGGTGTGCCATAAACAGAGACACTGCTTTGAGAATCAACTGAAATCCTTTCTGTTGCTTTGTCAAACTTTTGTAAGTTTACAGGCATGCTGCTTCTTGCTTCAAGCACTCTATGGGTATTGGGGAACAGAGAGGGTTCTTTACCATTTATAATGAAGATTAATTTGTGTTAAATTTTGCTGCTGGTTGTGCTGCCATGACCCCAGTCATCATGCAGCCCAATCACCCAAATTCAAGCGGCAACCTTGTCAGGAGGCACTGAAAGGAGCAGATTAACGTAAACACCATATTTTGTCATGAATGCAGCTGCAACAGCAATCATCCACATGGAAAAATCACTGTTTTGTCAGAATTTTGGTGTTTATCCTCTGTACTCTGTAAGGGAGGCACACACGAGTCTGTTTCACCTGGTTTTGATCATTAATAAGTTCAGGAATAAGAATGTAAAACCAGAAATGCCAAGAACGGTGAGAGAAGGCGGTTCATGTTTTATGGCATTTTTTCCAAGTGGTTGGGAGTTGTTGTAAAATGTGTGAGGTTTCAGGGTGCATGGACAGGAGTGGGAGAGGCAGAGTGAGATGTCTGCAGCCTGCTGCTTCCCTAAGTGAGTTGGTACCAAGGCTTGCTTGCCAGCATTTGCTCATTTTCAGTGGTGTATTACAGAGCAATAGTTTGCATAGATTTTGAAAAACAAGAGGTGAAAGAAGTTTTCCATCCTTCAAAAACTGGAGATAGCACCCTCCTACCTGGCTTTTTTTGCTTTGTTCTCAGGTCTGTCCCTACATATATACTGCATGATGGGGGAGGTTTTAACTCCTTTTGGTGTGCTCATTTTTTTAAGGATGGTGTCAGGTTCACCCCGGAAGTCATCTGCTCTGCCTTCAGGAAGGAATAGCACAAAGAGCTATGGGAGGCATAGCTGAGCACAGATAACTGGATGTAGACCACCATCCAGGGATGAGTGTCTGGGAGGAAGCCTAATAGCTGGAGTTTGGGTTATGGCACTGCGAGTGCTCACATGGTGCCTTTTTCCTCAGTGGAATAAACCCAAAACCTTTGGAAATAGTGCTAGCTGTCAATTCTTTTGTTACATGAGCAGACTGGGAAGAGATGAAACCATGGTTATAGTCTGTAAGAGTTTCAAGAAGGGCGTAAGAAGCATATATAGAGTTGACACTTGAGTCAGCAAAATCCAGACCCAAGACAAAAACTACAGCCAGAGGCTTTCAGTTTTCCATGGTGCAAACAGCGTTTTCCCACTCCAAACAGCCACTTCCATGATTGCAAAAGAAGTTATTCCCACAGACTCCACCCCTGCTATGTCTTCTCTCTCCTGTGACAAAAGTTAGGGCGAAGCTTATCCTGTTGCTTGATAATGCAACAGGGTTTGGACCACTGTCATACAGCTTTCATCTGGTTTAGTAATTTGTTGCTTAATTAAGTTAATACTGTGTTCTGCACTGAAGATAGAGCTGTCAAGTTATTGCTCAGTTAAGTTGGTGTCTTGCCTTGCACTGAGGCTGTCATGGCACAACCAAGCATCACAGCTGATGGAACAAGCAAGGAGCCAGTGGCCAAGGCATTGAAACTGTGCAGACATGCCCACATCAGTGTGAGTTTTCCTTTAGACCTGAGAGCCTCCTTCCAGCCTGTCGTGACCTCATGCTGGGTTGTGCTCCCTGGGAGCCCCACGAGTCTTCTCTCCCACATCCCTGGCTGGCCGCTGGGGATGGGCTGGAGTGGGCTGAGCCGGAAGTGAGCCTTCTCCCTCAGGGACACGTCTGAGTGCTCCATTTCACTCACTGGAATAGTTCACACCCCTGCCCCAGACAGTGCAAAGGTTTACACCCCGATGGGACCCTTGGATGTTTCTCTAAAACTGCTGTTGTGTTGCTTATGCATTGTTCTCCTTCCTGGCCTCCGGTGATTACAGGCTGAAGCAAGGCCTGGCCATGCATCTATCCTTTTGTTCTCCCTCTCGGCTCCTCAGCCACAGGTGAAGTAAAGACTGAGCAATCAGCAAAGCCATCAAGAACCTAATCTATGTCTAATTGTCTGCCATCATTCACCACGTTCAACTGTACACCCTTGCAGAGTTCATCTGCAGCATTAGGTTAGACCCATGTTCCTCAATAAGTCAGAAATTGAAAGGAAACACATCCTGCCTCAGATATTGGAAGCTTTAAAACAAAGATGCCCCAAATGTGATTTCATTTGTAAGTAGTGCAATTTCATTCTGCTTTTGGGTTTGTTATTGTGTTTGGGGGTTGATTTTTTTTTTTTTTTTTAAGGAAGTAACTATTTAAACAATTTCTGCATCTGAAGTAAAAATTTTATGACCATTATTAGCATGCATGCAGTTTTGAGTAAACTGCACCTAAAAATAAGTAGCATTCCTTTCCCTGAGGTAGTTTTAGTGGGCACAACATTCCTCAAGGTTACACCGCTTCAGTGGATTTCCTGAGACCTGAGGAAAATACTTTTAAGTCCTAAGTTTTAATTTATGCTATTGAAAATACACAAATTTAAGCTGCAGTTGTTGCCTCATAAAAACCAGTTTTGTTCTTATCTTCTAATTTTTTAAAATTAATTTGATTTACTTGTGACAATGGCAGATTTTAATGGGATTTCTTTTTAATTAAAGCAAGAACATGTGAATCCCAGAGGGCAGATCCTGCTTTTGTTGTGAACTTCCCTCATACAAATAGGATGCTGTTCCATTAAAAGTGCTGCAAGAAAATAGATTTGAAGATTATCAGCATGGCACAATGATAGCACAGTTCTGCTCTAAAAATGTCTGAGATTGAGAGAGGCCCTTCTCCATATTGATGTGCCTTTTCTGAGAGAAGATAAAGGCAACTAAATATAGTGAGGACTGTAGCTATAGCCATTGATGAAGGCTAAAATTAAAGCTAATGATATTTGCTATTTAGGAGAACTTAAATGCTAGGCTGGCTATCTTCTCAGTCCCAGACTAAAGGCAAACCTTCGTCAAACCTGAGCCTCTCGTTCCTGTCCCCTGGACTTACACATCGGTTTGTATGAGGTTGAGAGTGTGAACTTCAGGACTGAGTGCTTAGAGAACAGGTTTTAAAAGCAAAATACCGTGTCAGGGGTTTTTATCCCTTCACTTCCCCTCTGCTAAAAATTTTGTCATTTCATTTTGAAGAGGAAGAGAGGCAAGAAATAGGTGTATCTAGAGGTGGAGGAATCTACCCAGCTTACCTGCTTACCAGCTCTTACGTCTCTGCCCTGCTGCACAGCCCTGGAGACCGACAGAAACACTAGGCAAAGCCCTCACTCTAATTAATCATCCATTAATGGCAAGTATCTCATCAGCTCTATGGCGACCACATTATCACCTGTTGCTTTTCTCTGGGTATTTTGTTGTTATCACCATGTGCCTTTATGGTGCTGTATGCCACTTGTGTACATTGTTCAGCTCCAGTTCCCATAAAAAGGACTATTCTAAGCTTAAAAAAAAAAAAAAGGTTTTATTAGATAAAAGGGGAAAAAATCAGCTTACATATATGGGAAAATGCAAGATAAAACCTATCAAAGGAAATCATATTATGTTTTTGTGAAGCTCAAAGAAATGTGTTTTGTATTGTGAAAACATGAAACAGTTTGCTCTCTTCCTGCACAGCTTGCCATCTATTTTTTTTGTTTGTTTGTTTTTAATAAAGTTAGGGCTTAAAACCAGCATGTTTTCTGGAACATTGTTATTTTACTAGCTACAGATTAAATAAATCAAGAAATACTTATCTCAGGTGCCTTTTTTACTTGGACTCCGGCAAAGTTGGGAAGTACAGTGATTCACAATCTGATTTGCTTGTATAGCAGCATCCCAATCAGAAATCTCAAATATTCATAAGTTACTGTGATAGTAAGTAAAAGTAAGTCTGTTGGAACCTCATCATCTTCAGGAGCTTGGTTAGGGAGAAAGAAAGATGAGATACTTAAATTTTGAATTTTTAAAAACTAAAACCTCATCTGTGAGTCTTTGCCAAAGCAAAACCAAACCTTCTTTTGCGTATCCCAATTTTCATTCAATAGCAAAAACAAAATAAAAAACTTTGCTAACTAGGTGTCTTTTGTAGGTTGGAGAATAAAAGGATTGAGGAGGTTTTGTATCTATCATTACTGTGACTATTCCTTGTGCTGTTAATGGTCTTACTAATCTAAATTCCCTATACCTCCTTAACCAAAATACCAGACAGCGCTTAAAAAACATAAATAACTACAGACTTGATGGAAGGTAAAAATCAGTCATTGCTGAGCCATGTCTCATTTTCCTGCAGTTTCACCTGCAAACCTGTTCTTACTAATCAAGCAAGAGAGTCTTGTATCTCAGCCTGTTTAGACATTTGCACTGATGGATATCGTTTGTGTGCTACTGGGGGATTTTATCAACACCTCTCTACTGTGGTTAATGGCTTGGTTGGTGTTCACAGAAACTCACAGATACAGAGGAGACACTGAAGCAGAAAAGGTTTAGTTTAGCCAGCTTGGCATGCTGTTGTAATTATGTATTGCTGTAATTAATCCAGCGTCATCTGCTGCAGATCTGACCCAAGTAAGAAGAGTCACTGACCAACGTGGCTGATTAATTGCAGGCTATAGCAGACTCTATATGAGCTTGCTGATGTTTCTCAGTGCTTGCAGAGAGTGGGACACAGCATGGTCATTCCCAGTCCAGCCCCAGAGAGCCCACTGTGCAGTGGGAAACCCCAAGAAAAGTGATGTACAGCCTTTTTGTGGCAGGTTTAGAAGAGATGGATTTGGCATCTAATACACTGGAGGGTCCTGAGATAACAAATCTGTATCTTCCCTTCAACTCTTGAAAAGCCTTCAGCACAGCATGAGGAGATTCTTGGGGGAGTCAGGACTGTAAAACTGGAATAAGGAAAAATGCTGCAAAGCCACTGACCACCAACCGAAATGAAAGGAAACTTGAACTTTTCATGCACTTGTGTGCATGAAGTATTTTTAACCTTCTTTGCATTCTTTTAGGAAAATACTAGTTTGTCCTCTTGTTTTAAGTGTCCCTCAAACAGATTAAATCACACCATGCTCTTGATTCAAGGATATATTAACTGAGGGCAGCTTGTCGCATAGGGCAAATGGTGAACATAAACTGGGGATTTTTGGTGTTGTTTTGGAGCAGAATGCAGCAGCAAAATACTATCATTATGTTCGGCAATGATGCAGACCTCCGAGATAACTCCTGTTCATTACCCCTGTCTTACTGAATTCAGGAGGAAAGCACCATTTAGAGGTGGGCATTGCTGTTGGGATACTTTCAGCAAAAGTCCTGTCATGCACATTTTGTATTGTTCCTTGAAATAGGAGACCCAGAGCTAGAGTCTTATCATATGTATAAGATCTCTAAATTTACTTAAAGATACGAGCAGAAACAGTTCTTGAAAGATGTTTGAGAACAAAAATAGGTCAAGACAAAATATTTTGCCTTTGGGTTTTCCGTTAATCATTTGGTTGCATGTGTTTAATGTTATAAATCTGATTTTATTCCATAAAATTACCATTACACCTTCTGGGTTATGTTCTGTTTTTGCATGTAACAGTGTCAGCTTCTATTAGCATACATTAGGTTTGGAGGGCTAAACTTGGCCGTACAGGGGACCACTGACATTTGCACACAGTTGATTTCAGGGTGTTCATGAAGTAGGCCTGATGCACACAAAGATTCTTGTAACTTAAGGTATGCTTAAAGGATATGTCTTGCAGAAAATTTTATTTCTGGTTAGGAAAATACAGGGTATTTTTAAATAGAATGGATAAGTTCTCACTGGGGTGACCTTAAAGACAAAACCCCCTGCACTTTGTTGCACAAGTTGAGTTTGGATTTTTCATGTGGAACATAATTTTCTTAGTTGCTCTCTGTGTGCCCCCAGGATTTATGGCCTGAATATTACACTAGATCTACACCTATGAATTTTAAAGTGCATCATATTGTTCAATATTCTCATATTTTGACATCACTCAAAAACTGCAGCCATGGAAGTGTCTCCTTAGGCAGGGCTTAATTGCCTGTGGGGTTGAGTTGCTTTATTATTTTCTTTTTCAGAAAGGTTTTGTAAGTCCATTGGAGCAAACTGTTGGATTTGTGCAAGAGTATTAATGGATCTTTTGCCTTTGAGTTGTTTTCAACAAATACAACACCTGTTCATGGCAGACCAAGAGCAATGCTTTCCTGGTGCCTGCTTCCAGGGAAATTGAGCAATTTTGAAAGGGCCCTTAATTCTTTATGAATTCAGGGTTGACGGAATGCCATCAACAGTTAAAGCAGCTTCTAGTGTAGTCTACAGAACCTACAGATGACCCGTTCTGAAAAGAGGAGGTTCACAGCAGGTCAAGTGGATTGAATAGGGGGGCTGGAATGTTTCTGGTTCTCTGGGGAGAATAGTCAAGAGTGCACCCTTAAGCACAGGTGGTTTAAGGAAGAATGGTTTGTGATGCCTCCTTTGGAGGCAACACCCCACCCCCACCACCTTCAAGGCGGGAATGGCTTCAGCAATTTTCACCCTGTCATTCAGTGGGACCACAGCCCCTTTCCCTGTGACACATTTCAAGGCACTCCATCATAAAACAAAATAAAAGGATCCCATCCCTCTGTACGCATATCTGCCCCATCAATCTTTCAAATTAGGTGATAGGAGATGCTTTTGGTGCCTTTCACATGCCCTGATATATATCCATTATGTGTTAGGTGTAAGAATATAATAAGAAGAGGAAAGACAAGATAATTAAGGTGTTCAGCGTAGTGATTGTTGGTCACAAAAGGATCATATCCTGCCACATACCTGCCACATCACTAAAATGTAGATGTTCTTTGTTGTAGGAGCAAATATGTATTTTCTTTGCATGCCAAAGCGCGCACTTTGTGATGGTTACTGTTCTGGGCTGGTAAGTGAGGATGACTCAGGGTGAACTGAGCCTAAGGTATTTTGTATGTTTGCGTGGTGCATAGGTACACTGCAGCTGCATCCCATGTAGAACACTGGCGAATATGTGTTAACACCATTCCATGTGTTTACCAACACTAAAGGTTCACACAGAACAGGCAGAAACACCAGAGACGTATATCTTTGCTTCCAGTGGCCTTTGTAGAAGCAGATTTTGGTTGCTCGTCACTTTGGTGGAGTGAGGAACTATATACAGGAGCTTTTAAAGTGAAGAGGATTTGGGCTGTAATATTTCACTGGAGAATTGTTCAATGTGTGAGAAGAAGCATAAAAGGGTTGAAGTACTAACAGGGTCTATGAGGACACTAAAGGAACTGCCACACCTGAGATTCATGGTAAGATAGTATCTTAAGCAGTGTGAGAGACATCAAGATATATATAGTTAATCTCTGTCAAGCAAATCCAGTCATCTAAAAGGAGACTTGATGGGCTGGTGGGAACAGTGCTTTTTGCAGATTGGGGATGGTACATACACTGGGTCTCCTCGGGATGCCTCTTCCAGAAGGACGTGTACTGGAATAGACTCCATGTGCGCCGGAGAGCTCTGTGAAGAGGCCAACTTGCTGGCAGTGCTCCATCCAAAAAGAAGTTAGCTGAAGCTGGGTAACACTAAGTTAAACATAGGTTTGCCATATTCAGAGTATAATTCTTAGCTCATCTTCCTACGTCTTACAAATATCAGACAGGCAAGAACAATGCTGCCAGTCAAACACTGAAATATTACAAACTGTAAAAATACTTCCAATTGCTGTCAGAGAGCTCAAGCAGTGAAGAAGTGGAAGGTTCTCTTGGTGGCTTGATGCAACCTTCTAATCCTTTGAAATTTCTTCCACGAGCATCTTTAGCTTTCTCCTCATTGTCTATGTATACACACACACACACATACATATGTATATACATATACGTATGTATATTTAACTGTAGTGTGATGTGGAGTTACAGAATATAGATAACAAAGTAGCAGGCCTTAAAACCCAGAAAGACCTTCTGTCTCTGGTCTGGAAGAAACCTTGGGATTAGTGAAAACATCCTGGTCACAGGGGAAGTGAAAAGAGTGCATAATGGGCCTATGCCCTGCTGGACCTGTCAGAGGTGAGAAACGCTGTTTTTTACCTTAAAAGGTATTGTTTACCTGTTGCCATAAAAGGTGAAATTGTGAACCACAATAGTTAATTGGAGCACTTTGTAGTGTAGAACTACTTCCTGTTCACATTGTAGTAGGTAAGGAATTTTCGCTGCGCAATAAACGTCTTTGCACACCATCGTTTTGTGAAGTCCATGCCCTTCAAACCCTCGATAGTGTATGTCATTCTGGAAGAAGCTAAGTGAGATGAAAAAAAAGCCTATCAAACCAAATTATCAGGGTTTTAATTC
The DNA here is from genome assembly GCA_013397935.1 of Dasyornis broadbenti. NCBI lineage: Eukaryota > Metazoa > Chordata > Aves > Passeriformes > Dasyornithidae > Dasyornis > Dasyornis broadbenti. Next base: position 1,183,960 of record VZRN01006399.1, on the reverse strand, counting down.
ATAGTGGATGGTCTTCTCCAAAGAAGTTTTCAGACCAGGCAGCCAGATCACAGCCAGTGCTTCATTTCAGCCTTAGTTCTCTTCTTGCATTTGAAGATTGTGATTCATTTACAGATTTACAAAAGCATTTTTACCTTGAGAATAATTGCACAGAAAATCAGGGAGCAAATGCTTCCCATATCATCCTACAGGAAGGAGTTATTTACAAATGTCAGCAGATCAGCTAGTACAAGTAACAGCTGAGCTCCTGGTCAGGAGAGGAACACGTGCCTGTTGTGAGGCAAGATTTAAAAGTGTATTTAAAGATGGTTCACCTCCCTCCAAGTAAAGTATTTGAATATAAGTCCACCAGAAGAAATAATAAAATCACTTACTGATGATACTTAAATACCATCATGGAACTTTCAGAAACTCCTTGATTACCTGTGCCTTGTTGAAAGGACCTTCAAAGCAAGGGAGACATTTTGAGGAACATAGATCAGTCCGTTCTTGTGAATGTTCTTCTGAGACATATTTATACTATTCCAGTCTCCCCGCATTCCCTGGGAGATGGTGCTGTACTTCAGTCCCTCACTTGTGCTTCCCTTGCAGTTCCAAGTGCTGTTTTCCTTGAAGCAGACACACCGTCATCAAAGTGGATGGTCTAAGGCAGACAGAAATTGTAAAATGAGCAAGAAGGAAAATAAGGATAAAGGAAAAGAGTCAGCCAGTTGTTTCATGCTGCTGTCAGCTTCATCTTGAAAACACTTGAACAGGCAGGAAAGATCACCAGTGCAATTCAAGGACAGGCAGAAGATCTCTCCTGTCATTTTTGGACTTAGTCGCTTTTCCTAACGCAGTGTTGCTAAGATAGGGATTGGAAGTGGGACAGAGAAAATGAGATGAAGTTTTCTTCCACCCAAGTATTGTATTGATATGACCCAAGAGAAGAGAGAAGAAAACCAAATGAGAAAGTATTTTCATAGCACATCTGGTAAGTTTATGAGAAACTCTGAATCTTGTTATTTAGGCTTCTTAACTGATTAAAAATCCTAACCGTGTCTGTTAATATGCATGGGTTTTTCTGTAGTCACGTCATTTTTGTCTTACTGTTTTGTGTCTTCAAAGTAAGAAGTCTCAAGAAGATCCATTCTTTTCCTAGATTTTTTTTTTTTTTGGTGCTGTGCTCATTAATGAGCTTAATAGAAACTAAATCACAGGTATTTATGCAGTTGCTCTTTCAAGTAAGAACTTTTTTTCTAATACATTACTTCATGCAATTTTTCAATAATGTTTCCTTTCAGTTTTCATACCAGTTATTCCATAGAATACATACTTCTTAAAACAAAAATCAACATGTGCTTTTTCCTTAAAAGCACATGAAAAATGTCCTTTTTGACTAATATAACTAATGTATGCCTATTAAATTCATTTAATAGAGCTTAAGGAGTTACAGAGGATGCCAAAAGTAAAACGCAGCATGAGAGCAGAGAACAGTAGAACACTTGTCAGTAAGAATACCCCTTGTGTGAAATACACTTCCTTTTTAATTAACCTATTAAAATATCTTAATCACACTTTTAAAATGTTCCCCAACTTTCTCTTGACCTTGGAGGCAGTCACACAGGTCAGTCGCACACCTGTGGATCAAGGGAAGGTTCACACTGGGGATGCTTTGGGGAAAGTTTAGCTCGTTTAGCATGAGGATGTGATGTGGCAAGGAAGGACAAACCTAGACAGCTAACCATGTGTCCATTCTGCTATTTAACATGGATGGACCTTCATCCTGGCCTTTAACAATATTAACAAACAAGCATCCCCCAGGACTTGACCTCTGAAAGGACGCAGGCAAGGGGAGACAGAACTGCTACTTGGATCCACTCCTGCATTTTCTTACAGATCTTCAGGCATGGCTTTTAGAATCTTGCTTCAGATATTCATTTCACATGGAAAAAACACGACGTGAATCTGTCCCAGGAGTGCCACAGATGCTCAGGAATTCATATTGCCTTTACCTGTTTCTCCTGTATAAAATGGGGGTGACAGTATAGCAAAAAATGCTTAACATCTCAGCAGTGCCTTTTCTTATGCCCACTGAAATGAGGTGAAATTCTGCACCCAGTTTCAATGAGATAAACTGTGATTCACTGATCAGGCAAAACTGACTAACATCATCCCTGCTTTCGAATAGAATTGTTCTCAGTGCTTCTAAGATAGAGCGGACAGCATCCCTTGCATCTGACAGAGATCTCTGCCTAAGCAGTAAGAAAAGACCCGTGAAATGGAGGGATTAATAGTCCTGATAGGGAGAGCATCAAAGAATGAGAAAAATGGGGAGGGGCCGACAAGCTATCAGCAAGCTTGGCTGGGTGTCTTGGGACACAGCATTTCGTGCTTCTCCCTCAAATGGGTCTCTGTCATATCTGATACATCCAGACATTCCTGCTTAAGTTGGGACAAATTCCTGTGCTTGCTCACAATGTAGCTTGCTTTGCAGCACTTCCAGCTGCTGTCTGTAAACACAGGATAGAGTCCCACACCTTCAGGCAGTGCAAATAACCATTCCTCCCCTTTCGTGAACACTTCTTTGATAATTATCCTGTAGAGTAAAATATAATAGCTTTCCTTTTGACTCACCGACAGACCTTATGCTCAACATGGAGTGATAATGCTCTTTATCACTCCATTGTGAGAATGTATGATGAAGTGCTGCCATGTTGTGAAGAGTTAACAACGATTTGATAAATAGGAGGAATTGGTGGACATATGTTACAATTTGAAGTAGCTAACTGTCCCTCCTAAACAGGTGGCTGAGATGCTTGTAAAGCATTTCACACCAGTCCCTGCCCTTTGTAGCATGATGCCCCAAGGCCATGCTTAACCACAGAGCAGCTGCACAAGAGACTGCCATTATTTATGTACAGTTCATTAGCTGCCCATACAGAAAAGGATATGATCAAAACACATCCTGCCTCAACTCTCCCCAATGAATGCACCATGGTAAAGGCTTTGACTTTGTCTGCTAAGCCTGCTCTGTCTGTGAACAACAGTCCTTCCAGTGACTTGGGTAGTGACACATCTCTCAGTGTACATGTGCTCAGCCTTTGCATCAGCTCTCTTAAATCTCGAGTCCTTTCCATACTCAGGCATCCACAAAGAATGGATACTCCAAAATATCAGTCAGAAAAACTTAAAAAAACTCACAAGTAGGTACACTTCAACCAAAAAAACATGAAGTGGAATATGTTCTCCATTTTCTGTTTGGTTTTAACTTCAATTGCGCAATGGCAAATGCTTCTCTCTAGTTGTCTGGTGTTCTTTAATACCTTAGCGATGACTACATACCACATGCATTTGGTGATAAAACTGAATGTTATGAATGCTGTATCTTAATTAGTTATCTTGCTCCCTGTTTTCCTGCTTGTACACTTTTACAGTCTTAATATCAGCCTTCATCTCTGAAAGGGAGTTGCTGTGTCTGTTCCCTTTTGGCTCTTACATAGCTGTGATACTTGCTCCAGTTTGAGCGTCCTCCCTCTGCTTCCAATCTTTATTTGGGACCTCCAGAGGGATGCAGAGAAAGGTGTCACCACCACATCAACAGCATCACAGGCCCTTGAAATTTTTCTTCTGTGTTCTAAGATGTTAAGAGACGCTAAGAGAAAGCACTCAAGCCATTCTTGCAGCCTTTCTTCCCGGGAAGATTTCCATGCTTAACCTACTAGAAATACAGACATAAGTTAGGGTCAATGACGGCCACGGAGAAGTGCTCCAAGAGAAGTACAAACAGTGACTTTGTTTCATGCACTTCAATGACTGCGTTTTCTCAGCAGCACCATTTGAAGGCAGACACATTATTGCCTGACTGTAATAGAGGAAATATCTTAATAGAACTTAATAAACATTTCAATTAACTACACAAAGAAGCCTTGCACTAACCTCACACTTCCTTTGCTGCACTTGATACAAAAAGCACAGGAGTAAAAGCACCATTAAAAACAAGAAAAGGGGAACACAAATACAGTTGGGGCAAGATCTCTGTCTGAGTCCCTCAGAAAGGGGTGTGTGCCCTAAAGAGGGGAGAAGCCATTGAGGAAACATCAAAATCTGGGAAACAGCACTTAAGAACATGGTTTAGTGTCGAGCTTGGCAGTGCTGGGTTAATGATAGGACTCAGTAGTCTTAGAGTTGTTTTCCAACCTAAATGGTTCTGTAATCTGAGAGAGAGAATATGGTGCCAGTCAGGTAATGTCTTTAAAGATGCAAGTGGTTCCCTGCTGCTTGCTGGTTGTTGTTGTGTTCACAGGCTGACGTGGGTAACCTGACCTATGTATTAAACCTCATTTCAGATCCTCAGAAGGTCATGTGCAGCACCACTAACAAGACATGCTTCATATGGAGAATACCTTGCTGGAAGCAGTATATAGGGACTGTGGAGGGAAGCCAGTGATTTCCAGGCAGGGAACAGCAGTGGGTGGGGAGAAGAGGGTGTGCAAGTGTTATTGTCAGGATAGCCTTTGGGTGAGCTTGGCACACCTCCGTGCTGGGCTGTCCTTGCATTCCGCCCAGTGCTCTGAAACGGTGCCCATGGAGCTTTAGGGGGTGAGAAGGATTCTTCAGATGAACCCCATGGAGGGACAGGCTTTCTGCCTCCCAGCTCACTCTGCCCTGTCCAGGCTTGCAAGGTCTGGCTCAGGCACCACCTGGGTGTCAGAACCTAGTGTGCAGGCTCTACAGGAATGTGAATTTGCACATACCTCCGTAAAGTTCATTAACAGAAGTGCTGTAGAAGTGAAAGTGAGCCCCTCAAGCTGCGTCTATCCCAGCAGATGGGTCTCGAGGCACTGGAGAGACCTATTTCGCAAGAGAAATTCCTAGGTGGAGTTACATGCCAAGAAGCTTGCTCAGGCTGCCACATTTATATTGTTTAGATGGTATTTTGTTTGGTGGTGCTCCTTAGAAACCAAATGTCTGCTTCCTTTCTGGCTTAACAAGTCACTCTTAAACTGCTAATCAAAGAGTGTCAGGGTTTCCTTTTAAGTGCTGCTTTTGACTCTTTAAGAGGTGAGCTGCCACTCAGAGCCAGCACTCTGGCTGGTTACATCTGAATGTGGTGCAGTTAGTCAAACATCTCTTTCCACACAGCTTTGACGCTCACCTGTCCTTCACTTTTGTTTGCAAATTACACGAGGTAGCAAGTGTTGGTGTTTTGCTTTCCTTGACGACAGTAGGAGCACGAAGCACCCTCTCCCTCTGCAGGAGGGCAGAAGTGTCCCTGATATAGATTGAAGGGATGTATGAGCAACTCACAAAACTGCAAGGCTGCATTTAAGATTAGGGAAGAGAAAACAGTGGATTAACTTTTTCTTCTTTCACTTGAAAACTAGATTAAAGAACTCATATTTACCTCATACTATATTTGTACTCAGTGATTATTGTATTAGCTACCAGATTTTAAAATGTATGTGCTTGGTTTCAAAGGAGTGTAGCTGAATGATCAGCTGCAGGTCTCTTGACTTTCATGGATTGATACCTTAGCATATGTTTATTCTTGTGTGTTAGAAAACACCTTGAAATGAAATGTAGCTGTTTTCCAAGGACAAGGGTATCTCCATTTACAGCACCACCAAGTTTGGATCTTATCTGAATATAGGTGGTTGTCTGTGAAAGATAGGTAAGATCAGTCTCTGTCTAAAGGGCTGTAACCTAGCACATCTTCATTCTGTTTGTGATACACCTCTCATTGTGAATGGCAGCTGCAAGTCTGCAAACAGCATCATACCTTGAATGAACATACCTGAACTGAGTCTGTGATTTTAGACGCATTTATCAGCATCTCTCTTCACATGTGCACTTAAGACATTTCTAGACATAAGAGACTCTATGAAAGGCACAAGTAGTCTCAGTGTCTTAAGCCAAACGAGTATTTGTGGCTGTATAATGCATAGCCACTCCTCCTGTCCATACAGCCCACCCAGCCAGATGGATGGAGGATCTAGTGCAATAACCATATGGCTACGAGTTCAATACCAGTAGCAGATATTTTGTCTTAGTGCGTTGTGGCTAATCAGTGTGGGCAGAAAAGCTGCATGTAACAAGTGATTCCAGAAAGGCATCATAGTATGGCATTAGTCAGGGAATTAGTCCCACTGCTGGGTTTCTAGGCGGTTGCAAGAGACTGGAGTGCTTTCATCCTTGAAAATGCTCCATATCTTAAGTGAGGCTCTTGCACAATGGCAGCTTTTATCCATCCTGGCAGGGACAAAAGTGACATTTTGTGCAGGCAACATGACGTTATTGTTAACACCAGAAACCCACTTGTGGGTCCACACAGCAGGAGTATATCTCCTGGTGCACCAGTGCAGGCATACACACGTGTGTGTGTGTGTGTGTGTGTGTGTGTGTGTGCGCACTCAGACATCTGCACGTGCACCAAAGCAGCCTTCTGCCTTCCCCTCCCCCCTCCAAAGGTTATTTGCCCTAATTGTGCCCTGCTGCAGCAACATCTGGCATAAGAGAAAGCTGGGACAAGCTTGGCCTCTGCCTGGTATGGGCAGACGTTCATTAAGCAGAATTAAGGCCAGGAAGAGAAAACTTCAGTTGCCATAAAGAAAACTCAGATTGTGCTGCATGTTGGGAACACTGGAAGTGGATGAAGTTACTTCGTGCGATGGTCTTACAGGTTCTGTCAGCAGATGGGAGAAGGGCTCTCTGTGCAGATGTCCATACAAACTGTCAGAGAAGGTCTTTTAGTAGAAAGGTCTGTGTAAGAAGAGTTCAAGAGGCAGTGTGGTAACTTTTCATAGCTTATATAAAAATGTTGCTTTATTATAACTAATTAATTAACAGAAAATGAGGGGATTTGTACAAATCCTGTTTTAAAATGTCACCGTTTTTAAAGGGATTGGGCTAAAAGGAAGAAAAGAATCATTGTGGAATTAGGGGAAAAGAGCGTGCCCTAGGGCAGTAAAGTACTCGGCATGTGTTGGAGGGCTGTTGTAACTGTTGAGATTTAAAATGGGACATGACTGTGAATTGATAGAAAATGAAGGAATGACAAGGGCAGGTTAAAGTAATGCTGAGCGTTTATCAAAACTCTGCATAAAATACCTGACACACCTGGACCAGAGTAAATGAAATATTTATCAACTGAAATGACAAGTAAGAACTTGACACAGCTGGAATTATATTGGTGTTTCTCCTGATGCTTTTTACATTTGTGAAAACCAAGCTTCTGAGATCGTGGTGTTGTCATCATATCTCCTCGTCGTGAGAGTGTTTCTCTATGCAGGCCTGTCATGGGGTGAATTCATGGATCTTCATCCACCCATGGTTCTGCAGTGATCTTTATCAGAGGATACAGTGCCTGAATATGTGCTTTGGAGTCACAGCTTGTCTTCCAAAGACCTGAGCAGGGCACAGACTATTAGCTGTGGCAGTTCACTGCTGGAAGGACAGAGCCTAGGCAGTTAAAGACACCATTTTGCAATAAAATGAAAGATTTAAAAAAAGGTGGGAAGAAGCAGTGAAGGACTTAGGAGGGATGAGGATAATACAGTGCAAGTTCCTAAGATTTTTGGATTTAGTGGAGCTTGTCCCCACGCAGCAGACTTAGCCATGTTGTATTTAGAAACTGTATTTTTTGCAGAAGGATGCAACATCTACCTACTCCAAGGAAAATCAGATGAGTTTCATGCTAATGTTTCAAGTGGCAGCTTTTTGTTCAATAACTTTGTGATGCAACACCTTATTTGGCACAAATACGCATAGTGTTACTTCTGTTCCTAAGGAAAACAGAAAATGTAACATAAAAGTCATGATAAAACCATGTCATTTGGCTGGTGAACTTTCTCAGACAAGCTGGTGAACAGGAACACCTTCATGTGCCTGGGTCTGCTAGGGATTGTCTAGCTGGGACTGTTTCTTTTCATTTTCCCTCTTTTCATTGTGGTGCAAAAGGCAGTGTATGTGAGACCTAGATGTAGGCTTTATGAGAAGTTTTAGGAGGGAGGGAGTGACTTGAGTGAGCAAACAAGAGCAGAAGTTTTCTTCCATACCCAGTTTCGCAGCCTTGGCTGCGAAGAGTTTGTGCCAATGAGCACTGTTCTGAAGTGCTGAGATCCATGTACCTGTGCACTGGTAGCCTCTGTTAAACCTTCACAAGGCTGTGCAGCCCTGAAATCAGCAGGGCAGAGAGCCTCTGAATGCCTGCAGATAGTGCCAGCAGTGCCCCAGCCGTGCTCAGGTGTGCAGAAGAAGTGATGGCAGAGGGGCCAGGGCACAGCAGGGAATGGGGTGCAAGGAGGGATGGAGCTGGTGGGGGGCCAGGAGGTGGCAGAGGCTGGTGCTCGCAGGGTAAGGAGTATGACGCTCGATTCAGAGAGGCTTGGATCCATATTTCTGAGACTTATTTGTTGCATTCTGCAATTACATATGGCAGGGCAGTGCCATGGAACTGACGGTCTGAGAGGTGACTGATTTTATGACTGTGGTGGTACCGACTGCTCCAACATGAAGAGTTAGAGCATGGTTAGGGATTTTCTCCCTGAGTTCCCAACCGAGTTGCTGAAACTTTCTCTCTTGTAAGCAAAGTGGTTGCATGAGCACCCTCAGTTTCATTTTTCCCTTCTGATGCCATTTCATGCAAAGGAAATGAGCTGCAAGTGTTTAGCTTGGCACTGTAACTTTAGTAATCGTATCCAGGGCATAGAGTAGCATGGGCTGGTGCTTAGTCATTCACTCATTAGCTCAGTGTCGGTTGAGCTTGGAAGACAATTAGAGGGTAAGAAATTGTGTCGGGTTGTCTGAGAGAAACAGGTGTAAGACAGTGCATGAAGGACAACATACTTTCTGTGTTTCTTGGTGCACTGACTCATTGCCATTTCAGCACAGGTATTGCTGCTGCTACCAGTTTTAGAGAAAATGTCTGTATTTGAAATGCTTGTCTGCTTGCAGCTATTGTCATCTTTCAGTTGGTGTAATCCTGTCAGATGAGGGTAGTACAACTGTGTTTCCTGCTCTACCAGCAACTGTCAGCACCTCCTATGCCATGTGCCCATTTTTGCCCATATGCTTTCTGTATGAATACCTTCCTTATGCACCCAGGGATTTCCCTGAGGGCTGACTTTACTCATGTGGCAATACAAAGAGGATTTCTGCCCTCTTTGGCTGTGATTACTTGCCAGACAGGACATTTCCTAAAGGGATAGGGACATGACTTGGCTCTGCAGTGGTTGCACAGGGGTCATGCTCTGCATGAAGAGCGAAGAGATGAAAGCCTGATGTACAATTTGAGATTAAAGGAGCTTTTACTTGTTTAGTCTAGAAAATTGCAAACTGGGATATATCAAAAGTTTCTATATGCATCAGGGAGGGAAACAACAAGAAGGGCAGTAAGTTACTAAATCAAATGGTCAGTACTGGGAAAAGAACAGAGATGAACTTGATATTAGTAGATGTAGATTAGCAACTAGAAGCCAGTCCTTGAGGACCAGACTAACACTGCCATGGCAACAGTGGGGACAAATTTTTTAAAGTTTTTTAAGACAGAGTTTGAATAATTTAATGAAGATGATGAGCTGTCATGCTTTCCTGTCATAACAGGTGATGGGACCAGATGACAGAGGAAATCTTGCTTCCTTCTGTCACTCGATTTCATAACATGCATTTGTTAAAATTCCTGAAGCAGTTGTGCAGGGTGCCTGAGATATTGCAAATGGAAAGCACATTTGTAGATTTGAGCTGCACACAAAAACTGCTTCAAACTGTGAGCTGAACAAATTTTCCAGGATTAGGAGGGAGGATGTTGAGCTGGTGGCTTGCTAGCTGACCACGCAAGACAAATGTGATGCTTAGGATACTGCAGTGTCAGTTTATGCTGTGTAATATGTGAGTTTGTTCAGCTGGAATCTGAATCCAGACAGATACGAATCACTTTTTCGTTTCTTTTTACCGAGATTACTCTTCAGCCATATCATCGGACAGAGAACCAAACCCGACATGGCCAGGGCAGAGGTGAACAGGATAACCGCAGCTCCTTTCGCCTGGCTTGCTCTGCCATGTGGCTGTGGCTGCTTGCTCTCCTTGCATCAATATCAAAACCACAGTGCCAGCACCTTTCAAGTGCTGTTGGGCTAATGAAAAGCCTGTTTTTCCATGGTGAGTTACACATGGATCCCAACTGTTGTCATCTAAGTGCTTGTGATATTTTCTCCTAAGCCACGAGCAGTTGCAGTTCCATGATGAGTGCATAATCTCTTGTGTAGACAGCCCAGGGACACACTTGGTGTATTACCTAGACAGGGACATCTTAGAAAAGCTGAAAAGGAGAACTGTTCGGCAGTCACTCAGTGTTTTCCAGAACAGACAATGTACATAAATTCTTCTCTATCTTCTGTCCCTGTTCATTTTACAGAGGGGTCTCAGAGTTAGGATGATCTCCCTTTCTTCCCCCCACAGCAGTTCCAGTGAGGATTTTAAGGGAGTATCCTCTTACAGTAAGAGTTTCAGGATTTTTGTCATCTTTCCCATTTGTAAAAATGTTTGGCTTTTGGTCTTTCAGAGGTTAAAAGGTGGTCAAGCAGCAGTTGTATCTGTTTTGAAAAGAATATGAGTGAGAATTCAGGATTTCCTGCTTAGGAAGAGCCGTGTGAATACCAGTGAATGAGTGCGGTCTAAAGCTCATTGCGCTCTTAATTTCTTGTATTGTGAGCCATGCCTTAGCAGCTAAATCTAGAGAACCTAGAACTAAACTGGGGATTGCATAATGTCTTCTTCCTATGTTTTTGGTTGCAGGATTTGTTTGACAACATGCTAGGAAGCTCTTATACACCAAGATAAGTAATTTTCTGTATGATGTGAAAACAATTCATGCCTCACTATCATCACTAGTTGTTTGCAGAGCACGGATTGATGTATTCAAGGGAAGTTTTGCAGTCAGCGACTGTTAGGATCTTAGGTATCATGATCTCATGCACTTCTTCTGAAAAATGCAGTCAAGAGTCACATTCATGTATAGCTGCAGATCATTTGGACGAAATACCTCTTTCTTACACCCTTTCTTACTGCTTTTCCTTTCAAACAGAAAGTAGAAAATTGTGCTCCTCAAGTTCCTTCTGTTTATCTGATCTGAATTAATCTTTCCAGACATTGTTAGTCCAGCCCATAGTCACCTAGTTAGTATTATTTGGTTTTACTTCAAAATATTCTTTAAAAGTCTTTTTCTTGAGATGAAACAAGTTTTTCTAAGTATTGTGAAAATTATTTAGTATTTAGCAACTTCTTGCCTATGGTCTTACTCAAATATTCCTTATGTTATTACTCCTTGGAGCAGGACTAGGTGGTGGTCTCGTCACTATACACTCTTGTTTTCCCAGAGATGGCACTTCTTTTTATAGGGAAGATGGACACTGAATAATAGTAGCAGTGTTACATCCACAGAGGTTTACCAGAAAACAATGGAGATGGGTTTTGTAGGAAGAAACAATTCATTTTATTAGACTGACTGAAAAAAAGTAAGAAAAAAACCCAATACTTTGGGCTCAGCACCCAGCCATCAGCACACCTGCATGATAACTTGACTTTCTTCCACAAAGTCACAGGATGTTTTCTAGTTTTGAATGCTCCAGGCTTCACATCCGGGCTCCAGATGAAACTTTGCTGCTTTTTTTCAAGCTTCTCCATTTGTGTAGGAAAATTTGCTTAGCCTTTGGGATATATGATTGGAAAAGACAGGCTTCTCATGTTGCTGATACTGCATGTTTTTGGTGTACTATCTGACATCTTGCTTATATTGTCTGATGATAAAGATAACTTTGAATCTAATCTTTTTTGTCACATATAAAGTGGGGATTATGAAGTGTTGTGCAACAGAAGAAGTAGGATGAACAAAACGATAAGTTTAATGCAGGGGATTCACAGACTGGCTGCTTTAAAATTTCTATATTACTCCTTTCTAACCTGGAGGCAGGAATGGAAAATGAGGTTTTTATATCTGTAGGAGGATTTTTGCCATAGGAAGAGAAGAGCAACAGTACAGTAGTACTGAATAATAGTAGTAAAAATAGTAATAAAAAAGCAACAATACTAGAAATACCTGTCACTGTTTCCTCAGGAGCTCACAAGGCTGAATTCCTGAGCTTTCTTGTTCAGTTGTGCAGTTTTTGTTTTTGCAATAAAGTGCTCATGACATTCAGTAATTACAGATGGAGACTAGGCAAGATTAGACTCCTGAGTACTTTTGCCCAAATTTCAGATCATCAAACCATATATTCTGCAATTGTCAAACCTTGTGATTATTTAAAGTCTTTGAGTGCTCGTGGCCCAGACTGAGAGATCCTCTGGCTCTTGTGTGTCAGTATCCTGTGCCAGCCAGGCTATGTCCTGTACGACAGGTACGAATCATTCCCTACCTTTTGTAAGGGTATAAATAATAGAGCACAGTGATGCCTTATTTCTCACACACCACTTCTGTGTTTCCATATGCATATGCATGGACAAAACCAAAGGCATTTCAGGAAATTACAAATTTCCCTGTATCAAATGTCCAAAGTGGTGAGCAGAGAAACAGAAGCAGAGATCTTCCTCACACTCCTGGGACTGTGTCTGCAATACAATCTACTGCATGAGCCATTGCATTTCAGTGGGGCACTGAGGGACCAGACAGATGCAATGGCCCATTTTAATGGGCACTAAAATGAAAAAAGAAAATTTAAAATCTTGGGTGCCTTTTCTTCTTGGGTTCTTTGGATACCAAAAGCAGAAAGATATGAGTACTTATCTCATTCACTGATATTATATGAAAGATTAGTTCTAAGGTTTTCAGAGAAGGAGATAAATAGGAGGTGTCCTCATAAGCACACTTTTTGCACACTACTCAAAAAATATGCTTTAGACGCCTTTCTGATAAAAGACACTGTGAGATTAAGTGATTTTTCCAAGATGTCAGAGCCTGGGATTGGATTTGATCTCATAAATTCCAGTCTAATATTTTAGACATGCATTTTTTACAGCAGGAGGTTTTATCTCTTTGATGCAGTGTCTCATCTTCTTTACTCATGGACAACTGGAAGACAAACAACTTTTCTGGCTTCATCAGCCTGAATAAGTTCTTAACCTTATCCTAAGGCTTTGTATTTACTGGGAAATAAAAGAAGGAGTAGAAAGGCAGCACTAGTAAATCCTGTGCTGTCAGAGTCTCACAGGAAGTTGAATGACCCTTGCTTGAGAAACAAAAACCACAGAATGTGGGTGTGATATTTATTGGTACGTGCTTTGCATTCTCCTCCAAGGACTGATTGCATTTTGCATTGATACTGTAAATCCTGGCTACCTTTTCCAAGAAGATTTCAATAGTAACTCTTCTGACAACAATCTGCTGGAGGGGAGCGCTGTGAGGGTTAGTACTTTGACTTCTGAGCCCTGGAAAGCTCTCCCCTGGTGTTAATGACTTTTGGTGAAAGGGAAGAATGATGGTCTTTCAGACACAGTGGGGATTCATTAGCATGTACTGTCTATAGACCCGGCTTGGATGGCACAGTCGTATCTCTGTGGCTTCCCTTTTAGTGCATCTGTTTGTTCACTGTTTCTCCTTGAAGACAATTCAACAATTGCATTGACTTTCTGATCTTCATATGCGAATGTTTATATAAACATCAGCGGCTCTGTGATCTCGTTTAAAATTGGCTGTGGGCTGACAATGTTTTAGTAGTCCTGGGGTTTTTTAATTAAAAAGAAGGAAAAGCTTAGAATGAAAAGGGAAAAAGATAGCTAACTTTTGCAGAAAACAAGCAAATTATATTTGTATGGGTGTAAGGTCATAAAAGTTCAGTATGCATTTTTAATTGTTTACTTGCATGAATTCTTTTTTCTTAATGCAAAAGATGTAAAAGCAGCTTCAATTTGTTGTTCGCCGTTAATTAACTATTCTAAATATGGCTGATATATCACAGTATTTTCAGCTAGCTGATTTCTGAGCTATTCAAGAGCACTCTGTTCTTCGACTAGGAAAATCAAAGATCAGTGGTCTTCTTTTTAAGAAACTTGTTTAATATTATTTATTAAGGCAAAACATTTTGTCATTAGTATTTTCCGTAGGATCTCCTAGGTTTCAGGTGTTTTTGCAGACTTAGTTCACTGTCAAGTCTTCAGAATTGTATCTTAGTACTTAGGCTGATCCATTCTGTGCCTGTATTCTCATTTAACTTTAGAATTTAAATTCTGTGGTGTTTAGAGTTAAATACTGTGGTATAGACTTCATCTTATAGGTAATGAACAAGACACACAGCCTTTAATAAGAGAGAAAGAAAGGAAGTTATGAAGAATGTACAAGATGAAGATGCGTGCAGACAGGTTCATTTGTTTGCCACGTCATTTGTTTGCAAATCTGACCATGGGAAGGTTCAAAGGATCTGTAGAATGGCCATTTCTCACCAAAATCCACAGTCCTACCCTTGGCCATACTTAAGTAACTTAATGTTACTTTAGCAGATGGCAGCACTTCCTCTATCTTGTGTTTTAACCTAAGTTCTCCTGTAACCCCATGTCAGTCCAAACCTCAGGTGTGTTTGTTGTTTGCCAAGTACTTGGTGAAATCAGTGCATTAGTAGTGTCTAGGTGTTTTTCCTGGCTGGTCTGTCCCTTCAATGTCAGGAAAGAAAATATTTATGAGGAGGTACATTTTCTCAGAGAATTTTCTTAACAAAATAATCAAGCGTGTAAGAGTGCTTCTGCTGGTATTTGTGCTCTAGTAGGACTCACAGAACTCTGGTATGACTGCTTTCTATACATTGAGCTGAGGGGGGAGCAGTGCTGTGCACAGACTCAGTTCTCTGGTAGGAGTAGCTGTAGAGACAGCTCTTGTACAGTTCTTCCTGCATCCCTTTAATTTATTTGGGTGTCCTTGCTGCAGTACAAGTACTGGAGATAAAATACTGAAGATCACTGAGTCAGATTTTTAGTCAACATAAATCTAAAGTTACTACTTCTTCCTCTATCAAATCTAAAGAAAGAAAGCAGGATAACGTAGTTGCTTGGTCTGTTTGAATGGATTTGCATCTGTGAGGGTTTGTGCATACAAACAACTGCCATAAAAGAAAAGCGAATGTGGCAGTGGTACATGTACAGCATCCCACTGTTTCCTAGGCAGAAGTAGGGTTCACAGGTGCCTTTTCAGTTCATCACTGAAATAACAGAAAAGCGGAAAATGTCTGAGCTTTACTATTTTACCAGATTAATGTCTTTGAGAATAGGCCTTGTTCTCGAACTGAAAAAATTGTAATCCGTTAAGGAAAATTTAGCCCCAAGCAGGGCTGCAATATATGTTATTTCTGATGTTGCAAAGACCTCACTTTGGTGTACTTTGGAGAAAACATTTCAGTCTCATTTAGGGTGGTAATTTTATTTAATGTAGTGGTTGTAACATGAGAATGATCATAGCTGCTTCTGTGTGAATTTATTCAGCAAAATATTACCAATTTCCAAGTAGAGGTCAGGATGCCGGAGATGGACAGGAGGGAATACCTCCTGACAGGAGAAAGAGGGATTTCCTTTTAGTCAGGCTAAAAGGTAATAGCAAAAAAAAAGAAGGCAAAGCTGCAGATTGTCTCTCATAGCTGCTTCTGGACTTATGAAGTAGAGTCAAATGCCTGCAACGGAAATACAAACAAACTCAAGATTTGCAGGAGAAGGAGCGACCCTGCCATGACATGCTGTCCACCGTTGTCTCCTCCAAGAAAAGGAGTGGGAGGTTCAAAGGTTATCATCCTATTTCTGCTAATTGAGTTTGAGCTAAGCTCTTCCCGAGGAAAAAAGCCTCTTACTGAATTAGTTATTCAGTTCCTTAGGGTGCAAGTGGAATGGCTGTAACACCGTCTTAGAGTCTGCTCGAGTGGCCCTTGAAGAGTACAACTAAAAGATTTCTCTTCGTTAAAGCATCCCTCAGATGCAAAGCAGCCTGGAGACCTGAGAGATTTGTGTGCCTTTTGCTATTTGTCTGTCTTCAAAAGGGGCCAAACATGTTCAGGTACACAGCACCCTGGCAGGTCCTCTGCTTGTCCATGGAGCAGGGTTTAAGGGTAAGAATGATTTCTTTTCATAGCATTGTTAAACAACCCTGATTTGTAATTGTATAAATGTGCTGTGAAGGGGAAGCAGCATTAGAGCTGCTTACACAGAAAATGAAGGATCTGTAGGGATATGTTTTGTTCATTCCTTCATTGTATATTTCCATATTGCCATAACTGGAGGGAACAAGTCAGAAGTTCTGTGAAAACATGTTGTGTATGTTTATGTGTTTCTGCATTTACTTTCATGCATCAAACATACATCACTGTGTACTTCTATGTAGGAAAATATTGTTAATAATTTTAATTTCCATAGGGCCTTCTATCCTTAAGCTTTTGAAAGGTTTATAGAGGTGGATTAATGAATGAAACCTCATAGCAGTCTTAGGAGACACATGTTAATGTGGGATTGCAGTCTGGGTAAGTTAAGTATTTTATTCAAGGTCATGCATCAAGTCAGAAGCAGATAGAATGAAACCCAGAACTTCTGATTCTAAGTTTGTCTAGTTGCTTAGTAATTGTTAGTTATCTTCTAAATTGGATTTTCTTCAAAACCTTTAGTCTTGAGGATTCATGAAAGTACAATTAACTGTAGCAGTAGAACAGCTGTGGTCAAGACTGGCATCTGAAAAGTGTAACCTTAAATTAATTTGGTTGTCATTATTTGTACACTTATTCTTGCAGTACATGGCAGTATTCTTTTCCATGAAACCAGTCTACTAGTCTCTGATGGCATTTAATATGAAAGAGTTAGTTTGCAATTCAAAAATACCTATTGCATTTCCTCAGCTCTCCTGATTTTATCACAACTCTTGAAATACTTGGTATGCCTTTTCTTTCCAAAAGTGCCAAATGACAGAAAGATCTTTAAACTTTGAAAATAGGTTTACAGCCCCAGAAGTTGCAATAAAATACTGAAAATTATGGTTTCTAAATACTGTCTTCTGATCTGTCTTTTTCTCTCTTCCTCCTTGAAACAGGCAAATCAAAATTAAAATATTATTTGCACCATTTTGTTCTTACAGACTTGTATCTCACTAGCTTTTATGATTTTTGAAGACTGATTTTCTCTCCAGAAAGTGCATACTTGAAAACAGAATGAGCAAGACCTACTTAAAAACAGAATGGGCAAGGCCTGTGTACACAGCTGGTTTTCTGTACGAGGACAGTTTGCATTTGTTGTTGCTAAGTCCATTTTGACTATTCCCTTTCTAATCCTTTTATCTTAAAGGATCCAACTATACAGATTGTATAGATCATTTATCAGTCCTTACGTAATCATCTTCGGGATGGAGATGGGATTTTGTGCTGTGAAAAGGGTGACCCAGAGCTTCCAAAGGGCCAGTATTTGTGCAAATTTTCCCTCTGGAACAGGCTCTCAGCTGGTTATGAGAGCTCTTTCAGCAGAAACTTCAGTTTCTCTGTTATTCGTTACTATATCATAAAAGCTTACCTCTGGATAAATATAAATCTGCAATGTATGGCTTTCACAATTAGCAGTTATCTAACCACAATTTCGGTAGAAGTTTCTCCCTTTCTTTTCCCCTGGTACCTTAATCAAGCATTACTGGAAAAAAAAAATTACTCAGAAAGTCCATGAAGTGATTTTTTTGTCCTTTTCCTATTTTAATGTAGACAGCTTCACAGTTATAAGTTACAGCATATCTGAGACACCCAGTATATTACCCAGAAGCTATAGATGAAAAGAAAATTCGGCCGTATGTCCATGAAGGTATGGCATTCTTCATTGTATTCTATGCTGTATAGAGCTGTTCAAGTACTAGAGCAATGATAATAAATTTTGGCTGTTTGTATCCAAATGCATTAAGGTGTCAGAAAGCAGAATGCCAGCTGTCAGCACTGGCTACAGTTCCGCCTCTGGGCTTCAACTCAGGGTATTGCCTGAGACAAAAATGAAATACTGTGCCTGGGGAACACTCACATCAAATGAAATCAAGTGCCCACTTGCTGTCAAAAAAAGGTTAAAAGATTAAATGCATTTACTGTCCTTGGAGTACAGTATTGTGGTGGTGATATCAGCTCAGATAGGAATATGTGTACTTCTGTTCTAATTGAAATCCCTCAGGAGGATGGCCACTGCATTGAAATAAGTGATACTCTCAATGATGCGCTAAGCTTTCTTTCCGTAATTGCTTACTCAAAATTAGCCAGAGATGGCTTCTCCCTAAAAAGTGATACTGCATCCCTATATGAATGACTGTGCCAGACTATGAAGTCATAGCCTGCTGTCTGCATACCAGGCATTCATTACACATGTGCATGGACTACTATCCGGGATCAAGCTGGGAAGTGTTACATAGAGCTGTGCTCAGAAAGCCTAAATTCCACAGGACTTTCTCTGGGTAATGCTAGAATAGTTGAAAACTTCAAGTGTGGCAACAATGTGGAGGGTGTCCATAGCTCCCCATGTACAGGTCTGCCTTCTATGTGTTTAAAATAAACAGTGAAGTTTAATATAAATATTTGGATTTTTTACTTATTTACATTTCTCTATTGCAATGAGTTCATCTAGTCAAGCCAGTGATAAGTTTCACATTACCTTTTGCTTATGCAGGCAGGCACTGTTGTACATTAATATTTATTAAATCATATTAATTAGACAGCTGATAAAAGTATACTGTCGACCTTGGTGGAGGAAGGCTGCAGTATTTCTTCTCTTTTAGGGCCAGCCAAAGTCACTATTTCACATTTCATACTTGGAAGACTGTCCAGCTCACCTTTGCATGTGGTCAGCATTCAGGCTTACAGCCTACTTGTGCTGAAGTCCACAGCAAAACTCTCCTTGATTTGAAGTAGTTCAGTAGGTGTGCAAAGATAATGTGACAGTAGTTTGAAGGCACTATTTATAGTTATGCCAAAAGTGGAGAAGTTTTGCCAAAACATTAATGCTGGGGGGCTTTGGAGTTAGCACAGGTCTGATTAGGGAGAAGGCAGGGCTGCCTCTAGTCTCCTGGTAGGTAGCAAAACTGCTCTGAGACTTATTAGGGGCGTATCCAGGCAGTGCAGCAGTACTGGTAATTTGTTTTAATGAATGCTGCGCATTTAAAAAGCTGTAATTTGTGCAAAGCCCTTAGGAAGTAAGGAGGAACTGCAGGAACATAAATTCCCCAAAGCAGAGTCACAGGCTTTCCAGGTATGTGACTAAAGGACGTCATAAGCCTTACTAGAAACAAATACAGGCTGTAAATCTTCAGAGTTCTGCAGTTGCTCTGTTGGGCTTGACATTCTGATTTTTACTGAGCTGTTGAGTCTCTGTGTTTGCATTAAATTGTTTTGAATTAGATCAGGGAGAAAAATGGAAAGGTCTTAACAGTAAAAGTAGATGTGATTCCTTAATATTGTTGAGGTGCATTTATCTGGGCTGGGTGGTGCTTTTCTTTTATGCATACATCTGTTGGTTTTAGCATCTCTAGATTTTCGTATTTTGTTACATGACGTGGTAAAGACAGGATTTGGAAGAAATACTCATTATGTGCAAATAATTTGTTTCTAGCTGGTGGTTCCTGGACTCCAACTACTACATACTAACTATGGCACTGAAAGCCAGTATGTTATCATACTTAACCAAAAGTGTTCTCATTATGTGTCCAGTGATTCAGATGAATCAACTCCTGGCTGCTTCTCTTCAGACTAAAAAGCTGATATGATTTCCTGACATTTTTCAGGCAGGAGAAGCCTGAGAGTGGTGTCTAACATTATTCCCCAGCCTTATGAGAACCTGTATTCCCAGGCAAATAAATAGCACTGCACTGTGTAAAACAATCATCTTGTCTTACAAGTGAAGTGGTGTTTTCAGAAGATTTGTCTTGATAGCAAGTAAACACAAAAGCATCCTACAAGGAGCAAACTGGTACTTAACATAATGCAGTAGCAGAAGATAACTCCAGTTGGATAGGCTTGGATCAGGTACTGCCTGTCCTCAGCATAAAAGGTCCTAATGAAGAACCTCAGTGTCCGATAAGGCAAACAGAAGAATGAGCCATGAATGCCCACCATGGCTGAATGGTACTTGGTTGCACAGAAGTTGTTCTGTCTTCTCTCATTACTGCCTTTTTTTTGTTTGTTTGTTTTGTTTGGGTTTTTTGTTGCTGTTTTGTTTTGTTATTGTTGTTGTTGTTGTTTTGTTTGTTTGTTTTGTTTTGAGTGTTGGAAAGTGGGCACTTTGCTGAAAATCAGAGTTCAGGTCAATGAAGGAGCATAGAAGAATGTTGTTGTTGTAACTAACTAACTAAGAATTTTTAAAGAATTTTTAAAAGTAAAGAAAATATTCTGGCTTTTTCTGGTAGCAGACAAAAACTTGGGAAAAAAGTCAGACTCAACTGCTGAGAATTTAAAAACATGAGAAAAATAAAAAGGGTTATATAGCCACTTTTTTTTGTGCTGGCAATTCTTGGCTTCCTGGGACTTCAATAATGACATCTGAGCAAATGGAATTATTTTTATTGCTGTGTGATTAGGGAGCTTTAGTTCCATCAAGTGCCAGCAATACCTGTTTGTGCACATTATTATAGTAACCTGGGTCGTAATCTCTGCTGTTGCTAGTCACTCTCTGACACACTACACTTAACACCACTTCTAGGTTGTTGTTTCTGTTCCTACATGATGCCTGTCTGTCTTTTAAGTGTTCCCAGTTCCCTTCAATTTCCTTTTCCCCTCTGAATTTTGTCTTTTAATGCTGACCCAATGGTACACAGGTCTGCTCTCACTACCCTTTGTTTTTCATATGACTGAGAGACTGGAGATGGCAGTAAGGAATGAGATAAATTGGGGAAAGAAGGATTGATAGTATCACCAGATTCCCTGACCTGAAAACAGAAGCTGTCCAGCAGAAGTTTCTTTGTTTTGAGCTGTCCACCATGTTCACTGTCCTCGTTCAGTGAGGAAGACTTTTAGGGCTCCTTCTCAAAAGCATTTACAAGTGTTATGTTTGAGCTACTGTGTACCTTCATTGCTGTTTTCTGGCAGTAAATTAGAAATTCTGATGATGTGTTAATAAATTTATTCCAGGCCATTTTGGTATAAATTCTAAACGTAATAATTAATGTAAATAATTAAAACTTGTCTCCAGTTCCCATTAGAATATATTTGCCTGTTTTGTGCTAGGAAAGCATACATGGATATAAATATAAAAACATCGAGTTTTTGCTGAAGTCAATTTTAGAAACATAATTCCTGGAAAAAGAACTTGCCCAAGCCATGGCAATCATCAGGGAAAACAGTTCTTGAGCAAAGTCACAGAAAAATATATCATTAATCATAACCCACCCACATCTAGGCATCATATCACCAGACACTTCACTGGAGGAAGGAACAGTACTGCTGATACTCATTACTCACTATATTCATGGGTTATAAAGTTTAAAACATCAGCTGTGATCCCATTATGACTGGCATTGTGACATAGACTCATGGATTTCCCTGAATTGGTTATTGTTTGGATTACTGTTTATCTTTTAGAAAAATATCCAGTTTTGATTCCACATATCCTATAAGGGAGCATTAATCACAGCCCTTAATAAACTGTTCCCTTCATTAATTATAATCATTGCTAAGATCTTCCTGTTAGAAAATAGGCATTTATTCATGGTCTCACTGATCACTCCCCAGTAAAATTGGAAATGTCTTGTGCTCCTTCTCTTCTGAGGGATTGGCTTTGTCTGAAGATTGCAGAGTGATTGGGAGGTCTTTTTGTTTTTTATGTTGCATAACCTGTGAGGTTGGAAGTCGTTGTGGCTTAAGGCTTTAATTACAGTCTGTCTAACTATTTAAAAAACGTCACTCTCTTCCTTCAAGTCTTACCCTTGTGATGCCAGCACACATCTGTGGCTGAGAAATGTTGATGGCATGTGCATGACCTCCATTTTTCATTCATACTGCTTTCATCTTCTTGTCACCTGATACTGCACCCTGCCTTCAGGTGTCCACCTCTTTGCTAAGCTCTGGTTGGAGGCTGTGACCAGGTTATTATTGTTGGTTTAAAACTAGGATATTATCTAGTACATTGAGGTCTCCATCTGAGCTGTGCTGAGAGCTTCTGAGCATTAATCAGATTTCCTGATGAAATAGTCAGGGTGAAGTGTCTTGGTTAAGAGTTCTTTTCTTAGTTTCAGCATTGTTTACAGCTGTGCTTAAATTACAAAATTGGCAGGTATGTTGACATCAGACACATGCAAACTCATTCTCAGGGTTGTATGAGGACCATTGGCAGCCACTCACAGCAGTTCTGAGCTGAACCCAGGATCCATGTGGACTCTAGCCTGAGTTACTAGGCCAGAATGGTACTTCTCCCAAAACCAGGTATGAGGGTGTCTATGTGCAAACCAGAGTGGTGATGGGGGATGCAGCACAGAAGTGTGAGTCTGGGTGAGCTCCGCTTTGAAGACATGCCCTTAATTATGCTGCAGGTTTGGGCAGTGCTTCTGTAATAGTTGGCTGTCAAACCACCTGACAAAGCTATGATCTTTTCTTTATCCTCTTTGAGTCGCAAATTAGTAAGAAGAGATGTCGGTGCTAACGCAGTGATAAGCACATTAGCCATGTTGTTACTTAGTTGCTGAGGTGTTCACAATTCCTTAATTGAAGGCATATATTTCGTTTGGGTAATTTCTGCTTACCTGACTTACTGAGCAGTGCTCTGTCCACACGTGTTTCCTGAAATTATCAGCTGACATAATACAGAATACTGCTTTATAAATGTCTGTACAGAGTACAAAGTTGAAAGGGGTAGCAAAGTATGGTGGTATCCACTGAGCAGAATACCAGGATGCTATGAAGGGCATTTCTGAGTAGAAAAACAAGAGTCTTGCCATGCTCTCATAGAACAACACAGAGGTCCCACTCAGGTCCTGCCTCAGTCAAGTTGAATTACCCTTTGGCAAGCTGGGGATTTTCCCGCATGGTCAACAATGTGAATAATGATGGTCCTTGGTTAGGAGAAATGTCAGCCCTTGGACTGTGGTGTGGTTCTTTTAGATTCAGCAATCAGCAAACTCTTCCAGTAGTCTGGTAACTTTCCTATATAGGTTGTGATGAAAATTAAGTAACACTGTACTCCTTTCTTTTCAGAATCTGAGATTTTCAAGCACTAGCTGTTAAGTTAGTGATCAGATTGGCCTTCTAGTGTATATTCAGTTTTTCTTCTTGATGGGACATTGACAACTCCAGATTTGCCATTTGTTGAATACTTAAAATTTATCATTCAGATCTGCATGTATACACATCAGCAATTTCTAGATCTCTTTGTCCTAGAAACCACTTTTTAAGGTGCCAGGAACCAGTTCTGAGAGTTTCACTTTAAGCATCAGGATTCCAGCATTTTTCTTTTAAGGGCCTGGTCTGCAGTGTTTGTAGTTCCTAAAAACAATGAGCTCTGCTTTCGATATATCTGGAGTTGGTCCAGATCTCTGCTGTTGTCCATGTGCAAACTGCCGCTCACCATTCTAGAAGAGAGGCTGATTCCCACATTCATCCCACTTGCAAACAGCAAAACAACTTGTTTTTTCTTCAAGTGCCTTTTTCTCAGCGAGGGACATTTTGGTGGTACACTTGTATCCTTGTATTCAAAGAGTTGTTCAAAGTTCATGGTGATTCTGAAGTGGTGCTGTGATAAGTTTAATTTTATTTGCCTTTTAATACTGCTAAGAGGATTTTTTTTTCACCTGTGATGTAAGAAATGTTAAATGCTATCTGATGAAAATACATTTGTTATTTATAGGTAAATCCAATTATTTAGTTAATTAATAGATCTTAAGAATAGCTATAAGAAATGGTCATTCATATATTTGTAAACAAGTGATTGTGATTTCCCTCCTGAAAAACATCCATTGTGATTGGTTTGAAAGGATTGATTTGAAAGGAAAGCCAGACCTGTTACCATAGCTTTATCTTGCATGTCACAGAGAACAGACAAATCAGTGCTTATTGAGCCACCCTGTAATTGCATTAGTCTGTAAACTTCTGGTGGCCTGGTTTCCTCTATTACTAAACGGAATGAGAAGGGTTGGAGACATGCTTGGATACTTGCACTTGTAGATTAGACATTTCCTTTTTTGGAGGTCAGCTTTACGGCTTGGCTTTTTTTCCTTAAAAACGAGACATGGTTTTGGTCTAGTGTTATTTTTTGTTCTGCCAAAAAACTGTAATACATTATGCAAAAATGTTCATTTGTTCTAAGCTGAGATTATTTATAGGTCAGAGTTCTCACATGATGAGTGCTGCCAGCTTTAGGTCCTCATAAGGAATACAAATTCAGTTTTGAGATTAGCTATTTTTTTCTTCTTCTAGTTACGATAACTAGTTTAGGTCCCTTCCTCATTTTGAATGTGTCAGTTTTGATAAATGATATTCACCTCACAAAACTCTGCTGTCACTTCATGAGTTACAAAGTACATAAAAAGAAAAATAAAATACATTTTTATCTTCCTCGTAAAAGTTCTTTTTGAACACTTAAGTTGTTGTTAACTTGTCAGTCAGAAAGGCAAACCACCAAACAAACATGTCAGGCAGGGCACGGTGGAGGTAGGGAACAGGCAGCGATTGCTGCCATGTTTTTGTTGTGTGAAAATCAGCTTGAGATTTTTCCCAGCATCCTGAGTTTCTAAGCTCCTGCGTTAAAACCAGAGAAGCCAATTGGGAGCAATTAATTTAGACAGGTGCTTAAGCATTTTTTTAGGAGCCTACAGCAAGGGGAAGGCGTTTTGGGCAAGGGGAAGGAGTTTTTAATGGGATACCGCAGGCACACGTGGCTGCTTCAGCTGAGAGCTGCCACTCCCCCAGCTGCTTCCCCTGGCCCTGTGGCTGCTCCCAGGAAAGTAAACAATCAAGGTTTGCCCCAAATCTGCTGTATGACCAGAGAATCCTGTTCAGACCAGAGCTAGGCAGACACCAAATAGCTTGTACTCCAAACCTCAGACTTTCAGTCTATAAGTAATTACAGTTCCAGTCCTTTTACAGTATGTATTAATAAAGCAAACCACATCTTGATGTGCAAACCCTTTCCAGCAAGCTAAAGTCCCATTTACAACCCAGTTGGTCAAAGAAGTGGCAGTTAGAAATAAAAGTGAAGCTGATACGTGGCCTAATGGTGTGATCCTGGAAAGGCAGATGGTGTCCTTGGAGTCCTTCATGGTTACACTGTTGCTCTTTTCCAAGAGTGTCTGTTCAGCTGTGGAAGGAAGAACGATCAATACAAACCTCCCAAAAAGGAGTGATTGCAGTGTGACTGTAGTTTGTTGGACAAAGGACAGCTTTAGTAAGAAATTTCTCACAAGCACCACACTGTGTCTAACTGACAGTCATCCTTGCCCTCCTTATGACTGTGTACAGAAAGGTTGTCTGTGGGGGAGGAGGTTTCAAAATGGACAGACTTGTCAGAATTTCATTCTAGAGTAGTAATCTTACAACAGGAGGGTGAGTTGTGTGGTTTCCCCTGTTGGTGGCTACTTTTCACTTGGTAATGCTCCACAAGTAATTCACAGGGTGGTAATCTAGCTCTTCCTCCTAGAGTTTGAAGCTGTTCTGCTGCTCCCCCAACCATGTTACAATTTTGTGTGACGTTTTGGGCTAGTTTATTGCAGGAAAGGACAACTACACTGTAAGGAGAGGAGGTGTTGTCACAGAACCGTTCAACACCAGCTCCTGGGTAAAATCTCAGAGTCTTTTTGGCATCTTGGGTGCAGTGTCATACTACAGCATTAACACCCTAGCCTCAAATCCACGAATTTGTCTCTTTGCCATGAGTCAGATATTTGACATGCTGCTTAATGCTTGTTACTTTTTCAAGCATTTTCTCAGTTCCAGGTTGTCACAGTTTGATGACTGTCTTAATAGACAATCTTGGTCGCTGAACCTCCACAATTTTGTAAAACGTAATAGGAGGGTGGTCTGCTACAGAAAATATTTTTTAAAATACTAATTGAGAATACTCTGTTAATTTGATGTGATTTCCTGGCATGTTGTGAAACACCCGGATGCCTACAGTGTGGTTAGAGGTATTTGTATGGTTGACTAGAGATATGCAGGGTGTTGTTCTGTCCATCATCCCTATAAACAACAAAAGAATAACTGAAGGGCTTTATGGATTTCTTCTTGTGCCTGCATCCTCTAATACATGAAATTGCAGTGCCATCCCATGTTTGTCCAGCTGCCTCTGTGCAGACCATTTTTTGGACAGGAATATTGGTTGGGAAGACACTTCGAACTTTTCCTTGGCTTAGAATTCGCCATGAGATAGCATATCTTGTTATGTGCATAGATGCAAGAAATGGAGCTCAGCATAAAGTCATCCTCTGGCCCCACAGAGTTACCACAGTGGAAATTGCTCCATTTCCCTCTAGATATGTTCATATAGATAGATACAGATGTACAGATAAAGATATATGGATATGGATATAGATACAGATATAGATAAGGATATAGATATATGTGTGACAGAAAGAGGAAGGGACAAGCTCATTCTCCATGCAGGTGTGATTATTGCAGTTCCCAAGTGTATGCTGCAGCAGCGAGCTTTTCATTGCTCCTACAGGCAGCTGTACATGGGGGATACAGGCTAGAAAAACATTTTAAATTACTTTCCAGAACCCTGCATTCTTGTCATTGTTACAGCCCTAATTTGCTGAGCAGTTGATTTGAGCCCAGGAAATCATTATGGGTTTTATTGTTGCTATTATTGCAATAGGAGGAGGGAATTAAAAACAAATGCCTCAGTGCTGATGTTTGACTAGAGAGAGAGACTGATATGTAAACCCAGACTGTAGCTGAATGCTTGGAAAAGGCGAAGCAGGAGGACTGCTGGGCAGTTGATGAGCTGTGTTTCAGCATTACATTCTGGTGGGATACATTCACAGAACCTCAGTGAAGGCCAGCTTGGACAGAGACTGTGTGAATGGGTTCAAACCACAGGGATGTTGCTATTACAAGGTGCTACATGGAAGGAACGTGGCTTGACACACTTAGCATGACCTTTTGCATCAAGATGCAAGTAAGTGGTGGATAGAAGAAGAGGAATAGCTGGCACTGAAGAGAAAGCTTGAAGAAAACCAATGGTCAATAGAAAGAAGAGAAAACATTCTGGAAAAAAACAGTTGCCCCAGATAATTCTGAGATTAGTAAACTTCCAACTAATAGCGCAGTATTTGTATAGTAAGATTTGGGGTCTTATATTAACAGTTTGCACTGTCTGTGTATAGGGCCTAATTCATATGTTGAATCTCTAATGATAAGAAACTGACAAATATGGCAACGCTGCCCAGTAGGGTATCAGCAACAGTCCTAAAAGCTCTCTATTTACACAATACAGATTTACAGAGAGCTCTTCACCATCAGTTCTTAAATGAGGAGAAATAAATTTGCAAGAAGATAATTTTTTAAAAATTAAAATAATGTCATTAAGAAATCATGTAATGTTCTTATCAATAAAAACAGACTCTTCAACATATTCTATGAATTAATCAATTATCACACAAGTAAAAGTTGTCTGTAGCCCTCTCTTTACCAAGGTTTTGGTATTACACATCTTTTCTTCAAATTGATATTTCCTTTAAAGTGCGCTTGAGTTTCACAGTCAGAGTTAAAGTATTTGCAAACCTGTATGCACGTGTGTTGACTTTCAGAGTGCTGTACGTTTTCTTTTGTTCATGTGACCCTAAGCTTCTGCCTTGTCCTAGGACAAGTTGTGCTGCTTGGAAATGTCTTGTATTTGTGATGGTTTTCTGCCTCACTATGGTAAATCTCCTTCAGCATTCTCCTTCACCTCCCCCTCCAAAGTGAGAAAGACAGTTCAGATGTTTCCAACCCAGCATTTTTTTAAATAAGAAAATATTATTGCATCAGGAGGAGTATGCTTATAGTGGAACATGGTGCTTGTCTCAGTGCATTTACTGTCAGCAAGCTCATTCCTGTTCTCTCCTGTTTAATTTTGTAGTTGAATCTTGTGTCTCAGAAAGCAGTGAAATTTCAGGGGGATCCTGAATTTCAGGGCAATTCATGTTGTTGTATCACATTTAACATGCTTAGAGAGAAATTAATTATTTGCACTGTCTAATTACTTGAAGAATGAGCTAAGTTTTAATGCTGAATTTATGTAGGATGTTATGCTGCAATCGTATCTACACTTCTTTGCACACTGCTGTCAATTCCATGAAGGGTAGTTTTAAAGCAGGGAGCATTAGAGGAAATTTATAATGACTTAGAAGATAAGCCAGTGCCTTGACACACGCTTATGGGTAAAACAGCACTAGAAAAATTTAAGTAATTGCCTCTAAATGCTAGAAGATTGCTGTGATCAGGGAATGCATGTTTGTGTTTCTTTTGTAGTTAAAGATGCCTCAACATTTCCTGAAATGTCACTGCTCATTTGATTAAGGATCACAGTTCTCGTCTTTGTTTGTGTCGAGTCTTGCTGGATGGCATCATTCTCTGTGGGCGATAGATGGATGTCTAATACTTAGGCTGTGACCAGTAAACATTTTCCTTGTATTTGCTTTTCCCACATATTTCTGGAGTCATTGGAAAGCAAGAGTATGGATTTCCTGAAGATTTGTATGAAATTAACTTAAACAGCGTTTTTAGACCAGAAATGGCCTGCCTGCACCTCCTAAGCTGTGTTCAGCAGTTCTTCAAGGAAAATGTAATTATTTGAATCCTGAGCTCTTGTGAAGTTTAGTTTCAGAAACTGCTGTCTGTCACAGGAGAAACTTAACATCAATTGGCCAGTCAGCATCGTTGTGGCGCTGTGCAGGATTCCCTCTGAACACTCTACTGGTGCTGGGTGATGATGAAGGCCAGGGCGTTCAGGGTTTGGGGTCAGAGGGAGGAAATCAGGGGAGAAGAGTCTGGAGGGTCTTCTCCTCCTGTCATAAAGTAATTTTATTGCTGCTGCTACTGTTGTTGTTCCATAAAGAGAGCTACCCTATTAAGAAAAAAAACAGCTGCCCTACTAATGAAACAAATTAATTGTTATAGAACAAAGTTGGGTGTGTTTTGACCAATTTGCCAGTATTAAGTATAGAAGAAATAACAGCTGAGTAAGTTCAGCAAAAGAAGCATTAAATGCAACCAGAAATACACATGTTTTCTAAGCTTGGGACTCTTAGACATTTTGTAGTGTTAATCTTGGTTTGTAACAGACTGGTCATACTCAGTTTATGTTGATAAGCTGTCCTGTGCCTCTTACTGATCTCCTTCAGGTAGATGGCAAATAGCACTGGGTGCTGTTATTGCAAATAAGTATTTTTTTTTTCCTAGACTGTTGAGATCTCTCCTTTCTAATTTTCTATGTGTGTGTTTAGTTAAAGTACTGTGTCTGTTCAAAGCTACAGCACCCTTGTATCCGGAAGAACACCATAGGGTTATGCTTAGATTAACTTACTGTAAATCTGTTTTGTTTAACATAATTCAGCAGAGGGTAATGAGAGGCTCTACTTATATTACCAGCTTTCTTCTGAAGTCCCAGATAAACGGCAGTCAGCCTGAAAGATTTTCATTCTGTCTTCAGACCTCTTGTTCTCCCGAAATTCAGTAGGTTTTCTGTAAACATGGGAAGAAGTTTGACTCCACTAAAAGAAATTATGCTTCCCATAATGCTGAACATTCCTTTCTGCTTTGCCAGTGCAGGACATGTAACTTTGCAAGATGGCACCAGAGTTTAAAAGCTCAGAATTTTGGCTGAATTAATAGAAATTAACAAGCATAACTCCAGCTTGGACAACTGGGAGTCTGGGAGTTACCTAAACATTTGTTCTGTTTTAAACCAAACATTTTTCTATCAGCTTTTTTGAGAATTCCTGAGGATCTTTAATTTCAGCCACCTTATCTAAACAAATCAAAACAAACATTGTGCACAGGTTCCTTGCTACCACAATAAATTACTTGTTTTAACTGTGGTGGTTGTGGACTGGTTTGTTTTTGGGTTTTTTCCTTGTCTTTTGTGTTTGCCTGAGAAACAGCCTCAGCATGGAGGATGACAGGTCATCTCAAATGCCAACAACATTTAAAATCATTCCAGAGGAAGCTTCTTCAAATTTCATTGTGTTTAGGGAGAGAGAAGAGCCTGCACAGGACCATTCCCATGGGGCAGCTGATAGAGGACTGCTCAGTTACCACCCTGTTGTCCGTGCACACATGGAGCATGGAACAGCTAAAAATGGCTTGCAGCAGGGCAGAGTGGCTTCCTATTCCTACTGTGAGTGCAGGTCAGGCCTGCTGGGTTATCTCACCTTGAAGACTAAGGAGTCACTCGTCTGCTCGCATACCCCTCCAGTGAGAGACGCTTAAGTAAGCTTTAGAGTTTTAAACCTCAGAAGAGTGGAGATGAAGAGTTTACTCTGAAGTGACTGTAGTACATGGCCACAGGAATCACACTGGATGGTAGCAGTGGTTGCATGTGATGTCACAGGTTGTGGAGTTTTCACCAACCTCAGTACCCACAGCAAAAGCATGTGGGTAAGACAGTGGAGAAAAGACGAGAGGAGGTCCTTCCCCCTCTAAATGGCTTACAACAAACCTAAGTAATTTTTCATTTCAAATTCCTTGTTTGCATTCAAGAGCAGGTAAGGAGATGAACAGCTCCTTAAATATTAACGGTCAGTATCTGAGGAAAAGAAGTAGGATACTGTGTGACCTTTCTCACTTGTTTTTCCAGCCCTCATCTTTTCATGACATGTAGCATTCTCAGCTGATTGGCATTTGTAGCTCCATCCCTGTTAATTTTGACAAGGTATTTTATGTTTGCTGGGCTGTGAGTAGTAAACATGCCACGTGCCACTTTGTTTTGAATAGAGAATACCCTGAAAGCCCCAGTTTTCAGAGCAGTCAAGTGTGAACGCATCTTAAGCAGTTTTACCTGTTCAGCATGGAAATATGAATGAAGACCAGTTTTAGCCCTGGAAATAAATTTCAATCCAAATGGCATCAAGAGTTTCCAGGTATTCTTTGTGTTGGGTTGAACACAAACTCTTCGTTTTCACCAAGGTTAAAGGTTTCCTTCTTACGTTACCTAACTCAGCTGCCAGCATGAGCAGACATTCTTATATGCAGAAGTACACACTGGAGGCATTTTTTTCCCAAAGAAGCTGTAGTCTTTTTCTCTCATAGAAAGACACAGACCTGACAGTAAGCAGCATCAGAACCTGGCACTGGGCCTGTTCCCCTGTGAAAATAGGCTGCAAAAAGCAACTGCATTGCATCTCCCCACTGCAAATCATCCATAAAATGCAAAGCACTAGTGAAATGTAAGAGCTCTCTGCTCCCCCATCAAGGTTTAATGTGACAATTTCCTATTGGAATTTATTTTGGTGGCCATCCTTGGGTAATTCATGCTGAGCAGTTTTTCTCCTGCTGCTGCAGCGGCAGTCAAGACTTCGAAATGCGGGTTTCAGGTGGGGGGGTGTCCTCTCTGGAAAGGAGAGGTTCAAGGTGTGAGCAATCTGTCCATACTGCCTATCTCAGAAACTGTTTTTATTTCTGTCTCATACTGATTGGCTTTATAGAAAGAACAGCAGGTCTGGGTACAGCACCAAGGGAAATTAAACTGACAGAGCCGATTTGTACTCATAAAACAAATAAAAGTGGCCTTTGGGTTTAAAGTGTGTAGTTTCCTCAGAAGGAGGAAGAACAATTAAGATTGCTCACCAGATTAAATTCTTTCTAATTGCTTATTTTCAAATAGCCCCTTCCACATAAGGAAATATCCAAGAAAACTATTTATTTTTAAAAAGTATTTGTTGCAAAAAGGAATTCTGTCAAACTGCCTTCTCTGGCTGTTGTGAGCCATCTCTGCCAAAAATTGAAAATTAGCTTGTGAGCAGGCATCATCAGACTGGCATCACAGGTGGATGGGCACCTGCTCAGAAAACTGCGTCCCCTCTCCTGAAATGTGCTTCCTGCATCTCTTCGTCCCAGTGGGGCCATGCAGTGAGGTCAGAAATGTTTTACCTGGAGAGAAGGCTGGGGAATGGAGCAATTCACTTAAAAGTGAAAAAGCACTGGATCGACCAGTGACAGGCTGGCCTTAAAAGCCTTACCATATGTCCTGTGTCTTTCCTGTTTCACTTGGGTTTCTTGCACAGGATGCCCTCTGATGTTCAGCACCAGTATTTAATCCTCTGGTGGTTTGGCATGGTTAGATTTTTAGAGGAGGAGGTATTAAAAATGAGAAGGAGATCTTTAAAATGTTCAGTAAACTCTAGTAGTTGTATGCTTAAGCACCAGTTCTGCTTAAAGCAGCCAGCCTTCTGGGGCACTGTTCATTTTACAGTCCTAGACAGAGATGTCTGTGGAGATTATAGTTTGAAGATAATGAGCAGAAATGGTGACTCTGGTCCCATCAGACCTTGCCTCACGTGCAGGCAACTTTGCTGTGGTACAGAGAAGAGGGATAACACTTCCTCTAATGAGGTATATGTCATGAGAAGACTGTTGATACAGAAGGAGGTAAGGGAAGAGTTTTGATACTTGTTTTTTCTTCTGATGTTGCACATCTTGAATTTAATAGTCATGTAAGGGTGCTAGTCTGACAGACTCAGAAAGTCAGGCAGGGTTATTTGCTTGCTGAACAGGAAAGGGATGCACAAGAGGATTTGTTTGGTTTATGTTAAGCTTGTGCATACTTTCCATAAAAAGAAACACTTTTTTTTTTTTCCCCTTTTCTCCCC
>VZRN01006399.1:1043621-1151232 GCA_013397935.1 Dasyornis broadbenti | reverse complement strand
CCCCGCCCGTTTTTTTCCCCTCTCCTTTCCCTGCATGTTACAAGAGCAGAATTAGCCCTTTACAACAGGTTGTAACAATGACCCTGTGGTTCAAGTGGTGCAGTTACCTCCAGTGTGGAAAGGAGTTTGGGCTCTTTGGGAAGCATCTATGTCCTGAGGTAGCTGAAAGGGCTTGTGAATGCTGTTGTTTTGTTACTCCTTAATCAGCAGATATAACACTGCAAATCACTGTTTCTACCACATTTTAAAAGAATTTGTGTTGAACCAAAATCACAAGTTGAAACCAGCAGCTAAAATCTGGGATGGCCTCTCCCAGTAACACTCATAGCATAGACCGTGCCCTACATTCAGTGCCTCATCATGTATTGTGAAGGTTCACAGAGGAGGGCTGTTTCAGATTAAAGGAGTCTCCCAAAGTGAAGATCCTGGCAGAGAACATAGTGCCACCTAAATATTTTCTTTGGCTTGTTGAGCTCTTGCTTACACATCTCATCTACCTCTACAGGTAGCGTTTTGGCATGGACAGAGCAGTCTTGTGGCCATTTAGCACTAACATTCAATCTGACCTGCCACTCTGAGAGACAAGTTTGGCAGCAGACCTGAGGATCCTCAGATCTGCAGAAAAAAAATACGAGTTGGCTTCTTATGCTAACGTGTCATATATACAGATTTAGCCATGAAACCCAACATTCTTGGGTTTAATAAGCATTTATGCTGCAGATTTAGAAGATTAGGGTGTAAAGCAGGTAAACTATTTTGTGAAGGTCCTTTTTTTCTCAGATACTGAGGCCAGCACTCTGTCTTTTGTAATCTTAACCTTGATATCTCTAGAAGGTAATATTTGCTGATTGTTCAGTAGATCTCTGATACTAATTTTTTCTCTTCACCAGAGAAAAGCATTTCAATCTTTGTACTTACTTCATTTTGGTATGGCATGATGTAGGGACTTACTGTTTACAGTCATGCAGAAGAGTTGGTTAAAAATTCAGATATGTCAGGAATCTTTGCAGTTCAAGAAGTTTAAAGAATCATTCTGAAGTTAAAAGGAATCATTTTTAAGTATTCTTGGTCCGCTTTGGGTTAGATTTCTTCACTTTTGTTTGTTTCTTGATCATACAGCTGTTTCAAGTTTCTGTTCAAACTTTTTGCTTCAACCAAGAGCACTACAATTTTTTTTACTTTTTAAAAATAAACTTCAGGTTCTTTTGGGTGGTACTGATGCTTTAAGGGGAAAAAAAAACCTAAAAATGAAAAATAAGAAAAACCCCAATTTACTTTAAGTTGATGGTAATGATGAGTCTGAATTCCTGAGGGAAAAAGGTTGTTGGTTTGTCTGAGGCCAAGTGTAGCAGAAAAGGGTTTAACAGCGTGTATCTGCCTTTGCTACTAAGCTACACTGCTGTACTGAACATACCATTAGCCTATTAGTTATTACCATTAGCCTATTCATTCTTGCAACAAACCAGTATGTTTTCCAAAACTAGTTGGTGTGAAAAACGTGTCATTTAACAAAAAAAAACCAAAAACAAATACAAACAAACAAAAAAAATATCACATAGTTCAACTCTTTTAGGGTTCAGTGAAAACTGAGCCTTTGCGTGTCAAGTGGACAACTCCCATGAGTCCATACCAAACAAGGGTCTGGAGCTCCATCTCCTGCACACCTGGGTAGTGCTGCAGTTACAGCTCAGTCCTCCAGCGACCTTCCGGGCTTGTGGGGCTTTAGATGGCTGGTGTCAGGGAGAGTACGGAAGATAAATGTCTTGTGACCTTCCTCGCCTTCAGTGACCACAGGTTAGGCAAGGTTACCTAAACTTTGTATTTAATCAATAATCAACTATAGAAATTGCATTTAAAATTGGTTTGCGCTTAAATAGAGTATTTTATTTCTCTGTGGGACACTTATCCCTCTTCACAGTGCCAAAATCTGGGATGATCCAAGGGAATAAAATAGCTAATATTGTAAAATCTGCTACTGTGTATTAAAATATCTACCCCTCTACTGTACAGACAGTATGGGAGGTGTAATGTGAAGGTACACAGTATTTCCTGTCACTTTAGGCTCACCAAAGCCACTCTTAGCGTAGGACAGGGATGTTGAGTGCCTTTTTTTTTGTTCTGGTGAGAAGCTCATTTACATTCTCTTTTCATAGATTAATTCAACACGTGACACAGAGTTTCTTACCTACCAAATGAAAACTGTAGAGACTTGGCTTGCCTCATTTGATGTGGCTCAGGCAGGTTGTGGAGCATCTGGTGAAGTGAGCTCCCACTGCCTTCAAGGGTTCTCCTGTCAAAAATGTCACTTGCATTTTCATTGTTGCTTGTAAAGAATGGCTGTGCCTTTGCTGATGCCCTAGAAGTAGTAAGAAAGCAAGTCAATATCTTATTGAATTCCTCAGGTGAGTAACATTTGCTTGAGCTATGTCATCAGTAGCATCATGTGTGACACTAAATTCAAGCCATTTTAACCCAATGTCTAGAGGGCCTTTGCAGGGGATGTCTGGTCAGCATAGCTCATGTTTTTAGCTTAAACTATCAAGCCTCCAGGAAACTTAATCCAGGAGTACTCAAATGTCACTAGCCCACAGCAGCAGTAATGAACAGGTACTGTGCTGTAGAAAACATGCTGCTTTTTTCTTCATCTCCCTCCCATCTAAATTTGGGTGGGTGTGTTTTTGTTGGTTTGTTTTCATGGTTGGGTTGTTGAGTTGGGTTGAGGTTTCTTTTGTTTGTGTTTGGGGGTTTTTTTGCACTCCGTGTGTGTAGTTGTTTTCCATGTGGCTGGTACTTTTCATACAAGCTGTGCACCCCTGCCCTCACCTGAGTCTGCTGAAACAGATTACCAAAGGTGGCCTGAGCACTTCAGTTAATATTTCAGCCTCTCCTGTGGAAAGAATATAGTCAAGCTTTTTTTTGGTTTCCTGATAGGTAAAAATTAGTACTAATTACCACTTGCAGCTTGTGTCTTTCACAGCAGCCCTGCATGTAATTGCTGTTTCTTAGTATGAAGCCAGCCACATGCTGTGTTGTGGGGTTGTGGCTCTCCCTGCCAGCCCCCTTCCACACACACACACCACCCTCCCCTAAAAACCAAACAAAACCCAAACAAACCAAACAAAACCAAACAAAAAACAAACAAAAAACCCCAAAAACAAAACAACAAAAACAACAAAAAACACCCAAATAAACCTAGTGACCAAAAAACCTACAACAGTAAACTCCTGCTTGTGCTAGTTGAAAACAGAACTTTAGGTCTGTTGCTAACACAGTGCTTTTGAAAGTATCTCGAAGGAGGTGGCTCCCTTACAGGTTAAGTGAAGTCATGATCTTTCTGAGTAGTGTGAGCTGGCATTTTCCTTGGAAAAGAGACTCTTTGTGTGAATGGGCTGAGGGTATGGGCTTCCTCTTTCTTTTTATACTTTGTTTTTAAACCAGCTCTCCCTTAGGCTGTGACATCACAGTACTGTAATGAGCTGGGGAAGGAATTTGACTTAACGAGCCAAAAAAAGCTAAGGCCTTTGTGGAAAACAACATGTTGGGGGTTTGCTTCAGAGTTTACAGGAGCAGAGAGAAAGGGTAAGCTAAGATTCCTGACCTGTCACTTGTATCTATCACATTTAGTCTTTATCATTCTATATTGGGAGGAGTATTTAAAATACCGTTATTCCAGATGATATTTGTGGAATTCTTTGCTCTGTAGCTGGTTTGTTCATTGTGAGCAGTAGTGAAATCTACAACTTTGTACTAAGTGTGATACAGGCGGATGTTGATTCTAAGGGGAAAAGATACTTTTGTATATCCTGTGCATGCGGTAACTATAGGAGGACCACCCAGCACATTCAGTGTCTGTATTCTTCAGACAGCACTTGCAAAGTTGTTCTGACTGAATTTTCAGTTGCGCTGAAGGGGTGTGTTTCCCACTAGTCAAGTGCGTTATCCTTGACTTTTTAAAGCAAATTTCTGTTCATAAGAGGCTTTCAGGGTGTCTGTTCAGCTTCATCTTTTAGTTGTTTAACACTGAAGGAAATTAAGCATAGTACTGTGAGCAGTCACATTTAGCAGCAACAGCATTCCTGGGTTTTATGGCATTTGATGCACGCTGTGACACTTAGTTGATACCTCTGTGCATGCACCAGGATAGCACATTCTTCAGCTCCTGAGAAATGAGGAAGGATATTTTAGGGGAAAGTATCTGGAAGCCAAGATGACTTGCTCTTTGGTTCTAGCCTGTGCTTTGTGTTTTCTGTACAGACTCCATAGCTGAAGTCTTGTGCAGTCAGTTCAAATACTGAAAAACAAGCTACTGCTTGTGTGATGTGCTAGTAAATAATACCCTTTTGAGAAGGTCTGGTCTTTCACCCTCTCTAAAGCAATTTGATCTGGAATGTGTCAAACTTCTGTGTGTACAGAAATGCGAGGTGCTGCTTGCAGTTTAATGCTGAACCTTTTTACGACTGTTTAAAATAGCTCCAAGCAGGCATTTCCTATCAAGTAGCAAATTGTCTGAGAAATACAGCAACTCTTAATATAATAGCTTAGTTGGCTTTAGTGATCTTGCCAACATTAAATGAATTAAGCACTATTTATTTCAATTTTCTGTAATTAGGTAAAAAAGAGGGACACAACTGAGGGACTGGGCAATCTGAAGGAATTTTAAAGCAGAGCAGTTTGAGCTGGAATAGCCAGTTTAGTTAACACCATTTTCCTCCACCATTATCTTAATTCTCCACGTGCCGAAAGAGCAAGTGATGAATGCCTTAATCAAATCATAGCCTAATGTAGTCCAGATGTGCTGTAGGTCATTTTAATCAGTGCCTTTTCATCAGGAAGAAAAGGAATAATGATTTTTTGTGTGGAAGAGGTGAGGGGAGCAGGGGCAGAGGGACAGGAAGTGGTAGGTGCTGAAAGGAGATGTCCCAGGGATTTCTCAACTACATTTTTCCTAAATAAGGAATTACGAAAAAAAATCCTATGCAAATCTTACTTTCAATGAAATATGCTCCTGCAGGAGACAGTGAGATGACTGAAATGCATCATTTGTGTTATGAGCAAAGCACAGATGAAGTTGCTAACTGTTTGCAACCCCAAACTCACATGGTAGGTCATATTTATAGCCATGGGATAGCAATGGCATGTGGAGAATTTAGCAACATCCTCCTTACAGACTGTACACATTTGACCTCTCACTAACAAAACCGTTTTGTAGACCCTGTAGTCTGACTCTCTGTTAAATACTACTTATTTGCTGGATATTTGTTGAAATGGTGTGTCAAAGTCCCCTGATCATCCTGGGATTGGATTTATTGTTTAATGATAGCAGATTTTGTTTTGTGGATGTGCATCTTTGAAGGGGCATTTTTCTACTTGCACCATCCAGTAAATTAAATTACATGTGCATGCACTAATGGGAAGAGCCCTGTGAATTGCACTCCACTACAGTTACAAGATTTTGGCTCTTGTATAAAATCTTCAGCTAAAATCTTTTCTGTTTGTGGAAAAGGGGACTGGGAGTGAAAGCATTTTTGTGTGGTAGTTCCCTGATGGACACTGTTCGTGGTGACACACTGGAGAGGGTGACTCAGGCAGAGTGAGGTGTTGTGCTGGGCTCTTATTGGAAATGGCTTCTCTTCCCACTTGTGTGCATATTAGCAATAGGCAGAGAGACATCAGTTATATGCTCGGACCACCATCGTATTTCCTTCCCTGCTCTTCGCTTACATGAAGTGATTTTTGAGCTAGCAGGCTAGATACCCTCTTTTTTCATGTCCTTTCAGTTTTCTTTTTATAATGTTCCAGTCATGAGCTTTTGGCTGAGTCTGGAGGTAGCAGCCTAAAATACATTTGGGGTAGAGGTAATTCTAAACAGGGACCTTTTTAAGCCGCTACATGCTCTCTCTTAATAGAGAGTTTCAGAGGTCTCTAGCTTTGAAATCATTTCATTTCCTTGAGAAACTGGGAAGAAAGCAATCTGTAGAGTGCTCAAGCCAGCCGGCTGGTTGAGCCCTCGGACCGAACTGTAACTCTCCTGAGGCTCACTGCCTGCAGTGAATAAACATTGTCCTGTTCTTTGTGCTCCTGGCAGAGCAGGCCATCATTGGGTGAGACACACTGCACTGTGCACAGTTACGTAGGCATGCTTTCATTTAAGGAGATTTTGTTGTGATGGGTGTTAATCTAATGGAAGAGAGCAGTCGTAACAAGTCCTACGGTTAAAGACAAAACATTAACAATAATTCTTAACCTTCTTCAGCTGTCAAAGAAACAGATGTTCAGCCTTACATTTCTGAGCATAATTTGTTCCTTTAGCCCAGCATAGCCTCTGTGGCCACACTCCTGTCAAACTCCTATAGGTATTGAACAGCCATGCCTTTCAAAAGTGCAGCAAGTATTAACTAGGCTTTAGGAAGTAGTTAAAAGCACTATGACCTCCAACAGCTAGCATTTATGAAAAAGAGAGTTGAAAGTGAAAAATCTTAGTCTTTATTGGCAAAGGTTTGTAGGTGGTTGCTTCACTTAAAACATTCAATTCCTGCTCTATTGCCCTTGAAAATAAGTGGCAATAAAGCTCCAGCATAGAGATCATGTATCTTTTTTCAGAAAATGCAGTTTAGGCTGCCATTTATGAAAGATTTACTGAATTGTTCCAGCTGCTGAAAGAGTCCTTATCCTCAGAAGACTTATGCATCTCAGAAAGTGTATTTGTTTGTTTAAGGCAGGTTTATCTCTGTTCCTCACATCTATTAAAACCGGTTTTCCTAGCAACCATGAGATCTGCTCAGAGAGCAAGTGAACTGCATAGCCTTTTGTCACCATTTACTGCCTTCCTCCTGCCCCTGCCTAACCCAAATTCCTTCCTCAGGAGGTCCTTTTCTCATGCACTAAAGTGATTAACATGTCAGTATTTTTCTGAGATCTCTCATTTGCATAGTAGAGTTGTAGATCCATTCTTTAGATGGAACAGGAACCCTGTGCCCCCGATGAAAAGACTTTAAGGAATTTTCCCCTTGTCTCTCTTTTTTTTTTTGTGCAAGTGACCGTAAAGGTCACTGTTTCCTTGTGCTGACATTATCTAGATGGGTTAGAGAGTATTAAGAGCAAGGCTTAGTTTAGCGTCCTTTCCCCTCCCCGCTGGGATTAGATCATGCTTTATCAGAGCAATTGTTCCATCCTCGACATGTGCAGGGCAGATTTCAACTGCAGCATTTTGTGAAACTGATTTTTCATGCATACATCCAAAAATCATGTTCTGCTCAACTCAGTCTCAGTATTAGGCACTGTTAAGTTGAACATTTTTCTGTCCTTTTTCAGTTGGGATTTCTCCTCTTGCATTTAACATCAAACCAGATGCTAAGTGTGAGAGAGTGCTATTAACAGCAGAGCCCCTAGCTCAGCTCCACCAGCCCCAGCTGAGGGGAGCCTATCCAAGTGGACTCTGTAAGTCCAGTGGTACTGGACCTCTTCTGTGACCTACAGTTGTGAAGAAGAAATTCTCCTTCTGTTCCTTACAGATTGTATCATGCATTGAATTCCCTGCCAGGTAGTGGATAGCTTTCTAATTGTGTAATATTCCTTATGTGTTAGTTGGATGGTATACTCTTTATTTCTCCACCAAACTATTGTGCTTCCTTAGGCAGCATTGGAGGCTGCTTCACAAGATCATATTTACTGTTTTAAGTGACTTAGCACCACAACCTCTTTAAATCAAGTATCCCAGCTGTTGAAATTCAGTCTTGTTTCAGCAAAATCAGATTTTAAAAACAAGCCATGGAAAAATAAGCCTTAGGAAAAACGTGTAACAAAGTTAAAAAGTACTAACCATCTGTGGTGGTGCACTTGATTAACCCGCTAACATGGTTTGTATTGACCTTGAGTCCAGTGCTGTCACTTGGCAGCATTGGTTTGTTTCCCATGCCTTCACATAGGCTGTACTGTCCTTTCTGTCCTAGGAAACCAAGTGAAACAACATGAGAAATAATAGTACTTAGTGGTGCATTTTAATTTTGAGGTAGAAATAATTTTGGAAGTGAAAGGAACATCAGAAGTGGGATGTGAACTGATGAGAGTGATGATAAAAACACGTTTTTCTGGATGAAATGTGTTCTTATGCACGCATTTACTGCTCTAATTCAGTTGCACTTTCAGGCTGACCTACATTACAAGAAACCAACAGTGCAGAGAACAGGAGAATGGCCTTTTGAATGCAGGTTCTGGTACCAGAAATCCTCACCAATTTACTGATCTCTTGGATTCTTCAAGCTCCTGGTTCTCCCCATATATGTGTGATAGAAAATGGGGTGTGAGTGTGGTGTATGGCAGTACCAAACAGTGCTCCACTTTCTGAATGAGAGTTTAATCACAGCTTCCTGTAATTTCAGATTTGCATCTCGATTATGTAAAACTGAACAGAGCTTTCATAGCAAAGCTAACCAGCCCCACACAGAGTAGTATCTACATCTACACCACTTGAATATATATTGCTTTCCCTACTACCAGCTGTGTAACCTTAACACTCTAATAAACTCTGTATTGTTGTTTCTTTATCAGAGGTGGTAATTCTTGTCACTCCGCAGTTACCCGCCTTTTGTCCCTAAATATTAATTTCTGTATAAATAACTTTGCCCATACAGGTGCTTTG
This sequence comes from Dasyornis broadbenti, assembly GCA_013397935.1. Taxonomy (NCBI): domain Eukaryota; kingdom Metazoa; phylum Chordata; class Aves; order Passeriformes; family Dasyornithidae; genus Dasyornis; species Dasyornis broadbenti. The sequence goes on along the minus strand of VZRN01006399.1, from coordinate 1,142,594 downwards.
TGCAGTTACAGTTCTTTGCAGTAATTAAAATATTTTGCAAAAAGAAGTTAGCATTTTATTGTTGCTTTTTTACAACAGCTTTACAAGCATTAAAGAAGGAAGATACTTGATTTTCTTGCTGCTGTAGCAGTAGTTGAAATCCAGTTATTAGGGTTGCAAATTCTTCACGGAAGGACCAGATCTATGTTTTTAGGAAGCAAGAGAAAATAACTGGCATAGAAGATCAGGTGGTTTCCTACCTGTAGAAACTGCTTCATTTTATGTACCCTGGAATTAGTAGGAAGTAGTAAGGTTTATTACAAATTTGGATCCTGACTTACCCTGGAAAACTTCACGTGTTTGTTTTTGAGGGCACGAAAAATACTAGAGCTATAGAAGCACATATGGAAAAATACAGTATCAGTTGATTATGTCCTCATGTTTAAAATACTCTGTCACACAGTATATGTGTATCATTAAAGTATTGATAATGCTTGGGCCATTTTTGTCCATCTTTAATTTATTACAGCAGCAAAAGAAGATTGGAGTTTGATTTGATAGAAGAGCTTTATAGTGTATCACATGGGGAAGCTGAAGCCTGTGGCTCAGATGGAATAAAAAGAATGTTGCAAAACTTTCCACATGTTTTCTGAATGAATGCAATCACAACGTCTTTGCTAAAATGGATGAAAAAGGGAAATAGGAAAACTCCATAGAAAATGTCACACAGCAAACTCTTTAAGTAACCCTTTTTGGGCACGGTATCCCCGCATGTCTTATTACTGTCTGTATTCCAAACAAGCCCCTCACTGCTTCTTAGGGGGACATAGTATGAAGTTGCACTGATTTTTCGAATGTACTCTGGTGATCTCTGAAGTGCTTAGGTGGCAAATCAGCATTTCATAAAGAAAATATTGTGCTGTCTGGCTACCTCAGGAAAGTCACAGAACAGTGTAGAGAGCTGCTTATGGAGAATGTCATTGTGACACTCAACAGTAACACATTTTAGTAACCAGATATTGTTTCAGTCTGTGTATTGAAGACACTGTATAATGCACTGTGAGAGGAACAGGCCAAGTTTTGCTTTTTGTATGCAAGTAGGATTGTGTCAGCATTTGCCTGACATGTCTTAAATTAAAAATTTGCTGACAGGATTTGAGGATTTTTTTTTTTCTGAAACTTGAATTTTATTTCAGTAATTGAAAACTTGTAAATTTTTTTGAAAACACTTCCCTTAGTTTTAAAACCTTTAGATGTTAAGTATGAAACTTAATATAAGTTAAAATAAGTTAAGTACTGTATGAAAAAGGGAGACCTTTTCACACAGGAGCAAGAAGATACTTCAAGTATGGATTTGGGGGAGGGGGGGTTGTGTTTTGGTTTGGTTTTTTAAATGAAAATGTGTGGTTTCTGTAGGTAATGTGAATAGAAACCCTTTCTTTCTTTGAGTTCTACATCATCATCTTCACCCCTTCTTTTTCCTCCATTTCTAGGGTCTTTATGAACAGGTTTTTTTCCAGCTGCTGCTTTCTCTTAACTCATCCAAATAGGAAATTTCCAAAACACAAATGTTTGGCCCATTCATTCAGACTGCTTTGTGCAAAGGCTCCCACTGGCACATTCTTGTCCCTCCAGTGTCGAGGGAGGATCACTACATTTTTCGAGGTGGATGGGATGGCATCTGCCCTGTGAGGCCCTGCCAAGAGAGGGGGAAGGAGTGCGTGAGCTGCAGCAGTGGTTTGGGCTGTCATTCCCATCTGGGATGCAGTGGGATGGTGGCACCTGTTGTGCGGTAGGGAACATGAGCTGTGAGAGATGGGTGCCATCACCTTTTATAACTGTAGCTTTTCTGGTTCGTTGAGAACTGCAACACTTCATGTCCTACCATCCTACAGAAAATGCGTTCTGCAAGACTTGCTGTCGCTAGCAAGCATGGAGCAATACCTGTGCTGGCTAGGAGTTTTGTCTCATGACAGGGTGACTGTCTGGGAGCACAGAAGTTCAGTCAGCTTTTGTATCTTTGCAATGTTCAGGATTGGCCCCATCTGTTAGGCAGGTGGTGACTGTGTTCTTCAAAAGGGTAAAGTGAATGAAAGCAGCTGCTCTCTTGAAGGTTTGCCAGAGTCAACCTCCTAACAAATCCATCATTTGCTTCCTTCTTATTTGCAAATAAGACATCAGAGAGGCAGGCCAAGACAGTAGGTGAAGAGGGAGAAGATGTCTGACGTCAGGAAGGAGGTATGGATTAGCCAGTCAGCCATATGTGAATGAGGTTTTAGTGCTAAAACTTCTTGATGTATGGTGGGCCCAATAGTCAGATCCAAGAGAAGAGTGGAAAGGATTGAACAAAACACTGGTTCAGTGCTGAAGCAGTAGGAGGAGGAACACAGGAGGAGTGTAGCAGTAGGAGGAGTGAAGGACATCTCCAAAAGAATGTGAAAGCCGAAGAAATGGAAGGTTGACAACGCTAATGAAGCCAGGAGACCAACAGCATCAAAAGCTGCCTCGATACTTGGCTGGAGTGATTGTAGAGCCCATGATCAGGAAACTTCCAGATTTTCTTAAACCATGAAACCTAGTTGTTTAATCCTTTCCTCTCCCTTCCCACCACTGCCACTGATGCTTCAGAAGAATGTTGATCTGGCTCAGAAGGATTGCCTCCCACTTGTTTCCGTAGGCATTTTGTGTTGCATCAAACAAAGGAAGGCACTGGCAGCATGTATGCTGGGTCTTGCTAGTAGCACACCCACATTTTTTTCCTTCTAAAAGAGCTGATTGCCCAAACACTTACACTTTTGTAGATGAAGAATCCAGCCAAACAAAAATATGCTAATAATTTTCTAAGCTGCTAATAACTGTAGTTTAGTAAAATGCAGCAGCATTGTAGAAGTGACACTAATTACCCTGTTGCATCTTGACTTAAACAAAAATGAATGCACATTCAGAGATTGTGTAAATGTAACAACAATTTCTGGAAAATCTGGGTCTAGATGAGTTTAAGGGAATCACTGTGAATGCTGTGTTGCTGGCTACAATTAGGTTTGAATGCAGCCCTTTTTCCATTGACAAGTCTTTGTAATGGTGCAGGCTTTGAAAAGCCTCCTCCCTGTAGGCTGCAAATACAAAGCTGCTGGTACAGGCTTGTCACTGAGGAGCAAAAGCAACCTGCTGGAAAACTCACCCCCTTCTGCTGAGCAGCTGAGGCAGGGGGTCTGTGTTCCACTGCTCCCTTCCTCCAAACCTCCACCCACCTTTGGTGGCTCATCCCAACATGTGCCATTTTCCCACATCCAGTCAGTTATGCTGGGCAGGTGTTGTGGCCTGGACTGTCTTGAAAAGCTTTGTTTTGTCAGCTGCTTCTGTCCTTCATTATCTCAGTTCGCTTCTTCAAGTAATTCATCAGTAGATTGATTTCTGCTGCTCACAGGAGTGTCTGGAGCATACTCTTCATTGTCATGACCTCACAGAGTTGTCCCCACATTCTGCCAGAATGTTTTGAGGAGAAAAAAATTGGTGGTTCTTTGAAATGTATTTTTTTTCCTCTCCTAGCATTCCTTACTGGCTTCTCTGCCATGCTGGGAGTACTTCTTCATGCTCAGTTACTAATCCCTGGCACAGAAAGGCTCCTCCAATAAAATGCAATGTTTCCTCATAGGTTTTACTGTGTAATTGTCTGTTTTGCTACATAATTACATGTGCCACACTAATTGCATAGACACATGCACTACCAGAATTACATGCTGTCACAAATGCACGCCCTGATTAGACAGTTGCATGTGTGTACCTTAACAATGAGCTATGGATTGCAGCTATGGTGAGAGAATGGCCTCTTACTTGCTAAGAGATTAAGGCAAAACACTACTCCTGTGGTTCTGTTACCGAACTTGAATATCCAAGTAAGATGTGAACTGAAATGGTTCATACATTGGAGCAGTGGTGGAAATAGACGTGCTTTAGTGAATGCATTATCTGGGACAATCGGTTACCTTCCCAGCTCTATGGTGTGTAGGTACTGGAAACGAAGGAACAGGGGGCCCTTCAGCTCTGGTTTGGCTCTGAGGGGAGATGTATTTCAGTGGCAGGAGTGCACATCTTCATTAACTGATTTTCTGTGTCCATTCAAGATACGTTCTTGTGGCTACAAAGGATATGTGGTTAGCTACCAATGTCACTAGTGGCTTTGATCTGTCTGAATAGAAGAAAATATTAACAGGAGCATAATTGCATACCCGTGGTTTGTGTGAAAGGGGACAGATATCAGTCATGTGCTTTGTACAGACTGTTCTAGGTGCCAACATGCTCCATTTTGCACCAGCAAGTCAAGCAGGGAAGATGTAACCCCAAATATCAAAAAGGTATTGCAGTCTTAAGCCTGTCGCCTGAGTACCCATTGTGTACATGGAGCTCTGCCAGCAAATCAAGAGCATTTCTTGCCCTTTCAGGTTAAAAGAAACCTTTATCTATGATTTTTTCATTCCATCTGTGCCTGCTTGAAAAAGTAATCACTTTTTATACTTATTCTATATTTGTTTGCAGAACATCTGATTTCTTGAATATATCTCTAACAGGATTGAGGAAGAAATGGGCCACATTTAGACACATAAATAATGAAAAATACAATATGCTTTAAGAAAAGAGCCGCTAGAAATTTCAGCTGGAGTATTTCTAGGTTCAACAGAAAGTGAAGAAGTGAAGCGAGTAAAACCGTTGAAGTTTGTCAAGTAAAATATGTAGACAAAAGCGGTTTGTTTGTTTTTAAAGGTACTTTTTCCAATGTTTAAGCACAATTAAGAAGGAAGTACCTAATGGCTGAAGCCAGCATTGTCTTCAACTGTGTACAACTACATAATTAGACACAAAGCTCTTCAGAGTGTTTTTAGAAAGAGCTCTTCTGGCTGACTGGCTGTAATTCTTTAAGGTGTGTCTAATGCATTTGACTGCCTATATAAATCCAGCGGCAATGTGATTGTTCAGGTCACTGATAAGTGCCATTGTGCTCCTTGTTGATCATCAACTGCTGCAGTGTGTATTAATAGCATGCTGGATAAGGGACAGCAAGGGAGTGACTGCCAGACAATAGTGCTCTTATTGGTAGCCTGTGAGTTCACAGGGTTTGATCATTGCCATTTGCTTTTGAAGTCCATGCCTCACACATAGAAACACATGTGAAAAGCAAGACAGAGACCTCAGATATCCCACTTCTGTTTTAAAAGGCAAGTCAAAGTGAATAATGGATCATTTTTGGTTTTCATTATTCAGGAAGTTAACAAGAGTTAGCAAATTCTTGTTGAAGATGTTTAAAACATCCTCTTCTTTGTTTTTGGTGGTTTGGATTGTTTTTACCTTTTAGCAGTGTAGAATTATTGGGAAGTTAATTGACATGTTACCAACTTAATCAGAAGTTCCTTCAGACTTTACTCACAGGAAGTTCATTAGGCTGCTTGACCAGTAAAATCTGCCTATATATGAGCATAAATAGTATCTCTTTCAATAACCGCCATGTGATCAGAGGCAACACGTCAGGGAGAACGATTAATCCAGTACATCTGCACTACAGATCAAAGAAGGGGGAGGGAGGAGACCATGGCTGTCATCCCTGTCATGCTCCTTGTGATGGTCTTCATGCCTGTGGGAGTTGCAGATGCTCGCTGTCTCCCAAGTTCAGTTATGTGTTGGTTTCCATGTGGGATGGAGAAAGAACTCATGTCTTTCCAGCACCATGTGATTCTATTACTTGTTTGATGGCCAGGATTGAGCCACTGAGAATTGAATATTCCCTGCCGTTTACAAATCCTTTTTCCTAGCTTGGTGTGAATCACTGACTCTTTCTGCGTATTAGCATCTGTTTCTGCAAAGCAGGGGCAGTAATGCTTTTCATCTGTAGAAGCATTATGAGATTTCCTTTAGGTGTGGAAAGCATTTTTAGTGTACCAGAATGATAGATGTTGTGTACTGCATGTGCAGATCTTTGAAGAATCTAAACTGTCAAGTTACTGCTAACTTAAAATATTCAGAGCTTACTCCTAGTCACAGACTAAGACACAGGCATGAAATAATGACAAAGTGAGGATGGTAAGCGAATGGGAGAGTCTTAAAAGAATGTTTGTTGTTGTTTTAGTATGTTTTCCAGCATATGGTAAGCTAACTTCCTATTTTTTGTTTTAATGGCTTGCCTTGCTTTCCCACACTCTGAGGGAATGCTTTAATCTCAAGCTTAAGAAGTGCTGGGATTTGTTTTCCAGATGGTGTTTGCTCTGCAAAAAGTTAGGTGTTCTTTTTTTAAGACTTCATCATAATTTTGCTCTCTTTTATTTTAGAAATCTTCCAGAATCCCTGAGGATGACATCAGGTTAAGAAAAAACAGAGACCAAAACTGTGCCAATTTCGTGGAGCCAGCTACTGTGCTTGCTACAAAGGAAGAGAAAATGGAAATTGAAGTTCCAGTTTCTGAACACAAAAGCATCACCACAGTGGCTTCACCACATCCCATAGACAATCCAACCCACTTCTTTTCCCCTGCTTCCAGCCGAAATGGAATTAGGGACAGGCATGAATCTCTGGACAGTGAAGTTGCTAAAGAGATCAGATACCTAGATGAAGTGCTGGAGGCAAATTGTTGCGATTCTGCTGCAGATAGTACAATTAATGGGACATCCTCCCCTGAACCAAGTTCAGTCTCCATTATGGATGGCTCAGGAGCATCTGCTAATGTCAGTAAAGAGTCAGTATCCAGTGAATGGGAAGAAAATATAGCAGACAAGCAGGCACCCTTGGAAGTTGAGCCATGTGAAGCTAGCATAACAGATGAGAATCTGAAATCTAATGGCCATTCCTTAGGTGGACTGAAAGAAGACACTAGGGAGAGTCTGAAGGTGCCAGGAAGCCCCACTTCTTCAAACAGTTCTAGAAGATCCTCTAAGGATGGAGAAACAACTCTTACAACCCTTAAGAAAGAGGCAAAGTTTGAACTGCGAGCCTTTCATGAAGACAAAAAGCCCTCAAAGCTCTTTGAAGATGAGGAAGAGAAGGAAAAATACAGAGTCCGCAAAGTGAGACCATCAGAAGAAATGATGGAACTTGAAAAGGAAAGAAGGGAACTCATTAAAAGCCAGGCTGTCAAGAAAAACCCCAGCATTGCTGCCAAATGGTGGAACCCTCCTCAGGAGAAGCCTCTGGAGGATCAACTGGATGAAGAGCATCTGGAATCTCACAAGAAGTACAAGGAGCGCAAGGAGAGGCAGCAGCAGCAAGGTGCAACACCTACATCCCCCAGACAGGTCAGCTCCTCCTTTGTACCCCCAGAGCCAGTCAACATCAAGAAAGAAGATATTGTCACAGAGCAAATAGACTTCTCAGCTGCCAGGAAGCAGTTCCAGCTGATGGAGCATTCAGGTCCGTCTCAGGGTCAGGCCCCACCAAGGCGGTCAGGAACACCCAAAATGTTCTCCATCAAACCCTTCTACAAAAGCCTCAATTCTCCATATGTGGACAGGCCGCTCTCCTCTGTGACAAGACCCACTTCAGTGTGTGGGCAAACTGGACAGCTTGAGGGTAACAATGCCGCAGTTATCAAAGCACAGAAAGTCTCCTGTAGCTCAGAAGATGACAAAAGCCCTCAGACTACCATAGCTGACACAGCAAGAGAGTTACCTTGCAGTGATAGCCCCAAAGCTGGACCAGCCGCAAAGCTGTGGGCGGAAGATGGAGAATTCATGAGTGCAAGGGCAGTCTTCACAATGGTGAAGGATGATGGACAAGGAATTCTAGACCACTTCCCAAAGTCAGGCAGCGCCTCTTCCCCTCCAGAGGAGCTTGATTCTGGTTTGGATGACTTGTCTGTCAGGTCTCAGGATACTACTGTCTTGGAGACCCTTTCCAATGACTTCAGCATGGATAACATAAGTGACAGTGGTGCCTCCAATGAGACCATGAGCGCCCTGCAGGAAAGCTCACTAGCAGATTTCTCCCTGCCGCAGACCCCACAGGCTGACACTCCAGCAGAGTGCAGGGCTGAAGGCATCTCCAAGTCTTTCAGTGACCCAGGCTGTGATTCACCCTCCTCTGCCTTGGCAGACTCCATGCTGATGGACGACCAGCTGGAGTATCATGCTGGCCTGCTGGTTCAAAATGCCATCCAACAAGCCATAGCTGAGCAGGTGGATAAAGGAAACTGCAAGGAAGAAGAAATCCCAGCAGAGCAAGAGATCTCAGCCAAAGAGCAGGCAGCCAGCACTGGGCCAGCTCTAGCCTCCAAGGAGCATCAGAACCCAATGTTTGAGCCACCCCAGGTGTCTTCACCAGTTCAAGAAAAAAGGGACACCATACCAAAGACTTCAAAAGAGGAAGACTCAGGACTCAGGGAGGGGAAGAATTTGCAGCAGTCACCCATGTATTCAGCCAGCCAGCCATTCCTTGTGGAGGAAAACAGGCATGAAGTCAGCTATTTCAGCAAGTATTCAGAGGCAGCTGAGCTTAGGAGCACCGCTTCCATCTTGGCCACACAGGAGCCTGAAGTGACTGTGGGCCCTTTCAAGTTACGGTCAAGGAAACAGCGGACTTTGTCGATGATAGAAGAAGAGATCAGAGCTGCCCAGGAACGAGAAGAGGAGCTGAAGAGGCAGCGACAGGGTCTGCAAATGGCACCAAGCCCTGTTACAAAGAGTGCACCACCCATGCCCACCAGAACTGTGTCTTACAAAACTGCACCAGGTAAGAGCCGAAATTGTCAGAGTGGAAGTGAAATGTGACTGAAGGGTCAGGTATGGTTTAGTTTATGTCATTTTTTAATGAAAATATTGTTTTGCAGTGAGTGGGAGGGCAGATGACTTCATCTGCCTGGAAACTGCATGGGACAATTTAACTTTCTGTCTGTGAGCACGCTTGTGGAATGTCCTGTTTTTTCACAAACACAGGATAGAGATGCTAAAAGTCCTTACTAACCCCGTTCTGTATTCACCCACTGCCGCATTGTAGTGTGACATGTCTATGGCTGTGCTGCTCAGACCACCCACTGAAATTTAGGATCATCTCAAGGAAGGACAGCAGCAGTTTTTACAGCTGTGTGGCTATTGGAAAGACAAACATACAAGGCCTTCCTTAACAGGCTTCCTATTCTCTTGCACATCATTAGAGAAGTGCAAAAGTAGTGGAGATGTGCAGATTTTGAGGTTTTGAATCAGATTTCTTTTTCCTTGTGTTTTGCTTTCTGTTTTCAGGTCTTGGTCTTAGTGAACTTTGTTTTGTAAAATGATGTCCAGAGCTGTGAGTTGCCATGTATTTTAGCTGGTGTCAGTTGCTCCTGAATTAAACAGGCATCACAAGCAACATATTCAATAGATTCAGTGGAAGTCCTCTTGACCAATCAATTTCTGGATTCTTTTTGTGACATTCACAGCAGTTATAGCATATCTGTCTCTCCCTTCCCATTCTCAAGCAATGATATCAAACACTGATGCTTTCTAAATATAATACAGAAAAAGAATACACATAAAAAAACCCCAGAAACACATACAAGGGTTATTTCTGTGTAGTGATTTTTATAAGCATATACCTACATATGCTTTGCAAGTAGTTGTAACAGTCCGCATTGTGAGAAAGTAATATTTTTGCCAAGAGTACTTCAATTCTGTCTGTATTTCCACTGGTGTAAATATGAGCCAGTGGTAGTCATTTTCTTTTGAAAGTCATGGTAAGCTTGAATAAGATCTAGATTTAGCCCATTACTCAGTATGATTGTGAACTTGGAATTTCATGGAGCACGTAAATAGGTAATACTTAGTTTTGTTTCTTCTGCAAAGAGGATGATCTTAGCATGTGTTTTTCTAAAAAAGATACAACAAATATCAGTCATTTCTTTGAAGTGCTATTGTTACAACTCCTCTAGAACAGCATTTTTCATAAGGATCCCCTCTAATCTGAGGTGTTCAGAGAAATGTCTGACAGGGTGTGAGATACAGGGCACCACAGACCTCAGTTAGGAGGACTTGTTACATAAAGGTGTGCTCATGATTGCTTTCTAAAACAGCATCATCTGCAGCTGAAAGTGCTCAAAATGGGACAGATAATGATTCTATTTTACTCAGAAGTGATGTTGGATGGGCTGCTGACACTAATGCTTGTTTCAGCAGAGCTTCTTGGAAAACAGTGTACTTCTGCTTTCTCTACACAACAAGGCATTTACTTTGTGTCTGTACAAATGTTTGTCGTAAATTACATTCTAGTGAAAATTACAAGCTTCTGTTTATAATGAATCATTCCAGTTTCCTTTAAAAATCCAACTGCCGTATGTTCAGGAAGGAAAATTGGGATCTCTTAGCCAATGACTCAAGCTACTGCAATTTCCAGCTGGTGACAAGGCAAAGCAATAATTTCTAGGAAAAGATGAATATGTGGCAGTGTTTAAGAATGTCATTGATCAAAAAAACCACAAAGAACATTGCCTAAGTAATTCTTAATTCTTCTACTTCTGGTGCTTTCTGAGCAGCAAATGTGCTCAGCATAGCTCTCAGCTTCCTTAGCACTGGAAGGCATGTAAACCTCAGCTCATCTCTTCCTTGCTGTCCCATTAGCCAGCTGTATTGCAGTTAAAGCCTGCAGGCATCTTTAGAAATAGGGTGGAGGAATACCACGTAATCCCTTGCAAGATTACAGCAACTTTCTTTTTAATAGCTACAGGATCTTTTCAATATTTGCAAAAAAGGAGGCAAAATGTAATTTAGCAGAAGCACAAAAATCTGGCTGTTAGAATATACAGAGCAGACGTGACATACAGAGCAGAAAAGAAAACTTACTTCTGGTGGGCACAGTAAGAAATATGCTGTAGAACATGTCTGATACTGTAATATGTATATCTAGTTTCACAATGAAAAATAATAGTAATTCTACTAATATTAATAATAAGAAGAAACAGAGGTACTTCTGCCAGCAAATTGCCTTTTCCAAAGAAAGAATTGGCACTAACATCAGGATACCTCAACAGAAAGGGATTAAGGGGTCAAGTATAAATTTCAAAAATCTGTTTCTAATCCTAAAGTGTAGAAGTGCAGACTCACTCTTTTGAGAAGGCATAATAATTGACTTCATTAGCAATGGCCTAAGTATCAGGCCAGTTTTAGGTGGTGGTCTGGGCAGAGTAGCTTTACCAGGACTCCTGGTGTTCCCTAGTTATTTAATACTCCTTTTCCTCTTCACTGCTTCGAACTGTGTGGATACTTACATGGGTAAGACAAACCACAAAAAAGGACTGCAGTGAACTGCACCGTACTTGAACTGAAGTGTGGCAGATTAACACAATTCACGTAGGTGTCTGTGTGAAGTAACTGCTAATTACTTTAGATAGCAAACAGGCTGGCTTTACTCACCCTGACATGCAACTTTCATACAACTGATGTATGAACTCAGACTGCTAACAATTATCCTTTAAAGTTGTTTGTGATGCTTTGAAGCAATCTTTTAACCCATCTCAGATCCCTGAATTGAGACACAGGGTAATTTCAGGGCACACAGGATAAGACGTTCCTCCAGGGTACTCCTGGAAAGGTGAAGATGAAGAATCTATCTGAATTTTTCCCAAAAAAGTTGGGTTTCCTGCATGAGGAAACTCAAGAAAGACCAAAAAAGTGCCTGAGCATGGCTGTATGGATAGTCACCATGGATCCTAAAATATTTGTGGAGCCCTACTTAAATTTGAGCATTTCCTGTGTTGCTTTGCTGCAGCTCCTGCTACACCTGGCACGGTGTGAGCACAGCACAGCAAGACAGTGGTTTCCTCCAACAATGTGCAGGTGGTACAGCATCTCTCCTGGGCAGAGCATTTGGAGCAGTCTGATAGTTCATTTGAGCAGAATGATGAGACTGTGACATGAAAGGATCCAGCGTAAGTTTGGTGATGTAATTCCCATGGGTTTTGTTATTCCTTTTATTAGGAGTAACTTTGACTATAAGAAGGACTTATATCTAACTTCCTGTAGTGCCTGGCTCTGAGTAATCCTCTTCCTCAAAGGAAGTGCGAAAATCATTACATGAGAGGTCTTGGTTCAGTGAAGGCTTTTCAGCTGGAGCCAAACCCTTTGTCAATATACACTGTCTCATTATGAAGCATGGGAAGTACCTAACAGAAGAAGCCGTGCCTGAGAGACACTTTGGGAAGCTGCCACATCTGCGTTTTTGGTGCCTGTCACTAAAGCATTGCCAGGTGAGGCAGAAGGCACATTGTGCTCATCTGCAGGCGCTCAGAGCCACTTGCACAGGCATCAAGGAGAACTGCCCACCACACTTCATCTTCTGCTGTCCTTGGCTGATGAACTAAACGAGAGAATTTCAGTGGGTGGCATAAGCCCAGTGGGAGAATTGCAGCTTAGAGATGCAAGCAGTCACCTCTGTGTTGCAGGTAACTGTAAGGGATGTCTGTGTGCTGTCCTTTTCTTTCTTACCTGATTTCTTACCGTAAGTGGCAAGTGTGGAGTTAAGGCTCTGTCAGAGGAACCGCTTTACCCTGAAAACCGTTTTCCACTTCAGTTTTTCTCTAATAAATACCTATGTTTAGGAAGTTTATCAGGTTCAGCTGAAGCCTGAATATATTTTTTATGTGGTGGGAAGAGAAGCAGAAACTTTGGGGCAAGATACTTCGTGGCCATAGCAAAATTTTTAGTGCCTTATATGCATGTACAGAATAAGGATTAGATATAATACATATGTATGAACTCCTTTTTAAAATCAGAATTTTGAGAAAGGCTAGAGCAGAAATGTTTATGGAAGATGATGTTTAGTTACCCCTTTATATGCACTGGTATGAAAAAAAGAAAGTTAATCATTGTCTCCAAGGATTCCTCTGGAGTGCTCATCAGTCATCCCCAGAACACTTCCAGGAGTGCCTTAACAGCATACTAACCCAGCTCATTTGCCCTTTGCTTTTTTATTCCCTCCCTAGTGGAGGATGTCTATGAAGTGAGAGAATCTTTGAGAGGTTCTTTATTTACTGTTTGCTTGTTTGTGGTTTTGCATATTCATATTGCTCACCTGCTGCTCAAGAAGAGCAAAGAAGCCCACATTTCACCTGGTGTGGTAATGAGGCTCCATATTACTACAGGGACCTTTTTTTCTGATATACTTCAGCAATCCCCTGATTCCAGCACAGACAGGTTTCCTGAAACAATCTGTCCTGCTGAAATGTCTTATTTTGGAAAGTTTTCTCTGCTATGCAGATGTCTTTGAAAAATTTCCACAGCATCTGTAAGTAAAAAGTAAATGTGTACATGTAGAATTGGGGTGCTATAGCCTTTATATAAATACACCTATGTATGTGTGTACATACATTGTATACATGTATATGCACAATGCAATACAAAGGTTGGACTCAATGATTTTGAGTGTATTTTCCAACATTAGTGGTTTTTTGGTTCTGTGAGTATGAAAATTGATGGGCCTTCCATGCAGGGCAAGCAGACCTGCTTGAAGATATCCCCTTTCTAAAATGGAAGTCCCCAAAATCTACAAATTGCATTGTTTTCCAGGGGGAGGGGAGTGGAAGGATCTCTTTTCACCCACTTGGCTTGTCCGTAGGTCTGAGCATCCTGTGATGTCTGTAATCCCTGGAGAAGGTACAACTTGGGCAGACATCTGAGAAGCCTCATTCTTCCTCCAATTACTTACATGCATCAAAGGCAATTACTTGTGTAAGAATGAAGTAATACTGCAAGACCCTTAATCAGGCCTTTTATTTTCACCACACTTTTTTACCCACTGGGCCTAATTGGCAGGGTGACAGTGTTTTCAACTCTCCCCTGCTGAGCAGTCCTAAGCTGTCACACATGGGTGCAGCTGGGCAGCTCAGGACCTGCTGTTGGCCTCTGCTTTGGCAGCATAGCTCCTGTTTGTCTGGGAAGCAAGTCCTGATGCAACCCAGAGAAGAACCTGGGTCTACGGAAATTCCCCCTCCAGTCTCTAGTAGGGTGATTTTAAGGAGGATAGATTCCCAGCCTCATCCCTGCACTGCCCAGCTTAAATTAAGCCTGTAATGAGAAACTAATCATGCTGGGTTTTTCAACACTAATCAGAAATGAAACAAGCCTGCTGAGGGGAGATCGTGTAAAAACACCTCTGCAGTGTTGGCTCAGATTTCATTTCTTCCTTCAAGAGTAAATCCTGTTGATCCTTACAGGAGATTTCAAGGCTGCTCTCTAGTGGCTGTGACAGTCATGATGCTTTTTGAAGGACCTGCTAGGGTTTTCATTTGTTTCAGCAACAAGTTTCATGAAAATAGCATGATCCCTCTGATTAGTTCACTAATTTTAAAGAGGTTTGCAGTGCGTGTTTTTCTCTTTCAGTGGTATTTTTTTTACATTCATTGAAGTGTCTTATTTCAAAGAGTTGATGATGGTCTCATGGAAAAGGAATTCTGATTTTGGTTCAGCATTGCTTTCTTCTGTCACAGCTGAGAACCCCCACACATTATTCCCATGACCTGCCACTGTTGTCCACACTCTTCCCACCAAGACAAGATGGCTAGATCACCCCAGATCAGTGTCTGGTGATGAGAATGGCAGGCTATCTTTCCCAAAGCATGGGTTGTCCACCCGTTAGCTCTCCTGCAGTTCATAGCAGTGGTCTCTTGTTCTGACGTGCCTTTTACCCACCTTTGGGGTCACTGTGCCCAAAACAGTGATCTTCCATGGGTTGAAATGGGCTCAGCAATAGAGAAACATGACTTCTCTCTGTCTTGCCTTCAACCAGGAGGAAACTCAGGGGCCCTGTCTGAACCAAGGGTTTATAGGACAGAGACCTGATCCTGCTCTGGTGCAGGTCTCCCTCCACAAGCACTCTGTGCAAACTGCAGGAAACTGCTGCAGGGAAGAGCAGCACTGGGGATCCACCCAAAGCCTTTCTTAATTACAAAGCATATATAAAGCATTGGAAAAAGAGAAAGCAGCAATGCTTAACAAGACACTTTGTTTGGATGTCTCGCCCTTGGTCCCTCTGTATTGTATTGGATGAGCCAGAAAAAAATCATCTTGCAGTTTCCAGAATCTTACAAATATTTTCAAATTGAAGAAATGTATCCTGTAGGAAGAAACACGGGTATTTCAAGCAGGTACTTCTATAAACAGTGGTGGTTTTGTAAAAAGATTTTGTAATGTTTTGGTGTAGTGGGTTACAGGAAGAGGGGGAAGTTATTTTAAAGTCCATGACCATCCTCATTTACCAGATTGTTTCATAGACTTCATTCCAGACTGTTTCCTCATTCAAAACCTGCTGAAAATGCTTCACTAGCTGTCATCTTTGGTAAACAATTTGTGAGTCCTCAGCTTAAAAAGGGTCATTCTTTTTCATGTCATTGCAGGGAAGATAGAGAAGATCAAGCCTCCTGCATCCCCCACTACAGAAGGCCCTGCCTCACAGTCGGACCCTCCATCTGAAGAGTCTGCAGGAGCCCAGCGACCCAAGAACTTGATGCAGACCCTCATGGAGGATTATGAAACACACAAAACCAAGAGACGAGAAAGGATGGACGACAGCAGTGTAAGTGTGGTTCTCCTCCCTTTTTGTTCCGTGGTAGAGACCATGACTTGCAAGACCCAACAGACAACGTAAAAGGTTATTTTACCTATAATCTGCTCAGATCACCTTGCAAGCGTGTAAGGATTTTAACATATCCTAAAAGGACAGGATGCAGTCATTCAAAATGAAAGGATGCGGGCCAGTGAAGAGCAAGAGTGTGTCACAGCAAATATTAAAGGCAGCTCATATTACTTTTCATTTTAGTTAATTATATTAACTAATAGTAAGAACGGTGGGGAGCTGCCCTGCAATTAGCAGTTTGTTAATTCATGCATCACCAAGATCCTCCAATGGGTTATTTTAGTGATTCTTTGAACTTTGTGGAACAAGCGTGTATTCACACATGAGTTTGTAGACCCCCAAAGTCCCATCCAGGTGTGCTCAGGATTCAGTGTAAGTTGATAACTTCTCCAGAAACCACCCTTTGTGGGACTGTACTGGGAATGTCTCAGAAATTAACCTGGATCCTTCAACAGCCAGCTTTTTGTTTCCTGCTGTATTTGTTGTCATCCTTCTACCCAAGCAGTAGCAGAGTTTAACTGAATTAAGGTGTTCTTTACTAGAGATACTAATAAGAAGAGCTATGAATTTTGTAGCTGGAAGTATCAAAATTCAGGAAAATCCCTTTTTCCTAACAGAGCTTGAGCTGTTTCTTATTCAGACTCATCATTACTATGCAATGAGTGCAGACAATAGTGAAACCAAGTTCAGTATCAAACTTCTTAAATGGACACAGTGTCTGATGAAGCAGCCACAGTACTCCAGGCATTTCCCAGACATGTCTGAACAATGAGCCTAATGCCAAGGATGTTCGAACAAACTGCTTTCTAGTAATGTTCATTAAAGGCACCTGCCTATTAGGAGTATAGAGGTAAGTGAAGGTTTGTAACATGAACACTGCAGTAGTCTGGCAGCTTTTAATCACTAGCGGTGAATATTGCACAGTCACAAAAGATACTTAAAATCAGAAGGAATGCGCTATGGAGGGGTCCTGTAGCACTTTTGTTGGCTAACTAAAATGCAAATAATTTTGTTTCCAATGCACACCAGAAACTTGCTGGTCCCTTTTTCTCCTGAGGCCATTGACAAACAAGTTTCCATTGTCCATCAGACTCCTGCAGCCACATAGGAAGCCAGCTTGTGCACAGGCGCATGTCTTGTTCTGGCAGTGGCACCTTGGGGCCACATCTTAGGAAAGAGCTGCTCTCAGGTTTCCTCTCCCTCCCCAAAGCACCCAGTGAAATAGAGTGGCCCCACCTGCCCTGGTGAGTGCTGTTTCCTGGCATCTTCCCAGAGCATCTCTCCTTGAAGGTGCTCAGAGGCTTGCAGGGCACATACTGCAATTCTCATGACCTTTGTGGAAGCTGTGAGGAACATTAGAAAAGATGGGTGTAAAACTCCCACCGTGCAAGCCAGCACTGGTCCTCGGGGGTGCCACACTGAGCATCTGACAGTCTGGTGGCCAGAAACTTCAGAGAAGTTGCTCTGCTAACAGGGCAACACTCAGCTTGTACTCACCCTACACTCTTCCTCTGCCCCTGTGAAGAGGGAATGTGACTTGCTCAGCCCATGAAGTGGTGGCTTGTGGCTGAAGCCTTAGATCTAACTCCTGCTTATATACCTGAGCACAGTTCCTTGAGTGCTTGCAAAGCTGCACACATACTCCCTAGAAAGCAGACTGGCTACAGTTGCTTGGTCTCTGCTACAGTTTGAAGTGAGCCCTGATGTTCTGACCAGTGTGCTGGTCTGGGCAATGTCTGACCAAAAAGGTGTGCTCCAGGTGCCATCTCAGCTCTCCACTGCTGCTAAAGCTGTCCGGGCACTGACTGTCCAAAGATACATTGCCAGAGCATTAGTGCCAGTCACACAACCTGTGGGTAGATTCTTTTCTGGGATGAATTGTCAAGGCTTCAGTGAATTTGCGAAGTCCCACTGCACACTGAATTCCCACAGTGTTGAGGTTTGTTGTCATTCTCCTCTTCAGAAAGCCTACTGCATAAAGCCAAACAAGATTTAGATTCTTGCCGCTGCCGACCCAAAGATCTATTAGAGGTCTGTGTCCTGCAGAGCCCAGGGAGAACTTCCTCAGATCAGCAGGAGCGTTTTGTTTCTCTTTCTTGGCTTTTTCCACTCTTCTTTGGTAAACAAGTCCTGCCATTGACAAGGGAAAGATAATTTTAATAAGAAGTGCTGCACTTGTACCACTGTCAGTTTGAGTGAATATTTACAGACCAGGCTAAGCAATTATTATTTAAAAAACAAACAGCTTTGATTTGTCAGCGAAGAGCATTTGAACAGTGTTCTTAGGAAAAACAATTTCTGTAACTAAAGAAACAAAAGAGCAAATCACTGCACTATTTTTAAAAATATATTAAATACAGCAGGAGAAAGAGCATAACTGGCAACCAGACAGGCAGCTGCTACTTGTAGTATTACATCCTGAGAGCTGACTGTGGCTCAGCATTGTTCTTTGTGAGTGAGGGGAACCAGAGACTTCCTTGAGTACTGGGAGCAGTCAGGGTGCCTGGCACAGCAGCCATAATCTCCTGAATGGAGAGGTTTGTGGAGAGGTTTATGTCCATGGGAACTCCCTCTCATGCTGAGCAAACCAGCCTGATGTATGAAGATCCACTTTCTCCCTGCATAAGACCAAACGAAAGAGAGGAGGATGGTTTCAGTAGGATATTTACCCTCTGTAGTCTCTCCTTCAGGCATCACCAGCTTTTGTTTTATGTCTAGCTTCAGTGGCTACAACGCGACCTCTCTGGTCAAGGCTTGTGGGTTATGCCTTTCAGAAAGAGAGGGCAAGTCAAGCACATCTTGGAAGAACTTTGCTGGTCAGGAAAGGGGGCAGTTCCTTCCAGAGGATGTGTTATAGTATAGGCTTCAAAAGATGAGTAAAAGAAAAAAAGCAGCAGCAAGAAAATGGGTCAAGCACTGATGGTAAACAAGACTGAGACTGGCCAAGCAACGTCATTAAAATAACACCAAACTGACTAATATTTTCTTTTTCTTTTTTATGACACTAAGTTGCTTGAAGTCTTATACTCTGTAATGTGCCAGTTCTTGGAATTTCTGTAATTTGTTCTTGTTTCCTAGTTATAACATGCTTGTTCAATGTACTAATGCTGGTCTTTTCCCTTTCTACCAGTACACCTGTAAATTACTGTCTAGCAAGGTTACTTCTGAGGTATTTTTCAAGTGCTTATTTATTTCTACTTCCACTTGCATGGTGGTTCCAAGTGCATGTTTTTGCAGTTGACATTTTCATAGTGTGTACCAGTGCCATTTCACATGAAAAATGTGTGTGTGTGATACTTCCTTATATCTCTCATCAACACATATTTGTGTGGCTGGTTTTCTAACCCTTGGATTCTAGTTACAACTTCTGCCATGGGAGAGGTTGTAATTAAAGGGATGGGAGCTGTTGCCCGGGACTGGAGCGTTTCTGAGGTGAGAAATGAGAACTTCTTCTTAATCCCTCTGACCATTTAGCTGGCAATGCTAAACCTGGGACGCAAGCATTCTCAGATGCTGAGTGAAACTGCTGTGGCTTTCCCTTGTCTCTGATTACAATATATTTAATACTATCAAAATCTCTAGTATTTTGTAAAAAAACCTGCACACCAACCATGCATCTGTGGAAGAGTCAGATCCAAGTGCACGGCCTCAGTCTGTTTCATTTTGTGAACCTTTCCTTGTCTCTGTCTGTTGTGATGTGATGACTGATCACAATCCCACAACTTAGCATCAGTGTTTGTCTCAGGGTGGAATAAACCAAAATCTGCCAAATAGAGGAGTATTTACAGTAACATTTGATATTTTAGCAAAGTAGCGACTTGCACAGTCCTTATCCCCACAAAGCTGGACTTTGCCAAAGGCAGAAATGTTAAGAGCAGGTAGTTGATACTAACTACTCTTTTGCAATGTTTGTTAAGAACAGGGTGCTCAGTAATGTTTATATTTCAAATGCCTGTAATTTTCTCTGCAGATTGTGGTAATGACTATCATTCACTTGTCCAACATCAGCACTTTTTTATAAACATGGACCTTCCATTTTCTTTCCTAATCCATATTATATTTGACCACATCTGCTACTTCAAGACAAGTACATCAACTTTTTCTGACCTGGAGAGTAATGCAAAGTCAAGTCTATCCCATTTCCTGTTTATTAAATAATTTAGAATGGGTTTTATCACACTGATAAAATCCAGTGATTGATCTTTGTAGAGAGTTAAATCATGATCTTACAGAGAGTTAAATCAGTATAAGAGCAGTGTGCTTTCAGAGTCCTGGTTTTAAACACAAGTTGTGCCTTTTCTCCTCTCATAATACCTGCAAGATTTATGAACAGCACATAGAAATCAGAATGTCTGATTTTGTATGGGAGGCAGAAGTTCACATGTAGTTTTTACATGCCCAGGCCATAGTCTTCTGCTGGGAAGAGTTTTGTGTCCACCTTGTGTAATGGTAATGATAAAAGGGTAAAGAGCTAGAAAAGAATGTGTGTGAGTGGAAGGCGGTTAGAAATAAAAAAGGCTGTAGGACACAGCAGTTCCTTATGCAGGTGAAAGTATGTGCTCTGGCTATTCCCCAGCATCCAGCCTCAGACTGAAGAAACCATGTAGTTCTCACTGGAAGTCTTTAGCTGAAACCAGGCAGGTTGTTTCAAAAGGAACAGCAAGACTCAAGGCATGGTATGCCCATACTGTCTACTGAGCCCACGTCTGACCTGTGTCTCTTGTTCACCAGAGCCTTCCAAAACCCACTCTGGTGCAGGCAGGTGGCTCAGTTTTAATCCGTGTTGGCAGTGCTTTAGCTGTCCCAGTTGTGCTTGCACTGGCTTGGGAGCAGGGGCTTTCACACAGTCATCCTGACAGCTCCATGCCAGGAAACAGCAAACAACCCCCCAGCAAGGCACAGTAACTCCTGAAGTTCAGCTACACGCATCCAGCTGCATCCTGCTTCATTAGAGGGATGTGTTGCAGAACGCCCAGATTCCTGCAGCCTATACTAAAAGCACATCCCCTCTGCTGTTTAAAGAGATGGATGTGCGTGCCCCTATATAGGATGTTTTTCTCTTCAAAATCTTCTGCTTTTGGCCTTATAGATATACATATATTCAAATGTACAGGACATTAGCTTGAGTTTGTGTAAAACCAATCATGCTGTAGGAGATAACTGCAGTAAGATGACACGCAGCTTTAAAGGCTACTGCTGAAATTTTTGTTTGACAAAACAGAAGACAAACGCTAGATTTGATGGCACAGGGCACACAGTTTATGTTTTAATACTGTAGCTACTTGTTTTAATACAAGTGGCAATTTAATAGTGTCACTGTCTTGTTTCAAGTAAATACATTTTAATCTCAGATACCCAGCTCCTTACTGTGCTTACTAGCTGTCTGGGGTGTTCAGTAAACAGCATTAAGTCAGCACAGTACAGAAAACATCTTTGTGTTGGAGAAATAGATGTTCTCTCAGTAATTCCAGTTTTATTTAAAGCATTTAGTTTATCATTCCTGAGCAGGAACGCTCACAGCTGCAGGAGCAGGCAGCCTGTTCCCTGCATTTGTGCTTCCATCTCTTTGTGCACACTGTGCTCCATGAATGTGTTTTCTGCACTTTATCACATGGTACTCATAGATTTTAGACACCCAGAACTTTGCATTTTCTGTTTTGTTTTTTTCCTTTTAGTTCTTCCAGTTTCAGATGGGAAGAATAAGTAAAAGATTAAACCTCAGAAAAATTGTTTTGCTTCCACATCAGTTTTGCTACTACTGTTGAACAAAAATTAGCCTGTACTGTATAACAGTCAGTTTTCTGACTATTCAGAAAACACCACTGCTTCAGTGGTTGGGATAAATATGGTTTGGGCTAAAGCACACATAAATAATGTATATTTATATATATATTTATATATATATATACACATACTTCTATATATATGTAGCTTTTTGTTGTTGTCAGAGAGCAGTTATTAAAATCTGTAAGCTGTGTACTGCAATTGTTAAATCTAATGGAGGGAAATTCAGGATAGGTTAGTCTCCATCTCTAGGATGGATAGAAAAATTATTCTTACACCTAACTAGTGGCAGCTGTTTCAAATTTATTTCTTTTTCAAAATCCTCAAAAAATAAATGTGCAAGGAAAGAACCCTCTGCAATTCTCGTGAGACCTCGAGCTGCAACCACAAGAACCACAAAGAAATTTTTTGCAGAGAGGTGAAGAGTGGTTCTTACAGCCCTACATATCTTCTGCTCTCCCTACCTACTTCTGCTCTCCAAGTTCTTCCTCTTCTACTTCAGCTGGTGTTCAAGTCACCTCTGCCAAATAAGATATTTTATGTCACATTGCTTTTTTTCACTGATGTGGCCTTATCATTAGGATATAGTTAGTTCATGGGCTGAAGAAGCCTCAGCCTGAGTGAACTGTCTGCTTCATGATCTTCCTGCTGCATGCAGTTATGACTCTGGCTTCCTTAGGACTCCCTGAGCACCAAGACTGGCACCCACTGAGCTGATGCAGGGCATCATCAAGGAGGGCACTTATGAAGCATTGAGATAGCATTTCTGACCTGCTGTGGAGAGCCTGTGGGTGCTGTACTCATTATGAGTCTAGAGTCAGCCCTAATACTGGCCAAAAATATTTTAAAATGGAGATCGTTGGCTATTTTTAGGCGAGCAGCTTCCTGGGTCATGAATTCAATGCTCCATTGAGGAGTCCCAATTCCCCACTCAGTCATTCCAATTGCATGCTATAATTATGCCACAGTTTCTTCTGGCAGGTCTAAAACTGTCACAGCCTTGTAAAAACAAGGGTTGTTTTAGGTCACACACTCTTTCCAGTAGATTGGAAGAATAATTCTGGAATAACTGTAAAAAAGGATCTTTAGTTTATATGCTGTACCATTTAGTTGTTTTAATACTGAGCCAGACATCACTACTTGCTTTCCTGCAAAGTCCAAGTCCGCATTCAAAGCCCTCATGGTACCTCTGATACAAATCTGGATACAGTTTTGCTTGGCAAGCCAGCAGCTTTTGTAGAAGCAGACAGACTTTGGGGTAGGTTTGCAGGCTGCGGATATAAGGAAGAAACCCTGCTGTCATCTTTTAAGACAAATACAAGCTAGCTGATCCAAAAGAGGAATCTTCGACGTTTTAAGTGTCCTAACTGTTGCAAACCATCACAGAGACCATCACAATGCAGTGATTTCCAGCAAAGAAGCTGCTGACTTGAATCTGTTCCAAATTATGTAAAATTCATTTTATTTTCAGCTGGCATATTTTTGCAGGCCAAATTCCACAGACCTTATTTAAAAATATAGTGGCAGGTTTAGTTTGAAATCCGTGCTGAATGATGCATTGATACCCACTTGCAGTTTTGCGTCTCCATTGTTCAGTTTTCTTGCTGTCTTCTCTTGGTTCAGGCACTCGGAATTTCAGATTTGTAGTTTAAACTGCTGGTCCTTAT
Source organism: Dasyornis broadbenti (assembly GCA_013397935.1). Lineage (NCBI taxonomy): Eukaryota > Metazoa > Chordata > Aves > Passeriformes > Dasyornithidae > Dasyornis > Dasyornis broadbenti. The sequence continues at coordinate 1,119,588 of VZRN01006399.1, read as the reverse complement.
CTCCTGCAGTGGGAGTAACTCCAGTATACAGGCTGATGTCTCAGACCAGTCTTTTCCTACTGATTTTTTAATAAATTTTTATATTATTATTTTTATTTATTTACTAAATTGTTAGGTTTGTGAGCACATTTGCCCTCTACTAGGAAAAACAGAAACCATTCAGCCCTGGTCTCTCCTTCTGCTGGTTGCTCTGCAGAAAGAAGAGGCATGATTTTGGGTGAAATTTCAGAAAAAAAAATCACACTAGTAGACTTAGACTAACTTTGTATCCATGGTTACTGCTGAGAAGGAGGTGGAGCTTTAGTTAAAATTTGTCTCTATGGGCTGCATTTTACCTTCAGTTCAGCTTGTTCATAGTCACAGTCAAAAGAAACTAGGAGGACAGAGAAATGCTAGTGCTGACAAAACTCCATCCTGTCTTCTGCTCTTGAATGGCCGTCTAGAGGTTACAATTGGCATAAATGCAGTAGGGCATTCTTATTCCCATAAGCAAAGTTACGGTAGCCTGTAATTTCAGCTGGAAATTCAGAGCTGATACTCTGATACTGCCTCTACAGGAGCATAGTACCTGTGTACTCTTCCAACCACAGCTTGTCACAAGCTGAAAGAAGAATTTCTTTAGTCTTAAATTATTTATTTTTATTCTAGTCAAGGCTGAAGTCCTCCCTGCATCTTGACTTTCTACACAGATGAATAAAATATCTTCATCCTTTCTCAAAGGGTTAGATACTCTTCTGCAGTCAAGGAGTGTGCAGAGCAGCATGCAGGAAGCATTAGGGACCAGGGATGGCCAGCAGTGTTTCAGTCAAGAGTCATGTACTTGTTGTAGAATTTTTTTAATTGACATAAAAAATTTCAAAAATTCACTTCTTTTGGAGGGGTGGTTAAAACACACTGAGGGCAGTTGACATTACCAGCTCTGTAGGCTTGTCACGGAGCTGTTATTCACTGTTGGTCAGAAAATAACAGTCATGTGCTTGTGTAAGAAGGCTCCAGACCCCTTTATATCTCATTCTGCTGTGTGGGAAACACCCACAGGCATTCATTATTTGCTGAGAAGTGCCTCAGACACACGTCACAATAATGCCTTTTGATGTCATTTAATTTTCTTTTTGACTTTCTCAAAACATGTGCTAGAACTGTTTCTTACATTTTTAGTTAATTGTTTATGTGTGTACTTATGTACAAATAGATACAGTGTGTGCATATACCTGTGTGTATGATGTGTGTGTATATGAAATACATATAAATGTATTGGGCCCATCTTGTACCAGGCTTTGTAGGCCTTCCTTGTGTAAATCTCCTTTCCCATATGCGCAGAGTGATTTTCCACTCCAGGAGCACTTTGATCCCAGTGCACAGCAGCTGCAACCCAAAAGCCACGAGGAGCTGTGGGGGCAGGGGTGGGGGCCAGACACTGCCTAGTGCTGCCTGTGAGGGTGATGTGCTGAAATAGGCAGCTGTCTGCTTCCTGGGCTTCATGCGCAGCTCCAGAACAGCCTCTGCACAAAGCCACTGCGTGGTTGCTGGCTCCTGGTACTGAACATGTGCAGCTGCCTCTGGGGAGAGGGCCAAGACCCTGGGATGGGGCAATTGCATCTGGTCTGGTAGAGGTCAGCTGGGGCTCCCCTGCAGAGAGTTGGATGCTGCGAGACTAGTCCTACCTCTTCTGTCCTCCTGTGGTGTGGCTTTGCTCTTGTGTGCCATCCCCCCACTTTCACATCAGCAAGTGCTTCATCGCATGAGTCTCCCTGTTCTGCACAGGGTGTGACACTGGAGCCCTGTGGGGAGGGCTGGCCTGTCTGGTCCCTGCCCACCTGGCCGGTCTCTGCCTGCCTGGGTACGCAGTGTGGGACACCCCAAGGGCTGTGGCCAGCTAAGTGACATTCTGTGCTTTCCTTTTCTCTCCTGACCAGGTCCTTGAGGCAACCAGGGTGAACCGCAGGAAGAGTGCTCTGGCGTTGCGCTGGGAAGCTGGCATTTATGCCAACCGGGAGGAGGATGAATAACCTTGCTGCAATGTGAAGACAGCAAACGGGCATGCCGGAACCAAAAAAAGAGAGAAAGGAAGAAAGAAAGGAAAAAAAAAAAAAAAAAACCACAAAAACCCACCATGAAAGCAGCAGCATTTTAGTCCAATATTTATTAAATACACAACAAACTTGATGCACATAGACACAGAAATGATCCAGCTCCTGGCAATCCTAAAACTACAGGAAAAACACACCTAGAAAATAGCCCCTTCTTCTTCCCTCCATCTCCCCTCTGAAATAATGCAATGGAGAGGGTGCAGGGGGTGGGAGCCCTCGGGGGTGGGCCCAAGGGGGTGATTGTGCCCATGGACCAGATAGGCTGCAGGCATGTGGCAGGAAGTCATTCATGGAGTTTGCGGCCAGGGCTCACACTTGCTTCTTGCTGACTGTATTGGCAGCCCTGTCTTGCCCCCGGGATCACTGTCCACCCAGCAGCTCCTATCAGAACCTCCTGCAGTTCTTTCGCCTCCCACAGCCGCTGCACAAAGACCATCGGCATTAATTCGGCGTACTCTTATCCAGTCACCAAACACAAAGATACTGCCCTCTATTCTATTTCTTTGAGGAGACTGAAGGGTTGGCTTTGGGATTGGGTTGGTTGTTTTGGGGGGTGGGTCCTGCTCCCCTTTCTAGTAATTTATCTGTTTAAAATGAGAAAAATCCAACAAACAGGGAGGCAGTTATTGCAAATGTACAATCCAGCAAACTCAAACAGTCCTTGTGTTGCAAACACAAGCCATCACAATTTAGGAGTGGAATAGATGGGGATGAGAGCTAAGCCAAATGGATTACCTTAGCTTTAGGATCCTATTTGCTTGCAATATCACCTGAACTCCAGGTTCTCAGAGCATATTTACGCAACAAAGTTTCTAAGTAGAAAATCTGTATTTAGCGGATGACAACTATTTTTTGATGGTGGGGAGGGAAAAGAATGGCATATATGTAAAATCTTTGGAGATGGAGAATTTGAAGTAGAAAGGTAGTGGGAAAGGGATACAAATAAATAAAGGACATTTAATTTTTAAATGAGGCAATAAATGAACTAAGCCAGACCCTGGCCTAGAAAGAGGTATGAAATAAAGAAGAAAGATAGTTATGTCTTCAACTATATTTATACAACGTAAAAAGCCTTTGAAATAGAGTGCTTTGTGGAAGTCTTCACGTTTCCAGGCAACTAAAAAGCTAAAGGGCATAATGAGTTGGAAGGAATGAGCAAGGAAGAGCAGACAAGGGAAGAAAACAATATTTTAGCCGTTCAGCCAGTGTTTTCAGCGCTACAAGCAAACCATAGAGCCTTTAGTTATTGCTTAGGCTTGGGATCAGCAGTGAAGGATTTGAGAGTGTGTGTGTGTGTGTGTGTGTGTGTGTGTGTGTGTGTGTGTGATTGTGTGTGCGTGTGTGTGCGTGTGTCTAAGGGTGAGTGCATGAGGCTGGCATACCAGAAAGCGTATGGCAGTGCGTGTACTGATTATTTTCTCCACAGCTGTTTACCAGCTATAGGGGTGAATGCTATTTTTTTTTTTTTGTCCGAAAGGGGATATAAAAATAAGGCACTGAGTTAATGCAGTATTTGTGATATTAAAATTTGATCCAACATGGTATTTGCATGAGTCACAATTGCAAAGTATTGACCAGTTTTGTAAGCTGACGATTAGGAAAAGAAATGTGGTATTTATTCTTGTGCTTTGTATTTGTATGTAGTATAGAGGCTGCGGGTTTACTCTTTCTTATCACCAAGCAATACAATAGGAATATTTTACAACTGGGAACCATAATTTCTGGACTAGAAACCAACAAGTTTGGGAGGTGATGGGGAAAAAAGGACACCAAGCCTTTTTTTCTATAAAAAATACTCTTGTCTTTTTTATAATCAGTCATTACTTTGACATCTTTTTTAAAAATCATCAACCAGGATACTATGTCCTCCCTAAGCCTTTCCTGGGTTTAATGACCTGCTGTGCTGTTTTATCCTGAAACAGTGAGCTCATTTAAAATGAGTACTGATACTGTGAACATGCTTCTTCTGGTGCTTTTCTTAAACTCAGAGCTTGCAACCAAATTACTGACCACCACCACCCTTCAGTTCCTTCAGCGTGTGATTTCTATCCATGGACACTTACAATTTTGAGGCTTATTTTCAGGGAACTGTAGTAAATACATTTATATATACCCGTTGACTGAGTTCTGTCAGTTTTTTCCATAAGTGCTATTGAACTGAAGAAAACCCTGCTGAACCAAGAGTTCACTGTGATTAGGGCAACGAGCTTATCTCAAGGAGGCACCATGGGGAGGCTCCATGCCTGTGAAGGAATTATGTACCTAATGAAGTGGACCTGTTTTTCAGGCATGGTAGTCAAGGGCGAACTGTGATTTATGTCTCCAGGCGGGTTGTTACCGGGCAACTCTAGGAAAAGCACCAGCACCAGCTCAGCACTAGTGAGACCAGATGTCACGTAGCTGCAGCTGTGAGCTCTATGCATCTGTGTCAAGGAGATTCCTGGCATTTGGGAAGAGCTTAAGAGGGACTAGGAAAAAGGAATTTTCTGAGAAAAGGAGAGGGCCTCTCTACTTATGGTGTGATGGTCTTGCATTAAATGGCACTCTTCAGAGTTTCCCCCAGTATTTGCTCCTGAAAGCTGGGTTAGCCCTGGACTGCCACCCCAGGAACTTGCATCTTTGTTTTCTTTAGCTTGTAGGCTTGTTTTTCCCTCCAGCTTTCTCACTGGGTGCCAGTGACAATAATCACCCATCATAAAACTCCCTTTCATGCTTTGTTCTCTGCGATAGAAGCATTTGCTTTCAGCCCCTGCAACAAAAGTATTTCAGTCCAGGACAGACAGACTTTTCACCCAGCAGTTTTTCTCTTCCAGAAATTATGGACACTTATAGTCAACAGCACATTCAGTGCTGTGGTAACAAGAGTGAGATGCAGTTTACTTGCCTCTGTTATTTCATTTGCATGCTACCAAGCTTAGGTGTTTATAAGTATATGCCAGTAACACATATCTATCTATATATGATTATATCAAATGCAACAAAAGAGCACTATTGCAGAGTTAACTTTATCTTCACAAAAGAAACACTCAGATCCTTTCCCGTGGCAAAGACTGGTTTTAATGAAACTGTGTATTGAAAAATAGTTAAGCATTAGCATTTGTGATTATAATCAGTTTGGGGTTACAGTGCAGGTTTTCTGAACAATTTGTTTTAAAGCTGCCAATTTGGGCTTCATCTTGCTCTGTACTGACATTTCTGAAGGAAAATAGAGTAGTATTGACATGTTTGGCAACCAAAAGGCAGCATCTTTGTCATGACTTATCAACCAGTTTCAACAATACCTGGCTTTCTGTATGTTAACCACTTAAATGTTACCCTGCTTCTGTTTTATAGTGACTGTGAGGCCTACAATGCAAGTATATAATTATTTTCTCATTAAAACAGAAACCTGTGTTGTGTTTCTATAAATCTGCATGTTTCTTCATGTTACTGCAGGAAAGTGTGCTCCTGCAAGTAGCCTGTGGCTGGAAGAGAGTGGCCTGTGTCCCACCTCCCATGGCAGTCAGTTGGTCTCTTCCAGTGGTTCTTGTCTCGGTGTCTGTTTGTCTAGAGGTGGGAGAGATCTTTCTCTACGCGATGGTGTCAGTTGCAGGAACAAGAGCATCCCTGCATATTTCTTTCCCTTTGTCACGCTTGTGGAGGCTTGCAGAGGCCAAATCTGCTTTGTGATGAATCTCATGACCCTTCTTGCATTGCTTCTTCACCCCTACAGGACCCCCTGTCCTTCATGGCAGAGCACACCTTTTGAGCCAGTTGTCCATTTATCACACACCTGGCTGCAGCAAACAGCTATTTGTCCATTGCCCCTCACTCCCCCTTCATGGCCAGCTGGATCAGGGGAGATCCTGTCTCTCAGCCCTGCAAGGAAGCTGGCTGCAGACTTTTCCGTGCAAGAGCTGGGAGGTGCCAGAGCACTAGGTGCACCACAGAAGGGCCACAGGGACTTGCTGGGATCTAGCCAGGTTCATGCCAGCCTCTGCCCTTTCCTGTGCCAGGAATAGTCAGGCCTTTAATTACAACCCTCCCATGGGAAGCAGCAGAGGACACTGATAAGTTTGGTGGGAGTTGGCTAGGGACAAGTGCTGACTTCAGTCCATGGTCTCCATAACACCAGCCCTCCTCTCCTTGTGCAGATTGTGTGAGAAATGCCTATGGAGAAAATCAGATGTGGGTTTACTTTCCAGTTAGTAAATACTGTTGGAAGTCAAGAAATGGGCTAGAGGACAAGCCTGAAAATTTATCCATCAAATCCAATCCCTCTGTCTTTGAAAAAAAAGGAGTTGCTGTCTACGCAACAGAAGAGAGGCTTCCTGTCTGCCTTGCCTTGCTCTGTGCCAAGAAAGATGGTTTATTGGACTTAGTTCCACACAGTGGGAAAAGGAATTCCTAGGCGTCTTCTTTGGATTTTATGTGAACTAAAAGAGAAAACTGGACATTTGCAAGGGAGCATTTAGACATTGCAAAAGTATTTCAATGACACCAGTGAGTGGCAGCAGGTCAGTAATTTTGCAATTAGTTCTGCTGTTATCAGCTGTTGGTATGTGTTTCATAATACACTCAGGACATTTAAAGTCCCTGTCACCCCATTGCGTAGCTGAAATGGCATGTGCCGAACTTGAGAATGTTTTTTACAATGTAGGTAAGAACTATAAAAGAGCACTTTTATCAATAATTTCTGGTGTAGCCCCATAGGTGAAGATATTGCACCTCTCTTAGTTGAGGTAAGAGAGTTGCTGTAAGAGGCCTCAGCACAATGGGAAATCAAATGGAGAGGCAAAGGATCTCTGCAAAGACAGGCTTGATGAAACCACTTTAAAAGGAGGGAGAGCATTCAATACAGTGTTCTCATTTGTGAGGGGGCACAGGAGATTAAAAACCTTACAAACAGGGACTGTAGTGTGAGGAAACCAAGTCAGAGCACCACAAGCTGTAACAGGGTAGGTAGGGCCAGGACTACAAATAAAAGCATGAACTTTGGCACTAAAGACTTCAAATTATGTTCTAGTTGCTGAATTGGCCAAGGTGGGCAGTGCAGGAAACTATCAGCAGTGTGTGCACCCAGCCCTCCACTCCTTCCCAAGTTAAAGGCTGAACAGCATCCCAGGTATTGCACATGGCTCAAGACTGAGGGCCAAGAGCTATCCTGTCACTTCAGAAAAAGCACGGGGAAAAGAAGCAAACAAACAAAAATACTAAATAACAACCTAAGCAGCAGCAGAAAAGTAATCAGAATGCCCACCAGACCTCATAGTCTGCTGTTGTCTCTGGCTGAGCACTAATTAATTGACATCTTAACCCACTGCTTTATCAATGAGGTCTTCATGAAGAGAGCTTTTACAGTAAGCACTAAACATGGCAAGCAGTGTGAGAGCTCCTGCACCATTCCAGGCATGTGTCAGCTCTGCAGTGAATTGAGGGTGGTGTGCCACCAGGAGCTGGAAATTATTCAGGCCTTGTTCCAATCTAAATTGTGGGAGCAGTGGCAAGAAAAATCGATGAAGGAAGAAAAATGTGTAAAGCTACCTTGTCACGTTCTCTGTTACTGCAAACTCCATGGGTGGGGGGAGGGCATTGCATGGTGGAGATTTGTGTGGCAGCAGTGACATCTGCAGGGTGGATTGCACTGGCAGTAGTAAGACCTTATTTTCCAAGGATGGCCCCTGGAAGCAAGGTCCTGGGAGCAGCCGGTACATGGGAAGGACATGGTGACTGATGCCCCCATTCCAGGGCCCGTTCATTGCCGAGCTCACTGCAATAGCACCCCAATCACTAATGCAGGAAGCCCTCCTGTGGCCAGCAAAGGATCAGGAAGAGAGCATACATTTCACAAGCTTCCCATGAGGAAACAGTTGGGATGGGGATGCAGAAAAAGCTGCTGTGCTTAGCATGCATTCCCAGTGCTCTGGTCATGGCCCTTCCTATAGGAGCTCCTGGGGTGCACAAACCCTGCCAGGCAGCCACTGCTGGGAGCAACTGCAGACTGTGTTGCCTTGGCAGGCAGCTTGGTACAGGACTGTGGCGGACATGCAGAACAGTTGGCAAGGGGCCCTACTGCACTGAACTTTTGCTCTGGGGACTATTGCTGGCTGAGAAGGTAGATACAAGGCAGGAGGCAGGAGCAGAAGGCTGGAAACTGCTGCAGAAAATGGGGAGGATTTCATACAGAGCGGAAGCAGACAGACCAGGGCGATGCAATCCCCATTGGGGTGTCACTGACAACAGGAAGCTGCGATTCCCAGTGAGCCAGGATGCTTATGGACAAATGACCCTCACAGGCACTTCCTCTCACAGTGTCTGAGAAACCAGAACTCTCTTGGCCTTACATTAAAATGAGCATCAAGTCCTCAAGCTGCAACTGAAACACAAAAAAGTAGGAAAATGTTAGGAAAAACACATGGACAATAACACAACCTTGGTGAAACAGCTCTTCACAGGACTCATATAAGGCTTCAGAAGTGTTGCAGACATTTCAGTGTTCAAAAGTGTTGCAGTTGTTAGAAAGGGGGAAAGAGCTCATGTCTTTGGGAAGCATTATCACCACAGAGAAAAGGTGGAGTTTCCAGATACACAATGCTAATTGACCTGCTGGACAGCTTTGTCACCCCCACACTGTGCGGAGGTGGCAGAAAGTATTCAGCCCTGTTTAATTGGAGTGAAAGAAAGAAGATGCTAAAGTAGGGCACTTGCTGACTCTCAGAGAAGGTTTGTTTACTTCTAGGAGCATGGTTTTGGGATACAGTACCAGCCCAAGGTGGACCCAGACTTTCATAGTATTGCCCTTTCCTGCTCCCTGCCATCTTGCCTTCTGCTGTTCCCTTCTGATTTCCACGTGATGCTATCAAGACCCAAAACATGTCTGGTTTTGGGCAGCAAGACTAGATGGTTTCCATGGGCACAGATGTGTCTCACCTTGCTTCCACTGAGCCTCCTGACCAACCACCACTGCAAGGCCCTATCAGCTTCCAGCCAGACTCCCTCCCAGGCCAGTTTCCTCTCCTCAGGTATGTCAATGGATTGACACTTCTTTGCCAAATCATCCCGTTATCCATCCCATGGAAGATGGATAAACTGAGAACCATGAGATAAACCTTAAAAGGTCTAAATCCAAATGAACCAAAGTACTTAAATGCCTATATACCTCTAAGGACCTTGTTCTTTGAGGGCTACACAGCACTCAACTCAGCTGGAAGCTCACAGACTGAGCTTGTGCCAATGTACTGTAAAATGATGTGGATATATTAGTAGGGCTGACTTGAATGGGTGTTGCGGGAGAGCCAGGTGAAACAAAAGTGTTCTCTTGGTTCCATTACTCATGCTGAAAGGGCATGATTGCAGCTTTTCTTTAATGCTGTGTTTGACAAAAACAACTGCTGAACAGAAGGAAGACTGAGCTTGTATATGGTGCAGAGGGTAGTTTTCAAAGAAAAAGTTAATTTCAAGTTGTGGGTCTTGATGTGTAAAGAAAGTGAGGATTAGTAATGTGGGTCAGAGCAGAGTGGTATAAACAGTGGAAAACAGAAAGATAAATATGGGAAAATCTTGCTGATAGGAATTTTTCATGGAGGGAGCCCTTTCTGAAGCCAGATGAAAGCACGATCAGGCAATGTTTGAGTAGGGGTGGAAAGATAATGGCAAAAAGCATATTTACCCAAGCTCTCTGGAAACCACAAAAAAACCTCTGCCAGTTACAGCAGGAGTCTCACCTGCTGCCAGGTCTGGACTATGGTGGTACAGGAGGACAAGATTCAACTCAACTGTCCTTCTTGGCCACTGTTTGCTGGGTCAGTCTTCAGCAGAAGGGAATCAGGAAAATAGCTGAATATCATTGTTTATGAGCCTCTTAATTTATTGACATGAGGACTCTTTGAATTTATAAATTGAAAGGTATGTCAATATAGGTTGTCTAAGCTTTGCAGGATGTTTCCAAGGAATTTATTATCAGGATACTTGAACACTAAAAGATCAAAACAGTATTTCAGTACCTCAATGGACTTTATTTTTAAAGTCTTGCATAATTTCTTGTTCCCTTCCTGTATAGAAATATTAAATCAGTGTGGGTTTAAAATGTCAGGACCTCAGTTTACGCTTCAGGCATCTTCCGGCTTTGCCCTAGGTTGGTCTGGCTATATGTCCTTGCAGAGGGTGCCTTAAAGCTCATGGCCAGACACAAATTGCTACCTGCTAGTAGTTCCCACTGGCATCTTGGAGGTGACCTCCAATGTAAAATCCCTGAAGGTGACAGCTGCTTACCCTTGGAAAGTGGTGGTGTGGAAGTGCACCACATATGGCAGTGAGAGGCATGATCCCACATCACCCTCACAAAGTCCAGGCCCTGCGGCAGCAAAGCGACCTCAGCAGAGCAAGGACAGAACAGTCCTCTGGAGGGAAGAGTGTGAAATTGACGTGACCCTCAGCTGTGTCCTGTTGGTCTCCAGCTAACAAGAGTGTCTCAGGTCCTGCAATGACTGGTGTTAGCAGTGTTTCAGGAGGTGAGTGCAGCTGGCAGTCCTCTTTGCAAGACCATCACTGTTTCTCAGCTGGTGACCAAGGTACAAAGCCATGCTGAAATAGGTAAAGTGGTTGGGAGTTGTGTCCTCTTTGCTCACAAACAGTTAGTAGAGGCTTTAAAACCATTGCCCAGAAATGCAGAGGTTGTAGTGGGAAGAAGCAGTGCTGCTCTGGACCAGTATGGCCAATTCAGCATCTACACAATGGGGCATAAAAGCAAAGTCTTAGATCAGCAAAGCCTTGAATACTCCAGTGCTGGAATCAAGCAGCAAGGAAACAGCAAACACCAGTAACAGCAGCTGACTTGCCACACAGTTTAAAATTTACATTTGTGTAAATATATATGTATATATATTTATCCGTGCTTGTTAGACACTGAAGAAATGCAACCTGTAAAAAAGTTAGCAACAATATTGCTGGAAAGCTGCCTGGACTTCCTTGCTTCCCTTGTACCCTTTACCCTATACTCCTAAATTTCCTGCAGGTACAACAGGACCCTGCAAAGAAAGGAGAAGAGGTGCAGCATTGAACTCCCTTAAATGTACTTTTCAATGTCTTTTTATGGATGTACAGGAGCCCTAAGAACACACAAAATCTGCCAAGGCTGTTCATTCACTAGCTGCCTGGGAGGGTGCTAGCTAACACTCTACAAAGTAGTATGCACTGTCTACATGGGCTTTCTCTAGAGCCTGGAGCTTTCTCCTGGAGCACTTTGATGCAGAGTGGGCCTGGGGAATTCCAGATACATCTTCCCTGTGTTTCTAGTGTAGGTGACACCTCTGCATGAGTTGCAGAGCCTCAGCAGCGCTTGCTGCTTTCCATGTAAGGCTTCTCCAGCACCAGGACTGCAGCTTGCCCACCCAGGCACAACTCTGCTCTCTTGTCTGAGGATTGCACCACTGGTGCCCTGAAGCAAAATGAGTAGGGACATGCTCCCCCATAGCCTCCCTGCCTCCCTCACGGAGGATGCTGGTGCCTTTCTCTTCTGCCCAGGGACCTCTCCACCCTGCCAGCTCAAAACAAGCTGGGTAATTAGCCAGGTGTGGCTACAGCACTTGTTATAAACAGGGTTATCCCTATTATTTCTGTGCCTTGTTGCACAGGTTGCCCGGAAATCCTCAGCTGGCACTGAGATCTGTTTGCAGTGAGACACTGATAGGCACTGCCTTGCAACCTTGTAGCCCAAATGCATCTCTGGGGGGACTCTGCAGCCACCACCACCTATGCTGAGGGGCTTGTGAGTGGTCCACAGAGGATCAGATGGCTCTGTAATCAAGGCAAGCTTGTTATTGAGCTTCCTGTTTTTTTAATTTCTGAGCTGCAGAGGTTGAGTGAACACCCCCCACTTGAAGAGCTACCATATAGACAAAAGGGTGATAAGGCTTAGAAATGTCACTGGAGTGTGCCACAGCACCTGCAGCTTTTGGGTTTTGTATGCCACTTCTTGGTTTTTGATTTATTTTTTTTAAACAAATGACTGAGTGTGTTTGACAGAATGTTCAGCATAAACTAGCATGGAAAATTTAGACTTTGGAATGACAATTTGTGTGCTCAGGACTCTGCCCAGCAGAGTAAACAGAGAGAGGTTGTAAGAAGTGAGTTACCATCTGCCTGCTCTGAATGTCTGGGATAACACTGAGGGCTTACTGCAGGTGATGGCTTCAGCACTTACATTGCCTGCCTGGAAAACAGAAATTTAGCCAGGCAAGGAGCTAACCTCAGATCTGTCAGGTGAAAATGAATGGATTACCAGGCAAGGGTGTCTCCAGAAGATTTAAATAAATATTTTACCTTCCCTCCTCTCCTGAAAAAGCACTATGCCTTACACAAAGCACAAATGCAGAGCCTGTATCTTTACACGTTTATGATGCTTTTGATGGTCTCCACCTCTCAGCCAGGAAAATGAGGTGGATTCGTGCCTTTTCACTCCACTGTCCTGATGTCCTCTGCCAGCTGCTCTTCTTACTTCTTGTAGAGTCTCAGGCTTATGGAGACGTAAAAATTCCTTCTAATTGTACCTGTCTAGGGCTGAGTTATTTAGCAAAGGTCCTATCAGACCAAAAAAATTAGCACTCTTCTTTTTTTTGCTCTTCTCTTCTTCTTTCTACCCCTCACTCGTAAGGATAGGTGATTTAGTATTTCTTTCTCCTCGTTTGTTCTGCCATATTATTCTTTCCAATATGCTCTGTGTAATAGCTTCCTCTAATTCATGTTCATCTTACCACCCAGATCCTCTCCAAACTTAGAAATCCCAAGTCAAATTTACATTTCTACGGAGCTTTTATTCACCCTTAATACTTTTTTGCAAACACTATTATTTAAATGTTTTTGTAGGCTTTTTAGTACCAATTCACCATTGCCAAACAAATTTCCAGACCTAAACCAAAAATGAAAACGTGAAGAAGACCAGCAAAATTATTGCTAAATAGCTTTGGAGAGCACTTCAGAAGGGGAGAGCAGGTTTTGGGTTTGAACTAAGTTTTTTTACATTAATGACTGTAGTTCATTCAGTAGTGAATTTTTAAAATAATCATGTTTTTGCTATAGCTATTTCATTTTTCTAGACTATCCACTTTTATACAACATAGGATTACTTAAACTGTAGTGCTAGGATAGTTTATTTCATCCCATTTCTCAAGGCTATTGCTGCCTGCACACTGTTAAACTTTGCAATGCTTCTGTTCCCAACATATACACACGTTGGCAACAATTTAAAAAAGACATGAATATAAATGAAAAGGAGGATGTACACACACACAAAAATCGTTTAGCACAAGGATTATCTGGGGCTTATCTAAGAACGGCAGCAGGATTTGTTCTGTGGTCCAGCTGATCAGTCAGACACCAGGTACTGCAAGGAGCTTTTTTTTCCTGCTTCCATGGAGAGGATTAATGTTACAGCATACAGTTAGCTGTCAGGACTGTTAATTACCCAAATTTCTCAAGCTAAAGGAAAGAAAAGCCAACTCAGCAAAATGCATCTGTCAAAGGATGGTGTGCTTTTTATTTTCAGCAGGGAATAGGCCCACAGGAGACTCCAACCAGGTAAGCAGAAAATTCTGAATGGAGAAAAATAGAGAAAACCATGATGACTGGCAGTGAAAGCAAGAGAACATGGATATCTGGTGCTGCTTGGTCAGCCAGTATATGTCCTGAACGAAAACTGGACAGTGTTGCCACTATCACCCTCTTGTTGCTCTCCCTTGTTCTCGAGTGGTGGTGAAGTGCTAGGGAGTGCCAGCCTTTTCCAAAGGAGGGCTGGCAGACCTTCCTACCCTTGTGACGGGTCACCCCTCCTCACCTTGCTTCATGTCAGTGCACCCCAGGAGGTCTCTCCATGGAGCAAATTCCCTCCCTGGCCTTTTTGTAGCTTGCATACCACACTGGACTTCGCTCTTGTGCGGCAGTGGGTGAGGCCTCAAGGCACAGTGGAAAAAGGCACCACATGCTCCCACAGCCTGTGGCCTGTGCTTCCTTTTCCTCCCAGGAGAAGCCGAGGAGAGTAGATGTCTCCACAGATGATCCCAACATGTCTGATGGTGCCGCGATTCCCAAATGCCAGACTGCTGGCCCAGAGGCCTCGGTGTCTGCAGCACCTCCAGGTGCACCTGTGACGGCATGGTCCTGTGTTTTATTACGGTAATGGAGCACTTACCAGTTGTTGTGCTACAGACACTTGCATCAGCCCCATGAGTTCTGAGACAACCTTGATGTTGTTTCTCACAGCCATCAAAGGGAGGCTGCTAAGTGGCTTTTTACATTGTCCAGGCATTAGCTTCTACCATCAGTGAGTCTGGATCCAACAGGACAACTGCCCTGGACTAGGAAGCTGCATCCCTGTGGTGATGCAGCAGCTCCCAGGAGCTGCTCCCTCTGCCCTGTGCCCCTGGCTTTCCACACAGCCCCACACTGTTCCTCCATCTCCCCCATTGCTGTGAGCAGAACCACACACCCTGTGAGGACAGGGACAATGTATAATTAAATAATAACCACTGAGGAAGTCAATCTCCTGACCCACAGAGTGCTTTGGTCATTTATGATAAAGTATTTTCCAAAGAAAACCAGCCATCACTAAAATAGTTGCTTCTCCCCAGTGTTTTCAACTAGCTCTCCCTCTCTCTGGGACTGTAAAGGGACTGCAGCTCCATCCAGGCTCCGACCTAGCCACTTTACGGTTCCTAGTCATGTTTCCCCACTTTGCCACTGCCACAAAGCCACAGTGTGCAAGAGGATGATCTGCACACACCAAGTAGTAGTAGGAGGAGTTACAAAGCTGATTTACCACCTTAGAGGCAAAATGCCCTGCCAGACAGGGATTGTAAATCACAGATCCCATTAGGAGGCTTAGGGGAAGGAGATGAAAAGGGCTTATTTGCCCACATTGGATTGTAGTCCTGGATGTCAAAAGGAACTTTCCAGACGAGGAAGGCTGAAGACCAAGTTCCACAATGCTGGCACTTGCCTAACCCAGGTCCCCCAGCATATTGAAATCCCTATGTCAACTCTATTCAGGAAAAAAAAGTAACGTAGCTGCCATAAATGGTTTGAAAAAAAGGAAACAGCAACACTTCATAGGAATGTAAAACACCACCACAGGGAAATTTCAAACACCTCTCATTTGGCCAGGTTGACAAATGCTGAAGAGTTGGTGAAACATGTTCTGACCCTGCCTCTAGTGGGCCTCCAGACAAGACCACTCTAGAGAAGGATGCCCTAAAACAGTGTGTGCCTTTTCCAGCAGGTTACACTATTGTATTTTTGTTGTTAAGATAGTCTCTGATTCTGTAAGTACATTTTTATTAAATGTAAAGGGCCAATCTCTTAAGACTCCACTACATTTATACTGCATGACCATGTTTTAAAGCAGATGTAAATGTCCCTATAAATACTAGTAATATAGGAATGCTTCCCTCTGAAAAATTACTAGATAATAGTAATTTTGAAGACTTTGTGGCCTCAAATGAATAAGGAATTTATGAAATTTTTTTTGCAGTAGTAAATATTTTGGAGCCTGAGCTAAACTCTTACTTTAGGACTTACTGTTTTGCAATTACTGACATGGAAATATATCCTTCCATGAGAACTAGTTCTAAAAAGTACATTTAATGTGAGTGAACACACAGAATATCTTGGAAATATAGATGTAATTCATGAGCTCACTAGTAGCATTTAACACTGTTCATTAGCTATCTGGTCTTGAACAGTGTTAGTTGAATAAGCCAAGCAATCTGTATATGCAACGAAGTGTGGGGGGAAAATACCCCTCATGTAGGAGTTGAGCAGATCTGCAGTGTCTCAAGGACAGTGGCTGTAACATACCTCTGCACTCCAGTTTAATTCCTTTGCACTAGACCCCATGTCCCAAACTGAAGCTTGAATGGGATAAGTAATGTATCTCTCCCTGTAATTCTGGCTGAAGGCACAAAGCTCCCTGGGTGAGGTAAAATGTGGCAATTCCTTTGGGTGCATTTGTTGCTTAAACTTGTCACAGGCTGATGCTTTGGGCTTTCAATAAGGCTGTCTGGAATTTCCATCCTCTGGAAATATTTCAGGACTTGCTGAAAAAAAATTGTCCCACTCCTCAATAAACATTAAAGAAACTAGACATCTTTTGGGGCTAATCTGGGGAAAAGAAAAAAAGGCAACTGTTGGAACAACACACATAATCTAGAGCTGGTTAGGATGTTTGGTCTAACAACAAAAAAAAAAAGTCTCTGATGAAGGTGAAATTTTCTAGAGCAAACCATTCTAGCAGACAATTTCCCATTCCTTTCTCTGTTAGATCTTGGAACTTTCTTCCTTGAATTGAAATATAAGCCAAAAATTATTGCACAACCAAGCAGAGTGAAAAAAAGAAATTCTTGAGCTGTGGCATTGAGTAAATGTCACCTGAATCAATGAAGAGTCCAACAGATGGAGGTTTTAACATTATTTTTCAAATTAATCATTAATTTATTTTTTAAACTACTGACCGTAAATCTTCCTAGAACAGATTGTTATTTGACTGTTATGATTCATTGAACCAGTACAAGATGAGATCATTATCATTTAAGTTAGCATTTTTGAGACTGCCAAATATCGTCCAAGTACTTCCTGCAGCTGGGACTGCAAGCATTGTCCTTTGAGCTGGCAGCCTGCTTGTACTATATCCTGGTCCAAGAGCTTCTTGTGCCTCTGGCTAGCAGCAGTGCCATGCCCGTGGGGACCTGCTTGAGTGGGTCGCTTCACCTGCCCCTCAGGCAGCAGCAAAATTGGAAGCTGACTTCAAACTGCAAAGCTTGAGAGTTTCTGGAAATAAGCACCTGCAGGGTTGCACAGCCATCTCCCCAAGGAGCTAGGGCTGGAACACTCTTCTCCAGAGGTGGACTCTCACCCATCTCAGCCTCTAGCTCAGATGGCTGTTTACTGGAACACTTTGGATAAATAACTGACCCCTTTGGATAAACTGGGACTTCTCTCCTCCTCCTGGAAATTCCCATATTGTAAAGTCAAAGGATGTAGCAAGTAGAGTGGCAGCCATAGGAGACAGGTTACTAAAAATAGACCTTTCCCCTTTTAATTTCTTTTTGGTGTAATTTCCTGACTTCATTATTGAAACAACGACATAAGAGGCATGATGCAGCAACAGGGAAGACAGGAGCAGGTAAAAGCAAAAGAAACAATGACATATTTGTGCAGAAAAAAGAAAAATGAGCTGGCAGTAAGGGGAATTCACAAATTACCAGATTAAAAGGCACATAGCCATGCCCTGCCCCCACAGCCACTCTGGGAGTCCTCTGACACATGAAGGCTACCAAAAGGAGAAAAAAAAAAAAAACCCAAAAGCCAACAAACAAAAACCAAACCACCACCCCAAATTACAGCAATTACTTGATCAGGACATTTTCACTTCCTACTCTGTCAGAGAGAAATTCCCCGGGTCATCTGACCTCTGTTGAAACTACACCAGGAAGAGGAGCAGTGGCAGTCGGCAACTTCAGGGCGTTCTCCGGCTGTACAAAAGCCTCTCCTGTGTGAGCCAGAGCTCAGAGCAGTGCAGGGATGTGCTGGTGTGTGTACACATAGCGAGGCAAGGTGCAAATATCCTCCCAGCCAGATCATCTCTTGCACAACTCTTCAGCCCTGTGCAGCCTAGCAGACCTTTTGCTTTTCCTTTCGCTGCTCATCTCCAAACATGCCTCCAGAGCAGAGCTTCTGAGGAGCTGTTTCCTCACGTGCATCTGCCAGAAAGCAGCTCTCTCCAAGAAGAGATGGTGGCCAGCAGCATGGTGGGAATAACAGCAATGAGGACATGGATTGAGCCAGTCGTCGCAGGTTCCCAAGTGGCTAGTGCTTTCTATGACACGGCACTGCTGCTGGTGGTGAAGAACTACTACAACCAGACCAACAGCACTGCTCCCGCCCACACACAGGAAGATGCTCAGCAGAAGGCTGTATCTAATTTTTATATCATCTACAACCTAGTTCTGGGCCTGAGCCCACTGGTGTCAGCCTACAGCCTGTCCAAGCTGGGGGACAGGATGCATCGGAAGATCCCCATCTGCATCCCTCTTCTTGGTTATTTAGGCTCCAAAACTCTCCTGCTCCTCCTAATCCTGCTGGGCTGGCCAGTGGAGGTGATGTATGGGGCTGCTGCATTCAATGGGCTGACGGGAGGCTTCACCACGCTTTGGGCAGGCATCATGGCTCTGGGATCCCTGGGGTCCTCTGAGAGCAGGAGGTCTCTGCGACTCATCATTATTGAGCTGGTGTATGGCCTTGCTGGCTTTCTGGGAAGCATGGCATCTGGCTACCTCTTTGTTGGCTTCAGTGACCGCTATCGAGAAGGCACTGTGCTGGTGTGCTGCAGCATTGCTTGCTATGCTTTCTGTCTCCTTTACAGCATTTTTGTCCTCACAGTCCCCAAGCCAGCAGCTTCCTGCCCTGCCAAAGCCAAAAATGCAGAGGAGGTGGGTGGTCAGCTACCAGCCCACACAGAAGCAGCAGCAGCTTCAGAGGGCAGTATCTCTGCTCCAGTATCCCCCTCAAAACTCATCATCATCCTGCTGTTTGTGGCAGCAATCCTCTATGACTTTGCTGTGGTTGGTGCAATGAACGTACTGCCACTATTCTTGCTCAGGGAACCTTTAAGTTGGAATGCTGTGGAGATCGGCCACGGCAATGCTGCTGGATACGTGATCTTCATCACCAGTTTCCTAGGGGTATTCGTGTTCTCCAGGTACCTGAGGGACATTACCATGATCATGATTGGAGTAGCATCATTCAGCGCTGGCATCCTCATCATGGCCTTTGTGCAGTGGTCATTCCTGTTCTATATCGGTGAGTTGAACAGCCACTCAAATGAGCAAATACACCCTGAGAAAGGCATGTTTCAAAATCACTGGAAGGGCTTTTTGCTTTGCTTCATGACAAGTTTGCAAGCAGGGAGTTAGGCAGACCATCACATGGGCAATTTGCATGACAGCATTCTTATTATTCTTATTTCACCACATCTCCCTTTGTACTCTTTAAGAGTACACCCTACAATATTCTGAGGAGGAATACACTCCTCCAAGGATTAGTTTAAGGCCCATTGACTTGTAATTCATCACTTGATCACAGACCAGATCTGAGCAGAACAATATTCACACTCTGGGAAACTGGGAATTGTTGCTGACTTCCTGTACTAGTTGGGCCACATCACTGCATCTATGGGAAGCACTTGCTTCTTCTGAGGTAGGGCTTAAGGCTGCAACAGAAGCAAAATGGCAAAGGCTTGCTAATAACTGAGCATCTTAAAATGTGGTTTATTTTTGTCACATGTAAGTACTTACAGCTGATGGGAAACTTAATGAAATACTGCAGCTGTATCTGATAATGTAGTTTACAAATCTCACACTGCACATAAATTGCTAAGAGACAGGTAATAGATGGGGCAGCATCCCATGATAAAGGAAAGGCAATTTTATTTTTGGGAGGTAACCTATGATGAAACACAGTAAACAAAACCCAAGAACTGCATTCATTGTGGTAGAGATATCTGGCAGAATATTGTCTATTGCATAGCTTTAAAGTTTTGCTTCTGAAAGTGAGAAAAACACTGGAGAGAAATGTCCCAAAGTGACTTTTCTCTCTGTCCCTACAATTAATGGGAAACTGAAAATTAAACAAAGTTGTTCTAAAGGGAAAGATGATATGTTATTATATTTGTCTACTAAGCCAAACACCAAGTGAAAATTTTAGAAGATCTTGCTTGTTTAGACAATGAAGCTGGGAAGGAAAAAAAAAAAAAAAAGCTTGTTTAATAATTAAGCCATCTTTATCATGAAAACATGCTGCTATACAGAGTGTAGGGTGCTTATCCCCTGCATTGCAGAAGCACCTTGGTACACTAGATATGGACAAGTCTTCACTGAGGTTGGTCCTGCTGACAGGAAGGTAACTCCAGCTCCCTGTAAATTTGCACAGTAGAGACAGGCTAGAATACTGCGAGCCAGAAGCACCAAGATACAAGACAGCTGTAGTGTTATAAAGGTACTGCTCCTGACAAGACTGTGTTGCACTGGGGGCTCTCTCTGTTGGTTAGACTCAAATCATCATCCTCACCACCTCAAAAAGTGAGGATCCCATGTATGCTGGCATATCTGGCTGAGAACAAGAGACCATGTCTAGTTTGGACCAAGCACCTCTGCTAATGGGAGCAATAGGTGGTTTATCTGCCTTCGCTGAAGTGAGGACCTACCTCTTTTTAGCACTCGGGGATGACGAGGTGAAGCAAGGTGCCTGTGCAAGCCAGAGGCATGTAATCTTCAAAACCAGTGGTTTTGTTGTGTGGCAAGGAGTGGGTACTGATGATAACTCAAAATTCATTGCATTACAGCACGTGCAGTGATGCTCTTTGCCCTCATCCCCTTACCAACCATCAGGTCCATGTTGTCTAAGCATGTAGAAGGATCATCCTATGGTGAGTATTTTGGTTACCTTACCGATCAAAATGCCCTGAAAGCCCTTTACTCAGCTTAGAGTACAAAGAGAAGTGTGTTATTGCTGCAATCTGTGCTTTGTGTAATAATACCAGAAGAGACGATACCACAAACAGGAAAGGGAGAAGCAGAGAAACTTGCCGGACAAGATTCTCACATCCAATCTTCTAGTCCTAGGTTGCATCATCATTTATCCACAGAATTTTCAGCACACACTCCAAAAGATTACAATCAGTGCCTAGTTCAAAGACAGGGTAAATAGCTGAGGTGCTGCTCAAAAACACGGTACTGTAGGGATACCCAGGAAAAGCAGGACATCGAGTTTAAGCACTGTGATATTCACACCATTTATATCTGTCTTCTTTTACTCCCAGTTTTGGGAAGGATGGATTTTTTTAATCTTCTTTCAATTATGCTCTCTAAATATTTCTTCAAGTCTTTGGCAATTTGTTCCTGTCAGACCTGATTAAACTACAAAGAACAAAGTTTGTATAAAAATTGACCCTTCTTGGAACAGCATCAGGAATTCTTTTCCGTTAAAAAATGTATTAAAAATTTGTAAAATGTATTTTACAACGATGTATTGAAGGCTGCCATTTTTACCTCAATGACCTAGATTTAGGCACAGGAGACAGGACTGGCCATTTATTTAAATAGCACCACAGGCCCATAACTGCTCATACCTCCCCCAAACACGTTCCGTCAGCCATCCTTCACATCCTTTTTCTTTCTGCCATATGAATGTGACACTACTCTACCCGTTCATTCCTACTGCTTGTGCTCCATCAACATGCACCATAGCAAAATCATCTACGTGCCACAAATAGCACAGCTCACACCCCAAGTTAATCACTATAAATTATACCCTTTTTAGCCTCCACCTTGAGCCATACAGGCATCCAGACCTCGAATAGGACCCTGCAGCAGAGCAGCCCTTGCCTTCTGGAAGCAGTCTCATCTCCTTAGCTGGCGGCTGCTGGTGCTGCGTGGTTGCAGAAGGCTACCAGGGCAGCAAGATCAGCACACAGCCCTGACCTTGCCCCTAGTCTGTATATCCCAGCAGGGCTGGGTTACTTCCCCTTCACCCATTTACCATGACAGAAACCCATCAGTAAAAAGTGGTTTCAACTAGAACTCAGTTTCTGCCTTTCTTCCACAAGAAACATCATACAAATCACACACGCATCCCCATTTCAGGCATTATTATAATTTCAACCCTGTGAACTACTTTTTTGGCCTAGGCCAGAAGCAGATCCTGACTAAAATTTCTCCTGTCCTGAAGATGTTAGCTCTAGATTATTTTTCTGCTTCCTAGGGAAAGGAGCATTTATTGTTCAATTTATTGCTGCTCTTCCAAGCAGCTACCTTTGTATCTAGGTAGACATCTCTGTATAGGCAAACAGCTTTCCAGTTGAATCTTTTGTCCCACGCCTAAAAGAAGGAAAAATTATTTAATTCTCGTCTAGAACAGAAGCAGACACAAGCTCAATGCCATCTACTGTCAGTGAAGCAATGACCACACAGTTGCGATCCTGGATTTGCCAGGGAGGTACCACAGCTGTGTTTTTTAATCACCAGTAATAAACCATGTTCTTGTTCTACAGGTAAGGTGTTTGTCCTGCTGCAGCTGTCTTTAGTCACCACAGGAGTAGTGACATCTACAGTCTACAACAAGATCTATCAAAACACACTGGACTGGTACAGTGGCTTCTGCTTCATTTTGTCTTCTCTAGTTGGCTGCCTGAGTCTCGTTCCTTTAAGGTAAGATATAGGAGAGGTTTTTTTCAAAAGGACATGCTCTATTTTCTCTGTGCTTCCCAATTCTAGGTCTAAAGTGTGTAATACTTACGGAAAAAATAAAATAAAAAAGAAAAAGAAAAAGAAAAAGAAAAAGAAAAAGAAAAAGAAAAAGAAAAAGAAAAAGAAAAAGAAAAAGAAAAAGAAAAAGAAAAAGAAAAAGAAAAAACCCAATTGAATTTTAAAAAGAGGAAAAATAGGAGAAACAAAGAAACTAACAAAAATGAGTTGACAAATATCAAGGAGATTCAAAGAATGAAAGTTGCAGTGTCTAGCCAGTGGCTTTTTTATCTTATTTTTGTTTAATGTAACATGCATTGCTGTAGGAAGAGTATTTGGCAGTTTAATAGCTAATAATCCCAGGAGACAAAGCATTCACACAAATATTAAGTGTTTCTTACTGTGAAAGTAGTAGTCAGTAGAATGAAGGAATAATCCTACACAAAGTAAAATGTTTTTTAAAAATCCATTATATGTTACTTATTTTGATAGAAAAGAGTAATCTGAGACTCCCTCAAATGTTTCAAAGAGAAACCATTACCACAGTGAAGGAAATGGTTACTTTTCTGGTTCACTGAGTTTGCCCAACAGTACCGCTACTACAGAGTGACTGAGAGGCACAATTTCAAGAGTAAAATTTAAGCACAAACCCAGCTTAATTTGAAGAGAGAAAGCTGAAACAATCTCTCAATCTACTTTTACAGAATTTTTGAAGGATGTCCCTCCAAATCTCACCTTGTCCATCAGACTTCCCCCCAAGACTCTCTAGCTTGTTGCACTACTAGAAACAGCAAGATTCTTTCTGTATGAAGTGAACCGTGATAATGTCAGTATTTCATCCATGCAATAGCAATATTTTCATTCAGATACAAGGCACGTACTGGATAGGTTAATACCTGATTCCAGGCAAAATTCTTGCCCAGCTCTGCTGCAGTTAAAAAAAATATAGTAGTAGAAAGTCTAAAAGCACTATGTATAGTGACTTCAGTAGCACCACTTAGGAAGAAAAAGCAACACTCAGGAAAGCTCTTCCACCACCACTTGTTTTATCCAGAGCACCAAAGGCTTTCTGGACATTTGACAACTGGTGGGGAAGGCTACTTCATACTCATCATTGGCCTGGCTCTGCTTTCCTTCTCATATCTTCCAGACACAAAAGACTTGTTTCTTATGCACAACCCTCTCTTTAACAGGGGTTCGTGTTAGCTGGTCAAATGCTTTTTAATACAAGTTCCAAATAGGTGTTAGTACTGTTAGCAGCACAAACACGGATTATTAGGACTTAAAGTCTGAGGGATGACAAATGGTGCTAATGTCATTGCTCATACACAAGAGAGGCTGGCAGATAATTGAAAGGAATCACATTAGCACTCAGCCAGCTCCAGACACCCCAGCAAAGTTTAAGATGTGGAAAGAGCAAACTGCAGTTTGAGACAGTAGTTTGCTAACTCTTATTATCTGCATTTGTATTGTTCTTTTCAGCTTTGTGGCCATCAAACAACGGTCAACTACTGGCTCCCTTCAGATTCTGACTGAGTAACAGAGGCATCTTTTGGTCATTATCAACTCTACCAATGTGGAAGGTTTGCCAAGCATTAGTCTTTACAGCTGCCAACACTACAGGATGCATAACATTCGTATTTCCATTTCACGGCATGCCACAGCCTCTCAGCCATTAAGCTCGCCCAGGAAGAGTTTTTTGCCTTGTTATTTCTGCAGTACCTCATCTTGCAGGGTACTTGCATTGGCTATTCCACACCAGCAGTCCTCAGAGCATTCTGCTTTTTGCTAGGCTGCTTAGCAATACCAAAGAGGGACAAGAATACAGGCTAGAAATGAAAATGGGATTTCTAGACATATATTTCAGTGTCGGAAGTGGAAAGCAGAAGACTGGTTTTCCACTAGTTTCTTCTTGTCTGTTTATTCAGAAACCTCAGGGCAGTTCAGTGACTTTGGCTGACAAAACAAGGGGCTGCAAGCCACATGCCACATGCACAGGGCCATCAGCAGGACACACCAGCTCACCACCTGCTACAGAAGATCTGATCAGCCCAGCAAATTAGTGTTACAAAAAAGACCACTAAATAAAGAAATACTATCATAAAAATATGTAAGATTAACACAATTTTTGTAATCCGTACAATAAAATATCCCTGAACGGATGTCCATGACCCTTACTTCTGGGAGATTGTCCCACTGTCCCTGGACAGGGCTTCAACAGAGCTCACACCAGGGCTAAGACTCCAGAGCTAATGCTGATGTTTCAGCTCACACCACTGTGATTTGCTACTCTTGTAATAGATTAAGAACAGGTAAGCAGAGCACACAGCTCCTACAGGCTTTATGAAGGTGTAGGGACACTGATACCACTTAATAGTCACTTTGTTACTTCAGCTTTTATCTAGGTTGGAAAGGAACCTCACACAATACAGCAACTAGCATGAGATGATGTCACATAAATCCAAACATGAGTCAAAAGTCTGGCATGTCTCACAAGGATATGTCTGCTTACATGCTAATCGAACTAAGAATGATTAAGTCACTTCCAAGGTCCTGGACTAAGTAAAGGGAAGTTAAAAGCCCTTCAGTAACTGAAATGAGCTGGAGGCAAATCAGGCAGTTTCAGTTTGAACCAAGAATATAGTAAGGAGAAGCTGGCTCATCACTACACAACCCCTCGCTCTGAGGAAGTTGCTGCCACCCTGTCTGCCACACACACACACAAACTTTGCTCAGCTCCTTCACTTTCAGTACCAGAAATAATGCAGCAACAAGTCAGATGACTTCCAGTTAGATCAACAGTGAAACAAGATTTTAGGAGAAGGGTATTTCTGCAGTAAGACAGTGAGCTGCTCAGCAAAATAAGCACACACATAATTTCAATGGTGAAGGCTGCAAAAAACCAAAACTTTATTCTAAGTAAAGGAGTCATCTTTTAATACATTTATTGGTCCATTCCATTAAATTAATTGAGGTAAACAAATGGTGCATTTTAAAAAAATGTACACACTAATAGAGAATTACAAACAGTTTTACCTCGAAGCGTTTTTCTCCATCAATACTAGCTCCATAGTAAACAATGCACAAAGTATATTTACAGATATATATGAAAGGGTATAGAAACATGCCAGCACCAGAAGGCAAGACAACATTTCCTAGCCTGTGAGTCTGAACAAGAGCACAGTTGCCAGATTTGGCCAAGTGCAGGAAACAAAACCCTCCTTCCCCTTTTTACGTTGTTTACTAGCTAAATCACACAGAGACAAGTCTTTTCACAGCTTTCATTTTGTATTTTAATGGTATGAACAGTGGCTCTAGTTTTGGTGAGTGTGTTTACAGAAAGTGAAAGCAGAATAGTCTGGACAAGGAGCCAGCACCGTTTTGGTCCCTGTCACTGACAACTTCAACACAGTGTGTCAGGTTCACAGCCAGCTTGCCTTCACTTGCATGGCCCAATTCTCCAGACCTTAGAGCGGGACAGAAGGATGCAAACACAGATAAATGAGAACAAGGACGGTGCTTCTTTATTTTTGTGTACTACAGTAAAAAGCCCTTTGGCTCCTAGTGTAAGCCTGGCCCTCAGCAATCTGTCTCCTTGTGGAGTGGGAATGTTGCATTGGCCCCAACCCTGCAGCTTGATCTGAAGGAATGGATACACATCCCAGCCTCAGAGTTAAAGAAATGGTTTAACTTCAAAGCATAGAATACCAAGACCTTCAAAGTAGTCTAGGACAGAGACTAGCTTTTATTGGTTTAGCATGCCATTTACATAAAGGTGATCTACTTATACCTCTCTGGAAAGTCCATTATTTTCTGCATAATTACTGTGCTTTAAGCATGCAACCTTAAAACGTGTCCAGTTCATTACTAGGCACTCGTACAAATCAGGTACTTCAGAAGCAAGACTTCCAAGTGCTAAGCACAGAATCATGCACTGCCATTTTTGTTTGTAAATTGGTTCAACAGCACTCCCAAAAAGTTTTAAATGCCACATTCAGTCTGCCAGAAGATAAGTTTATTCCTTTGATCCCCAATTTTACTTCACAAGAGAAAAAAAAAAATCCAACAAGTAGTAGCAACTTGCCTATCTTAAAAAAATAGTCCTCATTTTCCTTGCATATTGGTTGTGGTAGTAAAAGTTAATGTACCCGAGGAAAGAATGTTCTACTTCAGAATTAAGATGACAGAACATCTAATGAGCTAGTTTAGTCTATGCAATTTTGCTCACTAGTTATCAGGACAAGGATTTTCAACAGTCTGCAACAGTAATCATAACGATATCCAGTTAGATTGTGCAAGTTTTAACAAAAGCATGGCTCCTGTTAAAATACTGAACAGTCCCTGCTGATCTGGAAAAGAATTCTTTTGTACCCTGGCATCTGTAGGACTGACACCCGAAGCAATATGCATCATGAACAGGCTATGCAGAGCTGCTGCTACAAGGCTACTGCTTTGTTTCTATCACTTACCCACTACTTTATCCTTAGCACAAGTTTTAGTGCAACAAAAATCCAAGTAGATTTCAGTGAAGAATCCATACTTTATTCTTTAATACAACTCACATCAGAACCATTCGTGTTTTTAGGGCTACACTTACTACCTTTTCATTCTTCAGTGTATACCTGAAAAGGCCATGATGTTTTAACATCTGTGTTTATTGCAAGATTCAGAACCTGGTAAAGGTATACATGAACAATGCATGGTCCATTACCGAGCACAGAAACAAGATCTCAGTGCTTGCTTTATTGTGCTGGTGCCACTTAGGAGAAGAAACAAACACCGCAAAAACTATACAGAAGTAACGAGGCAGCAGTGAATTATGCATTCTCTTAAACGGACCTTGCTCTGGCTACAGATTATGAGGAAAACTGGCCTGATTTAAGGACTGCTGAAGAAACCACATGTTAAATAGGCTCATAGAAAGGGTGCCAGCTACTTTTAGTGTCATTTTGGTACACAGGCAAAGAATGATCTTAATTGACTTAACACCCAAAAAGTTGCTCAAAGATGAAGCTCCTGCACTCCTTCTGCCTCCCTTTACCAACATATTTCCATTTCTCTCAGGGAAGTTTGGACCATCCAAAGTAAAGACTTTCATTCTGCAAGGATTACATTCTGTAAGGGTAACATGCTAAGAGTTTCACCAACAGTTCAGGTCTCAACCTCCCATTAACAGCAGTTATCTGACACAAGTGTCACTCTGCATATCTTGCAGGAATTTCCTGCAGCTTTTGTAGTTCTCCTGACAGGGATGGCTGCCCCAAACATCACAGTCAGGATCCTCCCCATACCTCACCCAGAGTATCTCCCGCCGTTACCCAGTGATTTACAACCACTCTTCATAAGAAGAGACCACTCCACAGCCCATAGGAGCTGAGACCCACCATTGCACACTGTTTCTTACACTGTAGCAATTCTTGCAGAAGACTTACTTTTCCAATGTCAAGTTTAACTTCTCTTGTATGAGTTTAAGAGGTTTTAGTCCAGATTACGTAAGATATCCTGATCTTCAACAGCTCCAGCCTCAACAGTTACATGTTGATTTGAACTTCACTCAGTACTCTTCGCTGACCATTATGCTTCTCAT
Organism: Dasyornis broadbenti; assembly: GCA_013397935.1. NCBI lineage: Eukaryota > Metazoa > Chordata > Aves > Passeriformes > Dasyornithidae > Dasyornis > Dasyornis broadbenti. The sequence continues at coordinate 1,091,644 of VZRN01006399.1, read as the reverse complement.
GGAGAGCTGTGATGTTAATTGCTTAATTGTCCAGAAGCAACACCCACTTCAGTTTGACATAAAGCAGGAAGAGGGCCTTAGTGTTGTAAAGCATCAGATGAAAACACCTGTAGGAAAAAAACACCATCCTTTCTACTAATCTTTTGCTGTTTATTTTAATAAGATGGTGGGAAGACTGACTAAGTATTAGTTCAAATTATATGTTGCTTAAGTCCTATTGATGTTGATGAGCCAACTACAAAATTCCATTTACCCCAAATGAACTAATTCAAAAAGCATGTTGCTCCTTCTTTGTGGAAAACAGGGAAGACAGTAACCCTGAAGGCCAGACTGTTAAACAGCATGCAAGTATTTATTCCAGATTGCTTCAAGATGATCCCCTCAAGTATTTCCCCTGAACAAGAGGAGTCTGTGATTCTGAACCTAACAGCAACTTACACCAGAGTTCTCATTTACACCAAAAAGTGCATATTGTCAAACTGAGCTTAAAACAAGAAATGCAGTTCCTTTAGTACCACGGAGCTGTCAATGAAAGCTGAGTCAAAAAGGAAAACTTAAAATGTCTTATATTTGACTTTTTCATGCAGAGAGCACCATCTCATTAGCCTGACAGCTAACACAGTGCTGCAATAACTCATCTTGAGAGTTCCATAAAGCCACCAGGCTGAGAAGGGTGGCTGCAGGTTCAGTTGGTGTTTATGAAGGAATAAATTCCAAATCAGACTAGTACCCCATAGGTCGTCACAGGAGAACACAGAAGTTGCACAACATCAATCACTGCTCACATTCTTTGTAAGCATGTTGCCAGAGAGCAAGTAATTACTCAAATTTAGCAGTAAGCACTGAGTTATTTATTGCCCTAATTCCCAGTATTATACTCATATGAGCCCCAACTCCCTTTATCTAGGATGGTTAATTCATGTCAGCATTCCTAAGGCCGTTAACACCAAGTAGGCATTTACTTGAGGTTGGACTGCAAGAGAAAGGATAAAAAAGGGACTTGCAGAAGCAGCTACAATTCTAAAGGTCAATAAAAACTACTAAGAAAATAGACTTGTACCAAAAGAAGTCTTAGAAGACTTGCTGTGTGGTTCAGCTGAGACAGGTATGAACACTACACGTACCTAACAGGGTGCCCATCTATCCCCCACAAACCCATATAAGGCAAGTTTCACACACTCTGATGTTTGGTGGAAGCAACCATTTGACACCTTTTGGCTGCAACAAAGAATGCATGGGGAGAGAAAGAAGAATTCTACCTTCACTACAGCAGGCATCTTAGGTGACCAAGCCAAAAGTGGCTCTAGTAAAACCCATATTTAAAGCATGGTGTAAGAGATTTCCACCATGCAACCTCCAGAGCTAGCTTTGGAAAAATTAAGACTCCTACTTCCTCCCCCATTCCCATAACCCTTGCAAAGCCACTGCCCAACTCATTCCCGCAGCTAGGCTGATTTCGATCCCCAAGTCAGTCACAAGTACACTTCAGTCAACTGACATTACTTGATAATCACCAAGGTAAACAAAGATACTCAGTATGAACCAACAGCATGCCACACTCACAAAAAAATCACAGTTCATGCTTGCATCACCAGCTATCTGTGGCTGGTGTTGGTATGCTCTGTCTAGGATCAGCCCGGCTCCCAGATGGAAAAGTCTCCAGAGACCGCTTAATCCAGTGGGAGTGCATGGGCAGTAGCAAAACAGAAAATATTCTTTCCCAGTTTTTCCCTGTCCATTTAAAATAAAAGGGATAAGGATTGGTTAGGGAGTACTGTATCACAGAAATAATTATTAGGGGTTATTTTAAGCAAACAAAACAGAATGGTAATAAAGATGTCATTTGGCACCTTGCAGTAGAGTTTTATTTTCATCTTTTTAGTGTTCCACTCATCAGTTCCTTCCAGACTAGAGAGGTAAATTTTATCAAGATCCCCATGCACTTTCACTATGAACCCCAATCACTCCATAGGATAAAGAAGGAACCATTCAAGGTAACTAAACAAGATGAAACATACCCCAGTTGAAACACAAAAATTGAGGAAAAAAAATTCAAATAGGCTGGAACAGATGCTCTGAAAAACTAAGTGCAGCTGTCACTTCAGTTAACTTAACAAAAAGAGTCTTCCATACAGTTCCAGTATGACTAGTGGTACTGAGCATTGAAGTGCTAGACTGTCCATGAAGGTACTTCTTATTTGGTCTCTGGCTTGTCTTGCAATAGTGGTATAATTGACTCCCACGCCGTAAGGCACTGAAGAAAGAAAGAAAAATTTTAAAAATTGATTTTATATCAGTTCATATAACTTCTGACCAACCCCTCCAGACCAACAGAATGCAAGCTGACGAAAAGTTTTCAGAATCCCTATAGATCGTTACAGAAGGGGGTAAAACCCTGGAATCTCAAATAGCAAGGAGATGTTAGAATAGTTGTACCTTCCAAACAAATTCAAGTTTTCCAAAGTCATCAGCTGGCCCAAGCCATTAAAAATCATCAGTACACCCAGGATTTCCAAATACTATCCTAGATTTTTCCAAACTGAAGAATACCACAGCTTTCAGCTAGGCAGACGAAGTATTTTGAGCAGAAATTTACATCTTCATGGCACGACTGTGTGTGAAGGCTGATTTGGATACAATGGCAGGTATTACAGACTACCTCCAACAAATTTATTTGAAAGAAAACATGCATTTAGGGAAGTTAGTTCTGAGACACAGTGTATTCCAGTTCAGCTTTGGGACTTGACTCCACTACATGACAAACTGGTAGTGCCTGGTGTAGTAAACTGTAAGTGGAGTGTAGCTTCTGGGTTATTAGAAAGACACTCCAAGCTTTGGAGTCATTTTCCCAGACACATACACTTACTACAGTCCTTGTACTGTGTGCTGTTACTGACTTTCAACCACAGAGAGCCCAGAAGTGAAACTGGGCAAAAACAAACTGCTGAATCCTTATTATTAAATGCTGGAAATGAGCAAATTCAACAGCAGCTCTTATAGCCACAAGCCACTGCTGACAGACATCTTCCTTCTAACCTTGCTGATTGTATTGCAGATGAATAGAGTACTTCTAGTTGTGTACCCTGAAGTGACTGGACACTTCCTTATCAAAAAGAGCTCCCTTGCTAAAAGCAAAACTAATGTACAGATCTAACCGACAATTGCAGAGGCACTGCTGGATGTTCAGCAGAGTTTTTAGTACTCCCCTCCAAAGCAGCCTTAGAAGAGAGACCAGGGTGAAGGATGTTCTGTGTGTGTACTTATGAACTACGACGACAGACATTGAAAGTGGAAAAGGTACAGCATACTAGTATTACACAGAGAGGTAATCTAGTACAGGAAGAAGTCTGTAACGTAGACATGGAAAAATGAACAGACAAAATGATGTTTACTAGGCTATGCATAAACCTAGTAGTTCTAGTAGAGTTTAAGATATTCTAAATATTTAATATACCTAAAGGGAGCTTATGAGACTGCTGGAGGATGACTTTGTAAAAAGGCTTGTAGTGATAGGACAAGGGGCAATTGCTTTACCCTGGAAGAGGGCAGGTTTAGATAAATAATTAGGAAGAAATTCTTTAGTATTAGGATGAGGAAACAGATTGCCCAGAAAAGCTGTGGATGCTCCATCTCTGGAAATGTTTTAGGTTCATGATGGATGAGGCTCTGAGCCACCTACTCTATTGAAAGGCATCCCTGCCTCTGGCAGGAGGTTGAAAGTTACATGACCCCTAAGGTCCCTTCCAAACCATTCTGTGATCCTATCAATCACTGCACTGGGTTGCACTGTTCTAGCACAAATAAAAACTTGATTGGAAGCACATGCAGTTAAATGTCAAGGTCCTTTCAATGAAAAATAAAAAAATCTGATATTCAATCCCAGGTACACATGCACCAAACTGAAAAAGGACAGAGGCAAGGCATTTTCAGGAATATACAAGGGACAGAGATCAGAATAATTTATACACAGAAGGTATAATCTATATATGAGTCTGTGAACGTGCATTAACTCATGTAGTTTTGTTTGTAAAATGCAGAAACAATAAGTTTTTCTACTCGGGTGGTATTACTAGAACATGCAATTTTGGGTTTTTTTCATCACCACTGCAGCTGCTCAGTAATTTGTTCAATTCAAGACTGTAAAATGGACAAGCATGCATGATAAAATGCTGTTAGAGTGCTGACTTGAAAAAGACCACTAGTCTCATATGACTTGCAACTCATTAGATTACACTAAACTGCTGACAAAGAGCAGCTTTCACAGCACTACAGAACTGATTTACATGTCTAATATTCTCTGTCTTCAAGACAGTGTGAAGTTTTCCTGAAAAATTATCACTACTACAGAGGAAAATAAGCTACTTTTATTCCTGCCTGCACTCCAACATACCTTCTCGTAGTACTGGATGTTTTTATCTGCCATCCCCATGAGTAGCTGCCTAAAGTCTTGTCTTTTGTTGTTCTGCCATCTCTCCATATCTGCTTTCAGGTCAGCATTGAAACATTCTACTCGATCTTGACATTTCTCAACATCTGTGGGTACCTGCAGCAAAAGAAATGAAGATTAGAACTGTCACTGTGAGTGCCAGATTGCTGAATTACCTCAAATATTACTGAGCAAAACTACAGAAGAAAGGGTAAGTTCACAATCCAATATTTATCCTGAATCAACTCAGTTATGGCCAAAGGGAAAAAGCCACAGTTCTGAAGCAGGCAGGATATAAGATTGCTTAATTTGCTATTTGCTGTTTGAGGGGGTAAGTGCTTGTGCTTCTCCATCTCCATGCCTGATATGGCAGCAGATGGAGGAAGCACTTGCTAAAGGCACAGGAGAACCATTTGGCGTAAGTGCTGGCACTAAGGCTCAGTTCCTAATGCTCAAACTGAGTACCCTGGCTCCACAGTAAACTTTCCTCTTTCCCATTTACAGCTGCAGTAGGAATTTCCCAATTTACACCAGTGTGTACACAACAACAAACATTTAGGTTTATCAAAAAAGCTGAGTGAGAGACCTCAATATTGACAGCTGCAGAGTAATATTTCCAAGTCCTTAGTATCTAGCTTCCCCTTTTAACCTTACAAGACTCGTGAATAAAATTTAACTGCAAAGCATTCGTGATGATCACCATGGGATGTGGTCATGGACTTTTTGGCTCAACACTGGGCACACCACCATGCAAATGCAACAAATGACATCTTGAAGGACAGCCTTCTGCAAGCTGAGGTAGAGATTTAAACAGATTTTGACAGTAGTCACTGGCCCAAGATACATGCGTTTTAGACCAACTTAGTTGGTGTTCTTTGCTTATGTTTTAATTAATATCATGTATACTACCAGGCAAATACAAGAATAATTTACAAGTATTTCCTCAACAAGAACACCTTTCTCTCTCTTCTCATTGCTGCATGGTCCATGCAGACAGGAACCCTGTAAGGACATGAAGACTAAGCCCATGACCTCAGGAAGAGGAAACTCCTGAATACTGGTACCAAAGCAAGAAGTGAACTTTCACTCTGTAAGCTGTGACTAGAACAAAGGCAAAACACAGAATGAAGAACATTTGAAGAACTTTGTAGTGGCTCCTCCAATACTTGATACTTTCAGTAAATTCCCTTCCTCGCTGAGGGGCATGAAAGAAAGAAGAGGATAAACAGACGACATAAGATTTCTTTGAACACCTACAGGAAGTTTGAGGTATGGCACTACCTTGCAGTTTGGCAAGGTACTCAACTTAGGCAGAAATATACCAGCTGTGTTTTTTCTCCAGAACATGAGTTAGGACTGATCACTGAAGTATTACTCAGAGGTCTTATATCTGTTCTCCAATAAACCAACCTGTCTGAGATGCAGGAGCTCTTCATACTCATAGAATTTGAGTTCCCCTTTATTCACACAACTATTTACACTATAGGCAACTTGAGGGTTCAGTGTGTACCCTTTTCCCTCACAATGTCTGAGTTCTATTACTTATGGCTACAACATTCACTCTGCTACAACTCCAGACAAAGCTCCCTCAGGGTTCAGACAAGAACCACCAAGCCAGTGACTGGGAAGGTTTAGAGGATGCTCCCCTCAAGGCATGTATGCCTTGCATCCTAAGTATTCTGCTATCTTAAAGGGAAAGGCTAGGCTATGAAGAGAAATATTTAAGTCTGGAAGCAAAACATACAAGATCTCCCAAAACAATTAACTTAGCTTCCAAGCAATCCCCAGCTTTCTGGTTCTCCTGCCAGGATATGAAACCACAATGAAGCTATACAAAAACCTGTTCTTTCGCCCAACGAGTTCTCCGTCTGGTCAGGCTATGAGGGCTGTATGAGTTTAGAGCTACAGGGATAACCCAGCGATCTGCAAATGGGCCACATGTGCTCTCACTAAGGAACAACAGCAACTCCAAATAAGTCTCCACGGGCATCATGAAAGCAGTGTCTGCACATGCAGCAGTCCTTTTGAGGATTGCAAATGCCTTTCCTTACAAAACTGCAGCTCCCCGAAAGATAATTTACAACTCACTATTGAAGACAAAATTTTATATAAATTAACCATTTTTAAGCACTTAATATCTGCAAAGTCAATGCAAAGAGATATTATATGTTTATCATCAAATCTGGGCCTAAGTTGAAACATCAATGCTGATGCTTTTATCTGTGTTTACCATGGGAGACACTAAATATTAGCTAGCAACTAAGAACCAGGAAAAAAGTAGATTGGACTTTGCGGGAAGTTGCTACACCCATACTGATATCTGCTCTCAGCTACCAAATAGCCCAAAAACCCCTCAAGGCACAAAACCAAAGTGACAACTGGTTCAAACTCCAACACACTCTTAAAGGGCCCACAGCTATTTCTGTGAGTAAATTTCAACTGATGAGAGATATATATGCAGGCAAGAACTGAGCATAAAATTGCATACATATGGTAAAGAAGTTCTGCATGTACATCTAATCCTCTTCACACTGATTCTGTTCTGTTAAAAAACTAAGCTTGCCTAACCTCTATAATTTAGTGTGGTCAATTACAGATAGCATGCCCGCTTTGAAACTCCTCTACGGCAGCATTACCAAGTAGCAAATGGTTCCAAAGCAGAACAAATCCAGCATTAACTAGACAACTGATCTTCGCATATGGTATTTCTACCTTCCTAGTACTTGGGGAACAGTTATCTGTTACAAGGCTTTTTTATTCACCCCCATATATATGGTAACCTTCAAGTTCTGTGCTGCCATATTTACTGTTCCTGTAGTTCACCACACTTCAAAGCCTTGAGGCATACAGAATAAAATAGGTCATCAGAGGCAAATTTTATCTCACCAGAAGGAAACCACACTTGTCCTTCAGTGTGTTAGTTAGATTACCAAAAAATCAGCTCCAGCATGGGTCAGAAAGGGGTGAGAGGCATTTCACCACAGCTCTTGTTAGAAACTGAAAGGCTGCAGACTCCACACAAACTCTGTGATGCTACTGGTAAACACCACACACACCGTGTTTTCAGTGTAAGCTTCAGCATTCTGAGCAGTACCTGCTGAAAGTCACAGTAGCCCTACAAGCCTTCTGCATTGCACAGGAGGCCCAGAATGCCCTCCAGTGAGAGATTATCAAGTAATGATAGGCCTTTCTTTCATGATCTAAAAACACTGGCCTTTGTTCTCTTACAGTTTTGTTTGGGGTCTTTTTACATCATTTCTACCTAATCAGGAAATATACCACAAGGAACACAAACACCATTCCACAATTGCAGCACATGACCCTCTGCCTGCTTTTAGTTTCCAGCAAGTCATAGCCAGGAAACCTCACTGAATGTAAGACATGCTGCTAGGCACAGCTCTGAGCTATCAGGTCTTACAGGCAATGACACATCCTCTGGCTGGAAAGGTTCTGAAAACCCCAGAGACAGTATTTTGTGAATATGTAAGGAGTTCTTTGCAGTTTGTTCAACTTCATCTTGTAAATGACACAAACTACTTATGTTACAAAAAAGTTGCCAAAAAATATGTTTATACTCTGCAGAGGAGATGGAAGTCTTCAAAAATTTTGCAAGATTTAAATGCTGTACTTTACACAACAATCCCACTGAGATATGAGATCCAAAGGCCTTTTAACCTGTGAGAGATTACCAAAATTCAGCAATTCCACTGCATTAAGATCTTGGTAAAATCAAATGCCTAAAAACCCCAACTGCCTTGCTGACTATGCTACACTTAGTTCCCTTCATCCTAGATACAACTGTTAGAATACCTATTTATACAAAGTTACACTGAGGAAGTAGAGTACATAACACACCAGCCAGTAGAGGGGCAGGCAACAGAGCAAAATACAAGAGCACCACAAATCACCTAGTACACCACTATATGTAGTTAGTTATAGACAAAATATTAGAAAAATACTTTCACACTTCTGTGCTCTCATCCTCTTCAGCGTAAGATTCAAAAGTTCATTGTACAGTGAACCTTATTGTACAGTAGTCATAATACTGAAAGTCATCCATTAATTATTAACATAAATGTAAGGGGAACCAAAAACCTTAAAGTAGAGGAAGAGAACAATCCCTGCTGTCATCGTCGGTTAAAGGTGCAGTGATTTAAGAAAAGGCTCTTGCACTCTGTTTCATGCAGAAGCAGGTGGCAGTATAAGCATGTCAGTTCACAGCTTTACTTTAGCATGGAGCCCAACCAAAACCTGCCATCCAGTGACAGGTGCTGTCTCTGTTCAGCATCACATAGGTAGAGCTCCATATCAGAAGGGGCAAAATAATGGAGTTTTCCACAGTCAAAACCCGTGTTCTGCAACAATACAGTCACAAAGTGCCAGGGATAGGACTTTAACTCAGCTAGCTAGCATACTGCTGAATCACCAGGGATTGTTCTACCACTGCTTTGGTCCCTGTCACTGAACAGTCCAATAGACTTTTGGCAGCTGTTGAAGCATTACAGAGTCATCCTACTCTGAACTGTAGGAGAGCAGTAGTAAAGAAGTTGCTAGACAAGTTACAAATATTCATACCTAGGTCTTTATTTCACACCAGCTTGCCAACAACAAATTTATGTTCTGCCAGAAACTGCTTATACTGCAAAGAAGTCACCAGATCCAGAAAAACGCAAGTTCCACTTCTCTATTCTTCTCAGAAGTAGTGTAAGTGCAAACTGGTTTTGTAGAGCAATTTGAAGTGCTAACCTTTGGACGGTCTTCTTTTTTCAAGGCTACTGCTTCCAGTTTTGCTTCATACTCCGCTTGAACTTGGTCTCTCTTCTTCAACACATTCTATGGGCAAGAGAAAGAGAGCTGTGAAAAGGATCCTCTTGTTCCCTCTCCCAGGCCACAGGAAACTCTAAAGTGATGTATCTTCAGTGCCAATTCAGCCCGAAGTTTCAGATTTACTTTGTTCTATTTTACAGTATTTAGGGAGCGGCTTTTAATAACAAAGGGCACTTGGCTCTCCAGCAGCTGGCAGGGTCAGATAAAATTCAACATTTGGACAAGCTGCAGACATGCAAGATAGAAGCTGTCATGAAACCATTAATACAAACCTGACTAAGTATATTTAATTCATCAGTTGACCTGTTATTACCGTGAAAAAGATACAAACAAAAGCATCAAAGCTGACAAGGACTAGTGCAAAGTTTTTGATATCCTCAAGCAGCAGACAGACAACAGCATTGGCTAAGAATCAGGAAGACCACCACAGAAAGTATTACAGCTCCCTTTTCACTTGCAAAGACTCTTCAGAATCCTTTAAAGCTAGCTGTCACATTCTTGTGCTAGAGCAAAAAGTAAGCCTTTATTTTTAGATCAGTTTGTGGGGAGTAGGTGGTTGGTTTAGTTTAAAAAAAAAAGTAAAGCACAATTTATGTGAAAAGCACTGGACTGCCTGAGAGAACTTCTCAAGCAGTAAACATTTCCTTGACAGTGTATTCTCAGAACAGAGAGCCAAAGATGCTACCCTTAGCTTGTACTACATTCACAAAGAGCTCCACTGAAGTTATACCACAGTCTTACAATTTGAAAACAACCACAGGAATTAGTCGTTTTAAGAATGTCTTACTAAAAATAAGCACTTTTGTATCTGCAAAAGTAGACAACTCACCACTTTAGGTTTCACAAAGAAACAACTAGTACTTTTTAATTACTCAGTTCATGCAAAGTTATTATTAAAAATGCTCAGAGGGTAGTGAGCAAACACTCACTGTAAATTTAAAATTCTCTTGCAGCTACTTGGCTTTGAGTATTCTCTTCTGTCACCTAGAAGGAATTGCCCATTAGGACACAAAGTGGTAACTAGTCATTTTAACAGTTCCAGACAAGGCTAGTAACATAGGACTAGTCATGTGTACTGCTGCCTATAGAAACACGTTTTTAAAAGAGTAGCTCCTCAGAGCTCTAAGAGCCAGTCTAGCCAAGATCTAAGTAATGACATAGAAACCCCATATCCACTAATCATCATCGTCTTCCTCGTCCATCTTAAGCCAAGTGAAGGTTACCAGTGCAGTTGATCTAGAGTAAAGATGTTGCCATCAACAGTGTTATAAAAACTTCAATCCATGATAAATGGGAATAGTAGCCCATCCACAAAGTTACTATTAGATCAGTCAATAAAAAGAGGGCAAACCTGAAAATTTCACCTTCAATAGCTTAACTCTCCCTTTTGTCCCAAAAGGGATGCAGCAAGCATGCCATTGATTGTGTTTGTTTGAAAAACTGCAACATTCTCCCTTCTTTTTGGAATCTATGCAACTATGTGGGATTGAAGTCACCAATGCAACAAAAGTGTGAGACATTTAATAGGTATTTCTATTTTGTACGGCCTCTTGAGCCTGAGTCAGCTGAAATGTCTTCTCTGAAAAACAACTGCCTCCAGCAATTGCATTTTGCCTTTAGAAGCCTGGATCAAGTATAGGAAACTGAATCTGTACCAGGAGTAGCCAATGATTAACAGTTATTGGTGAACTGGATGCAAAGGACAGGTGTCTTAATCCCCCTTAAGTGCTCAAGTCCATCTACTGTGGACAATTAACAATAAGCTTGTGAATAGCGTTGGAAGTATCCAGTAATGGCTGACTTGTAAGTGACGAGAAAAATACTGCCCTCCCGTTCATTTGTCCCATATTTTCCTCTGGCACCTCCACTCTCCACTCCTCTCAGTTCCAGATTGATGCCTTGATGCTTTAGCAGCAATTATGAAAAGCTCTGCATCAAGTGTCCCCCAAAATTACCACAGACCATGCAATAATAGTTAGCGCCTCACTCAGAGAGAAAAAACAGTTAAAAAAAAATAGTTAGACGAAACCAAATACCAAACAGAACTCAACCAGCACACTTCAGTTACTTCAGGTCAGAACCACTGGGATCTGAACAAGAAATATCCAGCTTGCTTTCAGCAAGGCAGGTCCTTCTCCATTTTGTATTTAGTTGAAACATTCCACCTTGGTCCATAAGCCTACAGAGCTTCAGGAGTCTGCCACCAGCCTCTTATCTCAAATTTCAATTTCAATCCTATTTGCACACCACATAGCTTCCTACTGTGACTAAACCTCACCTGTAGTTACTTCACGTCCTTAAAGATACAGTTACCTATTAATGTGGTGCTTGCTTTAAACATGCATTAAAAGTAATATTCAAGAACATTCTTGGGAATCACATCATCTGATAAGCCTTTCTAGCAATGTTAAGCACACAGAAGTCAAATAACATCCTAATATCTGCACTGAATTATGTACAAGAAAGTGTGTTTTCTGCACGTGTCTCCTGGGACAACACCAGTGTACATCAGCAAATGTCGTACCACATGTTTGCTGACAGGGGCCTCACTGCATTAGGATTTGAGTCATCACCTTGCCATGTCATAGGAACCATAGAATACCAGGTTGGAAGGGACCTCAAGGATCATCTGGTCTAACCTTCCTTGGCAAACACACAGTCCAGACAGAATGGATCAGCACCCTGTTCAGCTGCATCTTAAATGTGTCCAGTGTTGTAGAATTATGACTTCCCTGGAAACATTATTCCAAAGGCTGATTGCTCTCATTGTGAAAATTCTTCTCTTGTGTTCAATGAGAATGTCCCCAGGTGTGATTTACACTGATTACCCCTGTTTTTCCATAGGACTTCTTGTGAAAAGGGAGCTTCTGTTGTCTTTGTGGTCAATCCTTAAATACTGATACATGGTGATAAGATTTCCCCTAAGTCTTCTTTCCTCAAAGCTGAATATACCCAACTCTCTCAGCCCTTCCTCATATAATAGGCTTCTCAGTACCTTGACCATCTTTGTCGTCCTCTTCTGGACCTTCTTCAGCTTATCCCCATCTCCACATCTTTTTTTGTGAAGCAAGGATAAAAGCCGAACACAGTTGTGGCCTAACAAGCACTGAGCAGAATGAGTGATTTGGAAAGGTCTCTCGCAGATACTTCCAGCATACATTTTAACTCAAGGCCACACCACCAGCTTCTCTCCTGTTCTGCAAATCTTTCAAACAAATCCAGAGACTAGGCTGCCCTCAAATCAGCTAGTAATCTATTCAACCTTAACTACTGGGCTTTGCCTCCATATGTGCAGTTCCCTCAGGCTCCTCTCCCGCGGTACAACAGTGCTCCTGAAGACATCAATGCCTCATCTCTGAACAGTGACAATAATCTGGCAGTTCTTACTCAAGGGACACTCCACCAGCTATAGACTGCTCTATAGATCATGTTCCCATACCTACACCAGGGGTACAGTGTGCAACAAAGAAAGCTATCAAGGTTGCACTGAACTCCTAGTACCTGAAGATTTACCTTCCATCAAGTACCCTGTACTCTCTGAAGACACTCTGAAAGACCTAAGATGGGCTCTGAAAGACCCAAACAGACTTCCATCTCACCATTAGTTCTCACAGCAGCTGAAGAGGAATGCACTGCTAGTGAAGAGGATGCCCCTTTCAGCAGAAAGCTTCCAGCACTGACATTTTTTAGCAGAAGAAAACTGCACTTTGCAGAACCTGAGAAAGTTCAGTTTTGCTATTTGAGAGGTAAGGAAAATACAAACAGTCTGTCTTGGCTAACAATAGTTTCTGCTCTTGATTTTCATATTTTTAGATTGAGTAAAGCTAATAAGGTGCCCAAGCCAGACACTGAACAGAATAATCCTTTAGAGCACTAGCTGAAGAGGTACTTTAGACAGTTAAGTAACTATTGGCTTGGAGACAGTGCCATTCTAAAAGAGCTCTAAAAGGCCAAAAGGAAGCCTATATGCAAGTCTATAATGCCACTCTGCCTGTAGTAAGTGGTGATTATCCACCTAAAGTACCACCTCAGCTAAAGAAACCCTTGCTTTGTAGATTTAAAAAATTCCCCTGCTTTATTTGTGAAACACATCTCTCACAACTCAGCTTGCCCTTTCAGATGCCATCTTCGGGCATTTTTAGCACCAAAAGCCAGACTTTCTGAGTTAAACTATTTAATCATTAGGATTATGCTCTGTTTATGTGTAAGCATACTCCACCCACCTCCAATTCCTCCACCTCCCAACATCCTGAGACAAAGCTTCCTCTAGCTCACTGTGTTTGAGCAATACTTTATTGTTAATAGACCTGTAAAGAAAATACACCTCATTCATACTGGGGTCAAATCTATGGTGACAAAAGCAAAGAATATACTCAGGGAATTAGTGCAAAGCCATCTGCTAGAATACTTTAGCCACACAGGAGATGGACCACTCCTGAAGCTGGGAAAAGAAATCTGCGAGTAAGAAAAATTCCCAGTTTGAGAAGTATAGGATGAGATTAAGATGGAGAAGGACAACCACTGTAACTTTACAACGGGCTATTAGATCTCTAAAGGAGTGCATATCATAGCCTTGTAACAGCTATTCCAAGTGGAAAGTCTGCAGAAGGAACTTGCCTGTTAGTACCGTACAGACTGACTGCTAACACAGGCTGTGCCACAGGTGTGTGGTGAAAAGCTCTGATGGACAAACTAAAGTCCTTGGTATCATTTTTTAGTGATGTTTAGTTGGTAATTCTTTTCTCCATTAGATGTGATTGGTTACCAATGCTCCTTAACTTCAAGAGAATAAAACCCACATTCAAGTAGCTTTTATTACGTCTGCATAAGCAGTAAAATATAAAGTTCTTAGATTAAGATTCACAGAACACCATCTTTAAGCACATCATGCCTAGGGTATGGGGGTGACAGAGGAAGCAGTGTCTGTTATTTGGACACATGGTTCCTGACTCTGCTACATACAAGTGACAGAAGCTGCTAATGCTATCATTTCTGCAGGGCCAGGCACTGATCGTGTAGTGAAGAGCTGAAGCACAACTGGTTTCAATTCAAAGAAAGATTCTAGGCAGCCACAGGATGTCTCTTACAGAGGACTACCTGCTACACCAGTGAAGGGCCAACTCCGTAATATGCTGTCTACACCCGACAATACTGACCTTAGCTTGACTGAAGAGCAGAGTAGACAGAGAATGCTACCCCATGCAGTACCCTGCTATTAAACACACCTAGTTTTGTTTTAACAATGAAAATGTCCTCCTACTTAACGTATTATTTACTTCCCCACTTTTCCCACTACCAGCATTTATCACTGTTAGAAAGAATGAACTTGCTGATTCCAGACAAGCACAATGACAGCGTTTTCTGCCACAGGGCTCTCTTTACCTTCATTGACTCAGCATACAATATATATTCCCTAAGCACAGGCAGGAAGTCATCTGTCATGTCTTCACTGAGTTCTTCAAGAGCAGTGCAGCAGTTCCCAATACAAGCAGACACCCCTTCCAGTGGCTCTGATAGCTCAACCTCCAGCCCTCCCCAGGTTGAATAAACAGGTCCATATTCTCGTAGTTCCACCAAATATTCTGCATGAGGCAGATGGAAAAATAGATTAACAGAGTAAGAGCAAGGCACAAAGATGTGCAAACACTAAACAGAAGAAATTATGCACCAAGTTTCAATAACATTAAACCCCACAGGGAGTCAAGATTCACGCTGCATTAGCATCTTAACAGACAATGCTCTTTGGCTGCACAGGTGACAGGTTCAAGTTGCCTCTTTCCTAACTTACCATTCCTACAGACTTCCAATACAAAGACCCTTGCATCTTTGCAGCAGCCAAAGGTAGTTTTTTAAAGATCACTAAACTACACTAAGACAGGCCTGCAAAGGTTATCTTCATCTAGGAATTCCATTTGTACTTCTCCAGGTGGAATCTACAGGTTTTTCCATCTTCCAAAAGTCTTTCAAAAATAACTGTAATAAGACAGTAGGTTGGTATAAAAAGTTCAACTTTAAAAAACATGCTGAGAGTTGAGCTAAGATAAGACATTGCATTAGGTTTTGGGCCTGTTTTAAATCTGGAACAGGCATTAGATTTTTCCTCGAGTGTGACTTATTACAGGCGAGAATCATCAACATAAATTGTCTTGATCATGCTTTCAACCAGAATAAGACACAGAGCATTCAGACTGAAGTATTATGATGGAACACCTTGTGTCCTTACCCAACTGTTCTTTGATGATCCGTTGTGCTATTCTGTCAATGGTACCAAGCTTTAGAGAGAATGTGTCCAGATAATCCCCAATGGCTGCAAACTCCAGTGGCCGACTTCTTAATTTGTAGCCTCCTGTAACGTATTTGACAGACTCCCCCATCTTTGACAGCAAAGCCATTCCTTGCTTTTTGTAGGCATTAAGATCCTAGGAATTAAAAACAAAAAAACAAAACAAAAAGGAACATGTTTAGGAATACTCACTTGCATTTTTGAATATTAATACAAAGAAGGATACCTTCCAGTCAAGAACAAATCTTGTGAAGGCAAGACATTACATGTGACATGCAGCCTTGGACAAAGGCTTGCTTTGTACAAGTTGTACAGCTGCGCACAGCTTTAAGCCTACCCCCAGATGGAAGTAAATTACCCAGAAGAATGGTATGAAGTAAATCAGAAATAACTAAGTAGTCCAACTTTGCATGTGGCCAGGCTTTCCCATGTCCCTGTAGTCTCACCAGGGAAGTAGTTGTATTAACAGTTCTGGTTCTTCCACCAAAACAGTTCACATCTTTCATACACACAGACTTCTAAGTCATAGCCACAATACCAGTACTAAGCAGATGCACCAGCTGGCTCTAATGACCTAGTACAGAGCTACACATTGCACACCTATTTGGTAAGCAGCCTCCTCACTCCAGTTCTGTGGTCACACAGGAGGCAGGTGAAGACTGCGTGCAGAAAAACTACAGCATGGGGAGACCAGCAGAGCTTTTCTGCAAGACAGACTGCAGCTCAGGCTGGGTCACATGTATCCATGTTGCCTCCAGAGAAAGCATAAACTTCCCTGACACTCCTTGACGTATTTGCATAAACCAACTTTTTAGATAACCTGTGATAACAAGACTGTTTGCCTACAATCTTCAAGGAATTTCACTTTAACAGTAAGCCAGAAAAAAATGGTTTTAGTTAGCCAAAACACTGTCAATTTTGCATTTTAGTCCTTCCAGCAGGGGTCAGTATTCAACATCTCAAAAGAGGGTCAGCCCGAGGAAGAGATGTGTTCAAATCAAGTAGACCTGTAGAGTGTAGAGATCAAGAATTCAGATGTGTTCTTACAGACGAGACTAAAAGCTTGAGGATTCTTCAAAAAAAAAAAAATAGAAATCAGCAGATATCTTCAAAACATGTACTATGATATTCCTTCCAAGTACTTAACATAAGTCCAATGTAAGTCTGATTAAGAGAATCTGACATATTAGCAGCTACTGCAATTTTCAATTATGTTTGCATTTAAATGTAGTGGTTTTTTTTGCTTTCCGCATGTCCTAAGCACTAGCTGCAAGCAGGCATTGGAAAAGATCCTTGTACTGAACATTATTCACTCACTCTCTCAAGCATTCTGGTATGTTACTGATCCAAACAGGGAACCTGAAGAAACGTTGGTTTCTCTTTTTCAGCCAGGAGGTGATCTTAGGACTTTCTGTAGTAACTAAATTATGAAGTCCTAGCACACTGAACTGACACCTCACTGCTTCACTAGAGCAAGTTCAAGTATTAGAGACAGTCTGCAGAAAATGTGTCCTTTCCTCCCACCTCCCAGGCTGCTCTGTAATCTCAAGGCAAGCTCTGCTCAGAGCCAGGGGCGGGAGAAGACAAAGCAGCTAAGAAAGCTGCAGCATGCTTGGACAGCTAAAAAGAAGAACAGAGCTATCTGACATTTAAGGTGCTAAACAAATTCTGCATCTCTGGCTTGTTACAGTAATTAAGTTCACCATGGAGGAGAAATAAAAGAACACTGCAGATTGATTCTTAACAGCAAAGCAGAGTATGAACCTCATACTCATACATGTAAAGTGAGCTCAAACATCACATTTAAGTAAGCTAGAGTAATGTGGCATTGGAAAGGCATGCTTTTATAACTCTCCTCACCTCTCTGGTAAAAGCCAAGTATAGCTGCAGGTCCTCCTAGTCTTATGTAAAATGCAGTTCTAAAGAAAGCCAAAGAAAATTGCACCATTCCTGCGTGAGTCATGCAGAAGATGAGTATGAAATTGTTGACTGAGAACAAATGAGAATGAGGTCTCCATGCTTAGTTTTGAGGGCATCAAGTGCAAGCAGCACAAAAAGCACAGACGAGACAAAAAGTCAAGAAATTTGCAAGCTCTTGTGCATGAGAGACTTTTCTTCCTTTCTCCCTTCCCTCCTCCCCAAAAGAGTATTTTAAAGTCTACAGTTTTCTGAATTTTTAATGTCTTGCATAATAGGAGTATGTTCTAGGTTATAAAACAAGCAGGTCTAGAGAAATAAAATTTATCAATCTGCAGACAGGATTCCTCTTTCCTTCAAGCAAAGGGAACCCCTACTGCTGTCACAGACAAGGGTCCGTTACACACAATATTCAAGGTCTCCAACAACCCTCTGGTATTTTAGAGGAAGTTATGATCTGCATAGAGGAAGTTATGATATGCAGTTCTGTTAATGCCTTTTTACTTTAATTTCAGAAGGGATTTC
The DNA here is from genome assembly GCA_013397935.1 of Dasyornis broadbenti. NCBI lineage: Eukaryota > Metazoa > Chordata > Aves > Passeriformes > Dasyornithidae > Dasyornis > Dasyornis broadbenti. The sequence goes on along the minus strand of VZRN01006399.1, from coordinate 1,073,666 downwards.
AAAGGTTTCTGTTCTTTTGTCCCTGCCAACAACTGCATTTGAAAATTACTGGCTTACCTTAGCTGTGAGAAACACGTTGAAGTGCTCATTAAAAGAAAGCACTGGGTGATCAGTTATTCTCTTCAAGAACTTGTCTAATGCTTTCCTCCGCGTCTCCACAAACTCTTCCGAAAAGCGATCAACAACACCCTTTACCACAAATTTTTCAGGAAGAGGCTGTCAGAGATAAGCAAAAGGCACAAGATTCAAAAGACAAAAAACTTGCTTCTGCTATTTGGAAACAAACAAAGCAATCAAATTTCAGTCTTAACAGGAGCTGCAATGTTGTGTTTGATAACAGGAACCATGTATCAGATGGGATGCAAGCCATGCTCAGAACTACCCTTTAGTTGGTCTGGCTTAAAGTTAGCCATTCCACTGAGTGGCTTTAGCTGAGAGTCACATTGGGGAAGTCAGACAGTACTCACACTAAGTACCTGTAGCACAGCTTAGATTGTTCCCCCTATTGCTATCCATGTTCAAGATCCAGCTCTAAAGGGATGCCAGAAGAGCTGCACACCATTCATAACAGAAGTGCACACACACCCCCATGGTCCAGTGTTGAATCAAGGCTGCCCTGTCTAGGGAAACACAGAAAATCTGACAATTCTACTTCCTCCCCACACTCTTTCTCTGAACAATTTAGAGCTTTTGAACAGGGCCCTCCTGTGAAAAGCTGATGGCCTCAGTGAGACCATTGAGCAAAAACAAACCAGCAGCCTGACACAGCAGATGGCTGGATCTTTTCTGAAGTATGAGCACACCTGGTCATCTATCACAGCTGACTTTCCTGAGTATATTTCTGTAGGTGACAAAGGCCTGATGATACATCCACTCTTACACCCTACTATTTTCAGTCCATCAGTTCATCTCTGCAGTTCAGCTTGACATGTAAGTCTAGACTGTCTCCAGACCTGCTAGTTACACAGTCCCCCTGTTACACTTGGATTACAGACTCTGAAGTACCACTTCAGGTGGAAGATAACTTTTAAGCTGAAGCATGGTTAGTTTCAGCTCTGCCACTAGACCTGCTTTTGTTCTGTCCAGACAGCATGGACTTCAATTAATATCAGTTTTAAAAACTGTGCTTCGCATTTCATTCTTGTGAACCAGTCCACCCAAACTGCTTACAGTTAGGCTAGTAATGAAAGCCATTTTCATCCAATTCAGGAATCAGGATTCTCCTGTGAAGAGTCTTTGTCACCTAAAATTTGTGTCAAAAATAATTAAAGAAAAAGAAGAATTCTATATATATATATTGCTTTCCCACCATACCCAAGCTGATGTGTGCTGTATATGAAGACTGTATCTCCTAGAAAAGCAGAGACAGCCTAACTCAGCTGCAACACAGCTATATTTTGATCACTGTATTTGGTTCTTACAATTTAAGACTTACCTTATTACACTTAGCATTCAAATCAGTCAGTCATTCTAGTTAAACCAGTATACGGTACACTAGCATTTTACTTCTTCAAAAGTATAATGCTTTCTGCATTAGTCTTCAGAGAGGAAGAAACTCTCCTCCTTTGCCTGCAAACTTTAGCAGGGACTTAAGAAAGTCACTACCTCAGCACCAGACGCAGGAGGAAAAGAAAAAAGTTTAAAGAAAAGAAAAATGCGGGAAAGGAAGGCTAGTTTAAGGAACCTTAGTTCAAGCAAACACATGCAAACTGGCACTGAATAAGCACTAAAGTATGAGCATTTGAGACCCTGAGAAGAGTGCACCTTTGTTACAAAGACTTCTGCCATTTAACCTGGTTTCAACTACAGCAGTATGTACATTCCTTTCCATTTCAGGCCCTTGGAGATTCATTTCCAGTAATCAATACACACAGCTAGCAACTGAAATCCTGCTTTAACTGTGTGTTAATTATCTATCTTATAGTCTTCCATCTTAACGATCTATTTTACCCTACTGAGACATGAGAGTAGAGTTCATTGCAGTCAGAAATGGCTTCAAGTATCCAAACACGGCCATCCCAGAACAAGAACCTTGGCTATGTTAGGTTTACCTTTCTAGTCTAGAGGTAGATCTGAGATCAGTTTTACTGTTTTGTGAAAGAAAATATTAGAATGTCTCAGATCTTTAAAAAAAAAAAAGCAACTATCAGAAACTGAAGAGATGAAAAGGAACCTATACTGCGCTTTGTTTCGGCTCTTAAGTGTAGGCTGTCATGACACATTGCACTGGGAAGACACATCATTTGCTACAGGATGATTTTAGGCAGAATTACTATATTGAGATTAGGAAAACAACTCCTTTTTGGTAAGTTGTTAAAACAGAAGGCTTCCAGGGATTGTAGTATCTCCAATTACAAATACAGATACTCTTAAATTGTCTTGAAACGTCTTTTCAGAATACACTTGAGTCACAGTGCATCTGAAACTCCCTTTACCTTCTATACCCCATCTATTTCTAGGTGATAAATATGTAAAGCATTCAGCAATCTTCCCACCATACCCTGCATGGAGGAGATTATTAGGAGATTCTGCTAACTTGTGCATAAACAGATAAAATAAGGCAGCACATTCTTATACCTCCAGATTTTCTAGAAGAAATTACCTAGGACACTGGCTTATTCTGCAGCCAGTTCTATATCCAGTATTAGAGCTACTCATGCCAAGTTTGCTGTTCTGTGTGCAATGACTTCCTGGTCACAGCAAAGCAGCTTGATTCCCTGGCTGTGACTCACCTTTTGCTACTACACTATTATTTACTGCCTTGCAGCCTTCAGGCAGAACTGGCTGCCTGTTAGTATACCCAAGAATCTCCAGAAACTTAACTGTGATAGTTACAGCTGTTCAGGGAATTGGGAGTGAGAAAAGACAGAGTGGGCACCTAACACATTACACACACCTCTACCTTATGCTCCCAAGCTCAGTCTTTCTTCTCCCTACATACGATTCACTAAACATATTTGCTGCCAGTTAGTGGTGTCACATGACTTTGTGAAGTACTTCTTATCTCTGAGAAACTCAGATATTATTCCACTTGAGGCAAGTCACAGAGTAATTAAGGACTTTAATAGCGCTCTACCATAGAGCAACCCAATAATACTTCTCACACAGCCTACTCCTTGCTGACAGAGAGAGTGAAGAGAAACTTCTACCTCATCACCCACCCCAGACAGGCAAGCTAAAGTGTCTGCTAGTAGTGTAGCTATTTCCTAACAATACAATTGCTATCGGCCTCTTTTAAATTTCTTTGTTCAAAAGGGCTGAAGGTGGTGATCTCACAGGTTTCCTACCTATTCACATCTTCTATAGTACAAAAACCATATAAGGTAGTACCAACCTCCTCATAACAAAGAAAGTGGTCAGATCACCAGCTTCAGCAACAAGGGGTGCAATAGTTTAGCTAATCTTACTAGGTAAACTTCTGCCTACTGAAAGCATGCAACAGCTACCAAACCAGAGGCTGAGACTTCCAACTCTGTGCTATTAAATGTCAGCGCTATTAAGTGTTAGCACAAATAGTTTTAAATTACTCCGTAAAACCAGATCAAAAGGCCATCTTGAAAACCAAGACTAGAACCTCAAGTACCTTTGGCTTTACACAATCCCCAGATGCTCTAAAACACAGATGTAACAATTGAGAAAACGGATTAAATGTATTCTATTTATGTTACAACTACTGTAGTCAGCACATGCATTACCCTGCAGGAGGCTGACTAAGCTCACCTCTCAGTTGTGACACTCAAGAAACGTCTAAACTTCCTAATCAGTCAGGAATGAGAAACTCTTTCCACTCCACTATAAGACAATAAAGTACCATATTTAAATACTCAAAGAGAATGAAGTACTGTTTTAAAAATCTAGATGCATATCATCCAAATAGTACCCTTGGAAGACAAAAGCACAACTGTCCTTAATAGCAGATTCTTGCTTACTACCTACGGGAATGAGATGCGTTGGCTGAGACTCTTCCAGCTTGTTTCTCAACCAGTCGAAGTCTTGGTACCGCCGACGGACAGAATACTCTGGCAAATCAAACTCTGCTCGTGTGGTCTGGAAAAGAATAGGATATGCTTAGTGTGCACCAAAGCCTCTCACTTCAGAGCTTAGTAGCAAATGAAGTACAGCCATCCCTGGCAAGGGTGAGGCCAGACAAGCCTTGCAAGGTGGTCTTAATCCCCAAAATTGTGCAGGCAGCATGAGAAAGAGTTCCTCTGGCCTTCCAAGCAGTGGAAAAGCCAGCAATATGAAAAATGATTCCCTGGAGCTGATGTGTTAAGATCTATTTGTAGTTCATTACATGTTCTGCTCTTGTTACGGGAGAGGTAGACAGAAGCACTGCCCACCACATTACTCTCTTGGCAGTTACAAGATAGGAAGGACTGTATGGGATACTCATTCTGAGGACAAGATTATTTTAACCACCAAGAATTAAAAGTAAAGGTATTTACTGACTTGTTTAAACTATGACATCCGTTACCCACAAGTTAAAAAGTGTTTCACCACTGTCCTGTATTTTGCGATTTATGGGCTTATCATACTCTTTCAAGGATAAAAGATTAGAACATAAGCCACTGTGAGGTTTGATGGACTATTTTTGTTGACTTCCAAGATGATGAAACAAGTCTGTTTATGTGTATGCCTGATTAGATATATTAGTACATTAAATTAAATCTTTTACATTTTCCTTCTTTAGGACAAGGCCATTACAAGTTTGAGGGGAAAAAAACTAAATATGCAGAGAAACTGCTGGCAAGTATTTTATCAAATCCTTGAACAGTCCACAGCCTGGAAGGTTGACTGTATGGGGCTGCTTGCACAGCACATACTGCAACTGCCTGAAAGCACTCATGAAACTGTGTACCAACTAGGAGTGTCTGCTGAAGAGCCTGGCATTGCAGCAGCCCTGATTAGAAGGTAGACAGCCCTTGTAGTTACATCCCACAGAGAAGCACAGGGAGCTATACTTAAGTTACGCGCAGTATCAAGTCCATTTTGCAATGAATGGCTTGCAGTGCCAGCCTACCACATGTCTGCAGCCAGGCATCAAAACCAGTGCATTCTAGGGAACACACCAGCAATCCCACCTTCAAACTGGCATCGAGTTCAGAACTTGGTTGCTTTGCTACTCCCAGCCAATAGCAGCCTTTAAATGCAATCCACCTCTTCACTTGCTCTCTGGATGACTCTTAACTCTTCAGTTAGTGCATTTTAGGCCCATCAGTCACCAATGGGGATCCTGTACAAGTTCTACACATGAAATCTCTTTCTAGGGGGAAGTCAGAAGCCTTAACAGTATCAACAGTACAGTAGGTCTAGGATATTATAAGCAGTAAGTTAACGTATTATTACCTATGAAATGGCTTGACTTTCAGTAAAGGAAGGTATAGACAGACAGAAAAGAAATCAGGATCAACTCCTCCTTCCTTTGACCTGCTAGCCATAGTAAGCAATAAAGAGGTTAGTCCGTGGACTATCATAACGAATCCTCATGAACTGGGAGCAGTTGTAGTTGTAGATGAGGGACTACCAAGACCTAGATATCTACTGCACATCTGTGCTTTATTCAGCTACACACACCTCAGAGTAATACTAGCTTATGTAACATGTTAGACTAACACACTGTAAATATGACTTCTGAGACTTCATTTTAATAATTTTCACTTGTTTTGAGTAACAGACTGAATGGCATAATGCTAGAAATTTAAAAAAAAAAAAAGGTGGGGGAAAGGGCGGAGGCAGTAATTACTTAGAAGTGAAAGCTTTTGTGAACTGGATGTCACTGCCCAAAGGCATCTTACAAGACCAGACAGTGAGTGAATGAGAGTAATCAGAATGGCTACACCCTCCAGTGTCCTACCCTGTAACACAAGGATGAAGGTAAAGTCTCCCATCTGTTAGCACTGAGCAGCTTATTAACCACTATTCTGCTAACAGTTAAGGAAAACCATATTGGACTGTCTAGGAGTAGGAAAGCAGGGTTAAGTCTCAGTACACAAACCATACATTAGCTATCATGCACCTCTAGCAAACTGCTCCTGTGGCCTTTACTTCACAAGCAGAACTACGAAGTTTCCCATATATTGTGTTTCTTTCCTCAGAGACGAAAATACAGCAGGAACATTTCACTCTTTACTGTACAGGCTATCAAACCTAGACAGCAAATAAGCTTTTCTTATAAGACTATTTGGGCAGAACATAAAGGCCCTTCAAGGTTTCAATGAAACCTAACTAGCATTGAAAGTATTTGGATCTCAGATCAAACTGTTCATTATTTTAAAACAAGTTATTTTTTCCAGACTGTGAAAGGGAGGAGCAACACCAAGCACAGTGTTGAGGAACACATTCACTGAGGTAGCTCAGAGTGCAGCCACAGTGGGAGCTGCAGGTTGAGCTCTGGCTGGTGGACCCCAGGCAAAGAGGCTGTGATGAGCCAGCCCTCGGTACAACAAGGGCCTGGGACCTGTGACGCAGCCAGGGGACCGGGCACTGAGACAGGGCAGGAGCTAATGATCCCAGACCTCCCCACACTTTGACTGTGAGGGGATAAAGGCCCAGGAGCTTCTTTGTTCTGGGTCCCTCCTCAGATAGACCAGCTAGAGCTGTTGGTTTGTTATTGTACTATGAATAAATTATTTTAAGGGTTGGAGACTCTGAGAGAGGATAGAGATAGAGACTCTGCTATGGGAAACATGTGGTTGAGATAAGGAAACCTGGTGTGACTGTGTGAGTGTGGGGGGATGTAGCTGGGAAAGGGCCTCCGTCCCAGCTCAGGTGGTGCAAGAGTGACTGCCAGAGTGGCTCCTGATGGTCGGGCAGGTTTCTGTAATAGACAGAAAGTGAAGCATCTATATTTTTGACACAGTTAAATTCCTCCTGCTTTCTCAGTAAGATTCATAAATCTCATCATGCAAGGTCATATGTCTCTTCCAAAGGAAGATGAGAAACTTACACAGCAGATCTCAGTCTCCCAAAAAATAACGGGCAAGACATTTCCAAGAACTTACTGAATTTCCAGCACAGTTCCACTAAGTCAGCACTGCAGCACTCCAGGCTCAGTTTTACTTGATGGAAAGCAGGCAGAGTTACAGACACTTTTACCTCAGTTGTTGGAATCGTTTTGACTAGAGGCAGTATCAAGGCAATAACCAAGTAAGTCTTAGTGTTATGTAAGATTCTTGTGTTTCTTGGAAGGAACAGCAGCCAAACCTAAAGCTTGCCTGTGATGACTATATGAAAGTATTTTTGTACCCTAGTTCTGCTCTCTAACTCACTAGACTTGATTGCAGATTGCCCTCCAAGTTACTATTTAAGTTTGAGGCAAAATCTTCAACTAGAAAAGAGGAGAATGAGAGAGAGAGGGGGAAGGGAACAAGGCTGGTGTTCTTAGTACCTCAGCATTTTTTCTGCCCCAAATAGTTTAGACTGTTTGAAAATAGACATTGTATCACTTTCACCTGCTCCTCTTCAAGGAATCAAGCTGTTTCCTGTGTTCAAGTAATCTACCTAACGCTTGGACTGAAAGCATGAGGAGAAGCACAGGAAAGTGAAAACAAGACCTCCACTTCAGTACTGACTGGTTTGAAACACTCTTCCTCCAAGCCTGCAGAGCAACTGCATGACTCTGAGGAATGGCACTCAGTTGTTGAAACCTCCATGGGAAAATACATAGAAGGCGGCTTTGCCATCCTAGAAAGTACAATGAAATGAAGTTAGAAGTACAGTTTATGTTTCCATCAGGAGAGATGACTACACAACATAACACCAAGCTTTACTTTCCCCTTCCTTCCTACAAAAAAATCTGCTTGATAAAATCCCCCTAGAAGGCACATCAGTCTATCTGAAGAACACAAAGGCACTCAATCATCATAGCCAAGACCAATTAAGTTCCAGACAAGTTTCACCCACCTTTATAGTTTCACTAGCCTCCCTGTGTAAGAAAACTGCTTACTAACTTGCATTAGTAACTGCATTAGCAAGATGAAAACACGATATGAAAGAATCAAGAGGGTCAGTCCAGAATCACTGTCCTCTTTAGCTGGAGGATTACCACTACATTCTTTAAATGTGTTCATCCAAAAGACAGGCTAGGGAATGCTAGCTGGCTCTTACTAGGAAGCTGTGAAAACAGGTACACAAGCACTACAAAGTGAAATCCTAAGTTTTCCTTTGCAAGCCACTGTTTTGACCCTTCCTCAGTCACCACCACCTGCTGACAAAGGTGGGAGAAGATGAAAAGCCTGGGGCATACTGCAAGACTTCTCTTTTTCTTTGCTGTTACAATGAAGGACCTGTACAAAGAAAGAACTAAAACCCCACACAACATAAACAAGACTGTGGTCAGTCAACACTCTTCTCCACAGTGGTGTCCTGTCACAGACACAAGCACACATTATAGCATTAGCAACTTCCTTCTTGTACCTAGTGATGCTGCTTTTCAGTCTTCATATTAACTCATTCTATGGCCAATGTTTATCCAAGCCTCTGAGGTTCCAGAAGCATTCTCAGTGGAGAAGAAAAAAACCCTAACCATCCCTGCCTCCTCATTCAGAGGCACTAAAGAGACCATTTAGAGGTCTCAAACTCCTTTCCTGCATGACTGCAAGGGAGGTGCTGAGAAGGTTCCTCATCACCCTCTGTGGATTATTTCTGTGCAGCTTTTTTGCCATGTTTAATTAGTACTTTCAGCTACAATGGCTAATTGGCAATTATTTTGGCATCAAAGAGGCCTTGTTTGCAGGGCAAGAATGAGTTAGACCGTTAATACTGTTAGTCTTAAACAATGGTAGATAGTGCTAGAGGTTCTGACCCTAGAGATTAACCAGAAGTTTCCAAGAATAAAAAAACCAAAAAGATGAGGATTTCATGGTGATTCAGAAGAATAACTTATGCAGTTTCAAAACAGCATTGCAATGGTATGATTTAGCAGATTGATGCGTTACAGTGAGATCCAAAATAAAACAAGTATTAACAGACAGGTAGGTAGACATCAAAATCAGGAGTATAGAATTGGTTTTTTTAAATTTAAAAAAGAGATACCGTTATGTAACACATCTGATCTAAATATGGTAAATTTCTTGGCCACATTTCAGAGTTCTGCTTTAAAAAGGAAAGGAACCTTTGAATACAAGGATTTCCAAGCACAGGAACATTATTAGGGAGTCACTGTACAGAGGTATTTCATATTGACAGCATAATTTATGAGAGAAACAATGTTAGCCAATTTTAGCCATTTGCCTGTGGAAAGCTGCATCTCATTTTGTGGTTCCTATTCCTTCTGATCAAGTAATAGCTGAAGACTAAGCTGCTCCAAGGAAAAACACTTTCTTAGTAATTTTAGTAGTTAAAATCCAGTATTTCCTGCAAGATTAAGACTCCTAGAGCAAAAATGAATAACAGAACTGTGTTAAGTGTGCAGCAAGAGGCAGCTACTATTTTAGAGAAACTGCATTTTCTCCTGTGCAGTCTGAAAGTAAAACTTTGAAGTGGACATTTTGAAAAAAATCCAAAACTTTGGCCTGTAAAGGTTCCTTATCTCGAAGAAAAATATTCTCTCCATTTCATAGAGCCATCTAAGCAGGCCAGAGGAATGTTGATCTTTCTGGACAAGTGTATCAAGTATATTACTAGTGAAGTTAGTGAACACTTTTTGCCTTAAGTAACTACAAGTGCCTGAAACAGATGTCAACGTTACCTAGGAGCTGATTATAATGAGAATAAGTTAATTAAGAGAAATCAACACTTCAGTTGTGAATGCAGTGGACTTTTCAAATCACTTTTCCTATTAATATAAGTAGATTACACTCATGATTAACTACAACACCAGCTGAAGAAATCTCCAGCCTCTTTTGTTAGGCAGCAGCATTCTTAGGCTACTTAGTTTTATTATCAGCTGTACACCTACCTGAACTAGCAACTGCATGGAAGCTAGTTTACAGCTGAGGGTCTAGACTATGGTTTAGTTAAGAGGATGAGTGTTGTAAACACTTGCAGCAACAAGCTTAAAGCATTTCAGAAAAGGACAAACACAAAAAGTGAGATGATTAACAGTAAATCCGTAACAAGGCACATTCCCTTTAGGGGAACTCAAACCAAATTAGTGTCAGATTACTTAAAAGAACAAACTTTGAAGTTAATGAAAGAAACTGGCCTTGCAAGCTTACAAACAGTTCTATTTAGAAATTGGAGAAAAAAAAAATCTAAGATGACATATTAAAAGCTTTTTCACAATTTCAGACACTGAAGTAACAGTTCTGCTAAGAGAAGTCACATCTTCAACACATTCACAAGGTACCAAAAGACTCTAAGTTCTTGTCCTTGAGACAGGAAAATACAATGCAAGATAGGAATATCCAGAACATGCCCTAAAATTAATCCACAAAGAAGGAAGTACTAGGAAAGAGAATATTGCTTTGTACCTTTGTTGTAACCCTGTATGTGATATATGTCTCCATAGTGCACACGTGTTTTTTGGGATCATCAACAGTAACAAAGAGGTCTCTAGTTTCCACATCCAAGTCATCATCCAGCTGCAGTCTGTTGAGGAGAGATGAGGAGGAGGCTGGGCTAGAAGTGTCCACAGGTGTGCCGTTGGGCAAACTGAGATCCTGTATTGGGGGGGGAGGGGAAAAAAAAAAAAAAAANAAGTTTTTAATAAGCTTAACAGATTCAATGTAAAGCACACTATTCTCAAAGATACCACTGACAAGCTTCTCCGATATATTACAAGGGTTATTCATTTCAGCAGCTCTAAGGATCACTCTTTTCCATAGGGTAACCCCCTAAGGTCTTCAAGCACTTGGTTGCTCTACAAGTTGAGAAGAAAGCACACTACCATGATACTTCCCCTAAGAAAGGCCCAACCTGATTTCTATTCATAAGGAAGTAGAAGCATTGCTGAACCAAGAGTTCCTGGTGAGACTGAGCCAACTTTAACTGAAAACAAAACAGCTAGGCAAATCAAGAGACCTACTTATAAGACAGGTTTCAGGCAAAGTGGTAACAGTTCAGTTGTCTGGAATGCAGTCAGCTTTCACTTCTGAGACTCCTACAGTGGAGGAAGGAGCACAAACTTTCATCAGAATCTTCCCATCCAGCCCATTAACTTTCAAACATGTTGACAGCAGTCAGTGCCTGAACTGCCAACACTGAACTACAGGACAGTCAAAGATCATACTCTCCTCCACCAGTATCTTGGCACACCTCCCTCTTGAAGTACTAAAGCAAATGAAAACACTACTTTTTCCTTGGAGAGGTCCTCATTCCCATTCTCCCAAATCAAAGAGTATCATCCAGTGCCTAGAAAAGAAAAAGGCTAAAAGATCCAGCAAGTGGCTATTTTAGGAAGAAAAATACAAAGGTTTAAGAAGTTTGCAATTCCTTGAAACTGACTTGGCAGCAGAGGAAAAACAAAAAAACAACAACAAAACAACTTTATAGCTAACTTGGTGCATCCACACACTTTCAAATCTCACACTTCCATTCAAACCAACTACTCCATAACAGTTATTGCACCTGCATAAATATCACTGTAACTTAACCTGTTCTCTGCTCTGGTTTTGTAGTAGAGGGAGATGACAGCACGTGACAAGTTGTACAATATGTAGGAACATCTGAAAACATATTAGAAAATCCTAAGGTCACATGGCTCTTCTTTTCAGAGAAGAGAGGAGGTTTTCTGTTTGCAGCTTTTTACTAGTGGCACAGGAATAGATTCACCCATAGAGTGATTTCCCTTGTTGCTAAACAGAGAAACATCATTACAGCTAAGCACGTTAACCAGAAGTATTTTAGTTATATAATTACTTCTTAGACCCAACTTCAGTCTGTAAGCAGCTGAATAAAACATCATAGCAAAGCAATCACATGTGAGTGAGACTCTCTGTTCATCAGTGCTCCTTTAGTCAAAGGTTCAGAAACACAGCTGAGAGCTTCGAGGTAAAGCTACTTACAAAGGTCTGCCTTTAATAATGGCTAAAAACATAGCCAAATTCCTACCAGTCACTGTCAGAAATCCATCATGGGAATACTGGAATTTCACAGACAGCCATCTGTCTGTTGTAGTACTGCAGAACTGTAGCAGCACTGCTGTTCACATTGAGGGCTGCCTTATGAAACAGAAAATAATGTTTTAGCCTAGAGATTTTGGGAAAGGGGTGATCTAAACTATTATTTACTAACAGAGAGGTGAGATACATTCTCTCAGCTAACATAACGAAGCGGCTGCCAACAAACAGATGAGAAATTTCAGATATAACTAGCAGGTAAGCAAAACAGGAAGGCAGGCACTTAAATGCTCTCAAGAGGGCAAAAGAGCAGGATGAGCATGGCACAGCTTGTGAGCTCAGACATGCGGTAGACACCTCAAACTACACAAGCATCTGGCTCAGACTCAGCATAGCAGGAACATATACAACAGGAGGAAGCAGTTTCACAATAACTCAGTAGATAAGAAGTTCTGTTGAAATTACACAAACAGAATAAGCAGAAGACAGGATAAGGTTAACAGAAAATCTGCAGTTCAGCTAGACAAGAGAATTTGGCTGAGCAGAGTAAAAAGCAAAACAAATCTTGGGATACCACAGTAGCTGGAGACACATCTGTTTCTGTTTCCAAAAGGAAAAGACAGCTCATCATTGCCCATGTGCAATAACCATTAGCATACAACAACTTGTGCCAGAACTGCAGCCACTCAAATTCTATGTTTCCAGTATGAAAATTAATTAACTTGCAGAAACAACTTAAGCCTGGTTCCACAGGAGATCTCAAAAGCTTATAAGAAAATTCTTCCAAATGAGAGCTTAAATAATATGATGGAATCTGCTTAAAATATGAAAATCTAGAAAAAGAACCAAAGATGCAGCTTGCAGCCACTTGCATGAAGTTCACACTTTCCTCACCAGTTCTGCTGGGAGATAACAATATCATGTCTTGCATATTTTAAGCAGGGTAGAATTCTGTGAACGCTTGAATCTGCTTCACTGCACCTAAGTGCATTCTTGCAGTCATGCGTCCTGCGGAATACCTCAGGTCTAAAGGGCTGTGGTAGAACTATCTTGGATGAAACACCCCAGAGATCTATATCAAGTAAAACTTCTGTACCAGCAGTGGTTCAGATCAGGAGAGCTGCTAGCTGTGGTGGTGGAGAAAGGACGGATGATGTGTACACTGGAAGTATTACTGTGCTATACTGCCTCATCTGCAGGATCCTCACTTGGCAGCCACAGCTGGCATCATACCCTGCTACTTGGCTAGTTTTCAGTAGATGAAAGCCAAGTTAGAAGCTAACTATTTTTCCTGAATGGTCTCCTCCTAGCTAAATGCACTAGAAACAACAATGCCTATGGCTGCTGAACCCTCGTTTAACAACAGGCAGGATCAATTTTGCTCAAAGTCTTATGCTATTGCTAAAAAGATGTAGGCTTTGAAGTACCACAGCAGAATGCCCAGCAAGATATCTCAGGTTGTAATGCTACCAGCAGAACACCTCCCTGTCATGTTAATTACACTGCCTTTCTTCCATAGGACTTGAGAGATGTTTTTTGTTTTAGCTGCTGGGGAAATGAGACTGCATCATTTGTGTTGGTCTGCTATTACCCCAGGAAGAGGAGTATGTCCTGCAGAGCCTAGTGGGAAAGGAGACCTGCAGCCATCTGTATTTCTACAGATGTATAACTATCATACCCACAAGCATCTGAAATACTGGCTAGTATTATCTGTTCTATATAAACAAGCTGGCAAGCTGTGTCTGACTTCAGTGTCAGGGGCTCATGCATCAGCTTCACTTTTAGTGCACCAAGGTGCTGCCCATCCATCTTTTAAGTACTGTCTCAGTTTAAAGACAAGTTTAGGAGAAAAATGCTCTGGAATGAGTGTTTCCTCTAAAGAAAAGGGTTTCAGCAATCCCTTCCTGCCAATATGATACCCAAACAACTGTTTATTTGACAAACAAGGTGGCCGCACAACACGGGAGAGCATGATTAAGTGTTAGATATTGAACTGTCAGAACTTTAACCCGAAACCCCCCACCCCGAACAAACAAACCCAAAATGTCAGGGAAAGGGAAAACAAACTGCTGACCATGTGGCAAGAAAGAACAAAGAGGCAGACAGCCTTTGTCTCAGGGAAGAAGAAGAGTCCACACAGCAGCTCAGGAAAAAAACCAGATGGGAACCTGGTGAACCTCCGATGTTGGTCTCCTCCTCGCTGCATATGAAGCTGGTGGATTTAGAGTCCTTTCTTTCATTGGTTCAGCTTTTGCCGAGGTCTGGGGCCAGGTGGAGTCACTCTGGTGGCTCCCTGCAGGTCGCCGACTGTCTCTGACACTATAAAAGGGTCTCTCATCAGACCTGAAAAGGTCTGATTTTGGACCCAAAAGCAAGTCGAACAGTTCCAGAAGAAATAACAGAAGCCGCCAGAGGATGACTACTGCAGTCCAGGGAAAGAAACTTCTCACCTAAGCTACCAAAGTCCAAGATAGCTAAAAGCTGCAATGTAACTTGCCCACACTGCAAGTCAAGCACAAGGGAGTGAGAGTTTGAACAAAATCTGCACCAGAGTTCCCCCGGCTCCCACGCCTCCCCTGGACCCAGTTTAAAACTACAGGAACCATTCCTGGGCATAGAGCAGATGATAAGGGACTAGAGTAACATCATAAAATTACGCCAAGACAAGTACCTAGCTGCATTATTACAGACCAGCACAGTCCAAGTCACCACAGGTACCTACTGCTTACAAAGCCTTTTTGTAACAGCACTTGTTACTCACAGTAGTCAGTCTGCCTTTAAGCTGAGCAGTCCCACAGTGTGACATTCAGGCTTCTGGGTTCATGTGCTACTGGTTAAATACTAGGCCCTTGTGTACAGTTGTAAAACCACCACAAAGGCAGGCCCTTCATGCATTCCTATGAAGTTTCTAGTATTCCTCAAGATGCCTGAATTTATGGGTACATGACTCAGATGATTTTAGCAGGACATGTTTGGTATCCTACAGCAGTAGGTAAGTAGGAACTAACTGCTTGTGTTGGAAATGCACCCTGCCAACAATGCAGGCTGCCATCTAGTAAGGCTGCTTCACTTTAGTTTGTTGTCTTATGCTGTCCAAACACCTTGACCTGTCAGCCTGCCCAGAAACAGATACTAAATCTGTCAAGGAGTTCACTTCATCCAAATACAAAATTCAACCGAATTTTTTAAACTAGGAGTTCATATGTGAGATTCAAAGTGAGTTGGTAAGTTTCCAGTTGTTGTCATCTTCTCCCAGGAGATTTTCCACGACTCAATTTACAGAACAGTTTGGCTTCATATAAAGTAAAAACTTCAGGGGCTTGGTATCCATTCTTCTGGATGGCAGCCTACCCCCCAAGAAACAGCACACCAGAGAAAGCATCCAGGACTCAACCCTTGAAGACTCAAAAAGGGGTCTAAAATTCCAAACGTATTGTTTTATTGTGAAGACCATGGAGTCTCCTACTAAGTTACAGACAGCTAGTCAATATTACAGCTTCCACAAACTGAGTACTAGTTTCCACCTATCCTTGCCTGAACACACGTAGCTTAACCAGACAGCTTTGCTCCCTAAGCAGTAGTCCATGAGGAAGGAGAAGGTGTGGTTCAGCCAGGTCTTCCAAGCATGCATAAGCTCACCTCCGGAAAGGGTTAGCCTGAACTAATGTGATGCTGCATGCCCACTGCATGCTCCCATTCAACAAGAACTGTGCGACAGTAAGAGACATTTAGAAATGTTGCTGTTTAGAGGTAAGAGGTGCACTTAACCCTAAACACCCCTCCCTAACTTAGGGACCTTAGAGCCAGGCCTGTTCTTCTCCTAGAATCTCATTGCTTAACTTCTGAAATTCAGGGTACCGTACGTTTTCTCCTTCTATAACAAGGTGTTCTGTTGCTTTTTGCAGAGACACAAGGACAGATAGAGTCATATTAAGTGGACAATAATTCCACAAAACAACTGTAGATGGTTTTTGAAACACTCTTATCACCGTATCTTCAGTACATGACAGTAAGTCATAGAAAAATGGCAGCCAGTGACTGGAAAACTGAAATGGTTTAGACATAAAGATTCCCAAGGACATTGTAAAAGCTTACATTAATGTGGCTTTCACGGACTTGCTCATAGCACTCCTTGTCTCATCCCACCAAGTTTTGAAAGCAGGTGTTTTTTATAGAGCTCTCTTCCACTGACCTGTACAGGTCAGCTCCATGTAGAAAGAAAAAGCCCCTCTGCATCCTCCAGTATACCTAGATCAGCTCATCTGTACACAGTATTCTACTAGAAGACCCCTTTAAGCATCTGTTTAGTGAAATTGCAGTCTACACAAGACTATTATCCACTACCAGCTAGACAGAGAACAAGGGAAGAAAATGCATTTACTTCCCCTTTATGTATGTTCAGTTTCATTCTCTATCAGGCAGGCGCATCAGACTTTGTTTATCAAAGGTCACTGTTGTTTCTTCACGTCTGAGGCAGTGCATGTCCCAGCCTCTTACACTTGCTTTTGAGCAATTAATTCAAGGCACCAAAGTGAGGATACAGAGTGCAGAGATGAGAAAATGCTGTGGACATAGAAGAGATGGAAAGAACAAGGCAATCATGCTCTACTGGGTTTAAAAAAAAAGTAAAAATCCCCACAGTTAAGTGCCAAAAACCCTATTCATTCCCAGGAAGAAGGACCACATTCCTACACTGATCCACAAATAAGACAATGTTAAGTTGTTGTTTGACAAGAACTGAAGAACTGAGATAATCATCTTCTAGGCTAGACCTAGCCTCCTGGGACAGGGTAAGTGATTATATGTACCAGCTCCTGATATCCTTCTCCAGTTATGGGAAGGAGAGCACAGTTTGTGTGGATGTATTCGCAAGGAACAAGATGATACTTTCCAAAGAGGTTAGTGGTTTCCATTGTAATAATCATCTAAAATCAGAGTGTAAGATTGAGGCTATTTTAAGAGCAATAAAAAATAAATACAAATCAGAAGGAATTCCTCTTGCTCTTACCTTAAAATGTGTCAATAGAGGAGGAACAATGCTGGATTGCTGAGGACCCAAGCCCAAATTTTCACTTCTTAGCAGTGAGGGGTATTATGAATCAAGTCTGTGGGCTCTGCAGGGCTGGGCAGAAAGCCCCCAGTGCCACATCTCCAAAATTTCAGCAGTACAATTGGTATTTTGCCCATCTAACCAAAAAGCCACTAGATAAAGACTAGATCAATATGCTCTCAGAATATTTGAAACAGGCATCCTACTACAACATGTTGCCAAGCTATGAGTCAGGTGACTTTGCTGAGGTGTTCATCAATTGAACTAGTATTTCTGTCCTGTAGGTCACAGTTGCCTAGAGACATGCTCCTCAGCATCTCTGAAAAAAGTAAGAATTTAAGACGCAACAGCTAATTGTGATGGCCTGCAGTTTGGTACCACTCAAGGCCTGGGAGCATTCTTGCTGATACAGGTATCATACTTGGAATAGTGCTTCTCTGCACTTCACCTGGACAGAGAAACACTGAAACAAGCTTCATAGAGGTACCATATGGTTGACACAAGCATTTTCCAAGCCTTCTCATGTAGGTCACGGGATTCTCACCTCATTTTTGAGGTTAACAGCCAAGTTTCATAAGCTAGATTATTTTACTTTGTGGTTTGCTTTCTCATAAGCCATCACAGTTAACCTAAACACAACAAGAATGTGGGCACAGAAACATTCTGGCAAACAGCATTTTCAGCAAGATCTATAAGCTACCTCCTACCTCTGTTGCTAAAGTCTTTATGGATTCAGCTAATACAGCTTAGTTTCAGTATTCCTGTGCACCAGGCAAAGGCAAGTGTCACAAGAAGGTGTTAAGGACCACATCAGAGTATCTGTCATACAGTCTGGCTATAAGTCTGTCTTCTTACAGTCTGTAAGAAGCTGGCCTCTTTTCCTAGGCTGGAAGGGGAACTGGACAATACCACTCTAAAGCTAAATGTGGTTCAGGTTAGACTCTGAAAATGAGGAATGTGGCATCTCATAGATGTTTTACAACAGTTACGACAAGATTGTCAATATTTAATAATAAGCCATGTTACTGTGGTGCTTTGTGCATAAAAGGCCAAATGCCTTTAGAGGCCAGGCATCTGGAAGATGAAGTGGGTTATTATTTGCTGCAGTCATTAATTAGGCAAAACGTAAAGATGTAAGACATATTTTTGACTAATTTGCCATGAAGCTGTCATACTCCCCCATGTGCTTTGAACAGGAAGGAAAGTGTGAGGAGTAACTGCAGGATTGCCACAGCTTCCTTACTTATGGTAAATGTCAAGAGGTATTTTAACACATCCACAGGATGAGCTATCCTCTTGAAATAAAAAGTTCCAGACCCAAGGTTAGCTCTCAAATCTGTTTTCAGAGCACTAGATTCCTTATAGAAAGCTACATCTATCTTCCTAAGCAAAATGCCAGGCTGGAAACTGTCCAGCATGATCAGTTCAGTTATAGAAAGTAGAAAGTAGTAAAAAAGTGCTTATGATGGAAAACAAGAGATGTTAAGATTTGGGCAGCTCCTTTAGCAGAGCTATAGGTTCTTCTTTCTACAATTCTCAGTAGAAGGCAACAGGCATCAATTTCAGTCTATCTTCAGAGCTCAAAGGCCTCCACAAATGGCAGAAGCTACATGTCCTTAAAAACATTTAGAAAATAACACATGAATCTCCTCTAGCTCTGTTACGTTCCATGTCTGTATGCAAGGATTTTGTTTCAGTAATTGTTTGTTATAAGGGTTCTGTAGTTCTGTGCACAGAAACATCACAGCCCATTTTAACATGTTAAAGAGCACCCTGTTAGAAAACAAGCCTAACACACCCAGTGTTTTGTTTAAAGCTTCATTTTCAGAAGCTGAGCTCTGACCTTCTAAATAGCAAAGCAGCAGCCAGGATTTCAGACCACGAGCAGGAAATCTTTAATCCTGCCTATGACTAGGAATCATTCCAAATCCAAGAAACTAGATTTCTATCTGATTACAGATGGAACAGTTTATTCAGCTTTTCCAAACTAAACTGCCTTCTCTTAGAGACATACAGTCTTGTGTTAAAGCTCTGCAGACATCCCATGCAGAAGTTTGGTTTTTTTCTGTTCACTCTCTAGAAGCAGGTTTTGTTGCATCTGTTATCTAGCTATCCAGTGCCACCAAACTGCCACTTTGGCTTTTGAGAGCAAGCAGTAATATGTTGCAGTTTTTTATGTGAACAGATGCAAGGGATCGGGGAGAAACAGAGAAGACATAGGAGGAAAAGAGATTACAAGTGGGCTGGAAAGCACTGTAGTACCCTGGTGAATATTTTACTTAAAGAAGAATGAATATGCATACACTACAATATGGATTTCCTCATGCTTTCTGTTTCAGATGTGTTGCATTAACTTTCCTGACACAGAGCAGTGGAGATTTCGTGCGAGCAAGTCAGACTGACAAGGTATCACTGTGCAACTAAAGGAGGCAAAGATCCTTAAAGGGCAGAATTCATGTTTACATCTCAAGCCCTAGAAGAGCTGGAAGAGTGTGCTCTTGGAGAAGCTCTCAGAGTTAGTTTATGCAGGTGCAATTTAAGTGATATCCCTCTATCATGTTTGCTGATATACTAGACATTTTCCAGCAGAAAGGCATTTGCTCTCAAAGGGATAAAATAAACGAAGTGCTTATCTGTTAGAAGAAAAAAAAAAACCCCTAAACTGAAACCCACAGAGCATGACTGCTTCAGTCCCTGCTTTGAGTAGAAAAACTGACAAAAAGCAGTCATGCAGTACTTCCTCACAGTATGAAAACTATCTATAGAGAGTGATGGACTTGACATCTACAGACTAATCTATCTAGAGAAACACCCTTCGGTTAATGGTCTAGGGTTATCACAGCCACTAAGGTATATAAAAGTTATTTAGCACACATGGCTTCAAGTGAAGTATACTGATTCAGGAGCAGACTAGTCAGCACACTAGAAGTCAGTAGAAAAATTGTGAGGCGGTCAAGATTATCACTGGCAATAAAGGCATTGATTAAAAACTTCCACGGACTTTCTGGGCAACAATCAAAACCCACAACTTTATCTTGTCAGTATTCAAGACTTCACTCAATTTGCCTTATACTAGCATCTAAAAAGCTACAGCAAAGATGACAGTTCCACCCAGAAAAAGATGGGTTTGAGTATCATCTGGGGTAGTCTATCACTTACCGTTCCCAGATGCCAGGGCTTTCACCACAGAGTTAGCTAAAAGTACCTGCTGCTAACATCATCTGCACCACCAATGGGGAGGGGGCTTCTCTGCCCCTGAGGAACACCTGTCTGCAGCACATTCCTTTTCAAGGAACACGCAGCATGATCCAAGCTTATCAGAAAAGTGAGGCAAACGATACTGAGAAACTTCCAGGCAGGGGAGCTTTTTCAGACTTAAATTCAGCGTGAAGTCAGAGCAGACTAATAGTCATGACAAAAGCACATCCTTCAGTGGTGTAAGCCTCCCATCACTAACACTATAGATCACTGCACTAGTAATACTATTGGTCACTCCAAGACAGGAAGAGAGGTTGTCACATTCACAGTTGGGTTTGCTCTCTGTAATTTGAGGCATAATCTAGAAGCAAGTTTATATTTTACACTTTCCAAATTTTCCTGAAAACTAGAGTACTACACATTTTTGCCACATCTTTGCTCCCACACACTTGTGTATTTGTCTTCAACCAGTATACCTAAAATGACAAAGCAGAAATCCTTTAACATCTTTAAGGGGAGTTCTACCACCACTTTCACTTCCAAAGTAACATCTCATTGTGAAATTCATTGCTTATCGCTTCATAAAAGCAGCAGTGTAGAAGCTCTGAATGCAGCAGCAAGATGGTAATGCCCTCTAACAAAATTTATACTTTGAGGACCACTCTGAACGTAGCTCTTGGCTAAACTTTTTCCTTGCCTGTTGTATAAACTTTAGATCACTGTCCTTAATTTCAGAACTATTTCAGCTAGTTCCACTAACTGATATCATGTAAGTGCTTATTCTGATAGATACATTTTGATTTCTGTGAAATATCTGGTGGAGAATCAACAGTTTTGGCATTATCACCCACAGCTGAAAGTGACATCTCTTTCCACCCCCTGACCCACTCGATTTCTTTAGAAAGCAGAACTTGTCCCATAAATTCATCTGTCAAAAAACAGAATGGGTAAAGTTGAAAGGGAGCACATTGGGTCATCTGGTCCAACCTCCCTGCTCAAGCAGGGTTAACCTAAAGCATGTTGCACAGGATTGCATCCAGACAGTTCTTGAATATATCTAGTGAGGGAGACTTCACAACCTCTCTAAGCAGCCTGTTCAATGCTCCATGTCTCACACAGTGAAGTTCCTCCTTGTATTTAGCTAGAACTTCTTGTGCATCTGTTTGCCCACTAATCTTTGTCCTATTGCTGGGCACCACTGGGAGGAGCCTCGTCCATCCTCTTGACACCTTTCCTTTAGATACTCATAAACATTGAGGAGATCCTCTCTCAGGTGTCTCTTCTCAATGCTGAAAAGCCATAGCTTCTTCAGCCTTTCCTCATATAAGAGATGCTCCAGTCTTTGTTGCCTTCCACTGGACATGCTCCAGGAGCTCCCTCTCCCTCTTGTACTGAGGAGCCCAGAACTGGACACAGCATTCCAGGTGAGGCCTCACCAGGGCTGAGAAGAGGGGTAGGATCACTCCAGGATGTCATTGGCCTTCTTGGTCACCAGGGCACTGCTGGCTCAGGAAGAGCTTGCTGTCCACCAGGACTCCCAGGTCCATCTCTCCACAGAGCTGCTTTCCAGCAGGTCACCCCCAGCCTGTGCTGGTGCCTAGGGTTGTTCCTTCCCAGGTGCAGAACCCTGCATTTGTCTTTGCTGAATTTTAGGAGGTTCCTCTCTGCCCATCTCTCCAGCCTGTTGAGGTCCTTCTGAAGGGCTCTCGGTCCTTCCCCCAGGCTATCGGCCACTCCTGCCAGCTTTGTGTTGTCAGTGAAATTGCTGAGGAGACCTCTGTCCCTTCATCCAAATCATCGAAGGACAAGTTAAACAAGACTGGACCCACTATTGAACCTTGGGAGACAACACTAGGGACAGGCCTCCAACTAGACCCTGTGCCACTGATTATGACCTCTGGGATCTGCTGTTCAGCCAGTTCTCAATCCACCTCCCTGTCCACTCATCCAGTCCACTCTTCCTGAGTTTGCCTATGAGGATGTTGTAAGAGACAGCACCGGAAACTATGCTAAAGACAACATCCACTGCTCTCCCCTCATCCATCCAGGTAGCTGTTTCATCATCGCAGGCAATCACCTTGGTCAAGCATGATTTACCTTTAGTGAATCCATGCTGACTACTCCTGATGACCTTGTCATCCCCTCTGTGGAAAACGATGGCTACCAGATTTAGCTGTTCCATCACCCTTCCAAGGACTGAGGTGAGGCTGAGTAGTCAGCAGTTCTCTCTGGGTCACCCTTCTTGCCCTTTTTGAAGGCCATTTAAGCTGGACTGGCACCAGAAATGCTAACTCATTAAAATAATTGCAGCTTATTAGTTGTTTTTTTTTTTCTAGCTACCTTGCTGTCAAGTTACTGCCCTTATTAACTGGAAAGAAACAGTTTCCCTTTGTTTTTCTATAATTTGCTAAGAGTAACTTCTCACAGATTTTACTTCACATTTGTAGATGCCATGGTGGAGTTCAGACCCTTCTTCCCTGTGACATTCTAGTCACGGAAGCAGTTTTCCCCACCCACAAGACCTTGGAAATCTCAGCTGCACTGGAACCCAGGCTCAGGCAGTCAACTCAGTCACACCTTAAGAAGTCAGTACAGATCAGCATTTAAGATCTTGCTCAAGGTCAGCAGAGAACAAGCCTCAAAAAAGTTATTATGAGAAATACACAGGATAAAATGTCATCTTTAATCAACTTATTAAAAATCTTCTGCAAACTGAAAGCACATGCAAGTTACTATCTCAAAGATGCACTTCAGGTGTTACAAGCAGATTTTGTTGTAGAAGCACTAAGTCAAGTCCCACTGCACCAAAACAGCTCCCTGCCTTGTCTCCTGACCTACTTTACAGAGACCAGTCTCTCCACTCAGAGCAGGAGAGAGACTGGCTCATGTGACAACCAGACCATCTGTTTAAGATACCACAAGAAAATACAACAATGCTAGAAGACACCAGGACAATAGTTTGCACATTAATCTAGGAACAGAGGTCTCCCAAACAAGTGTGTCAATAGCAAACCTTCTTCTTTTATTCTCTGCCCCTCCCACCATTAATTCCAGGGACATGCTGCCTGAGGCACTGATAGCAGGAGGAGATGCCCATACAACTGTAATAAGAGAACTTCGTAATCAACGTGGTTTTCCCTTTCTATCCATGAATGAGCTCAGAAAGCATTCAGCTACTCGGGTTAAATTTAAGGCACTCCAGTACATGCAGCCCTGAGGATTCTTTCTGACCACCAAGCATAACTTTTTCCACCATGGCTGACAAGTTATTGCCAAGACTCATCCTTCTGAAACCCTTCTGAAGAACCAAGTTCCTCTACATATGCTTTGAATATCTGTTTTCAATATTCTGTCTCATTATGTATGAAGCAATCCCGCTGAAAAGATTATGAAAGCTATACAACACTGAATTCAACCTCAAAGTGTACACCTCTCCCTCCACTAAGCTGAAGTAAGAACCACAAAGTAATAATACTGTTATACAGTGGAAGCTATGTTTAGCTTTACCAGGAGAGATTGAAAAAGTAATGGTACCAAGACAATTATGCTGATGCAAGTGTTTGTTCCTACTTGCTAGCTATCCTTCATCTCATTCAAAAGAGAGCTGCCAATTCGAGAAACTTGCTGCAGTTATATCTCATAAAGAGATCACTGAGTTTTACAACAGTACTAGAGCATCTATGTTGTAAGATACCATTAAAGCACCCTTTCCCATTTCTACAAGTGAAGGCAACTGTAAGTAAGAGCACCAACGTACCTAAAAGTTTTCTAGCCTGAGAAACATGGTTAATTCAAAAAGGATACAGAGAATTACGACAGTCAACTTCACCTCAATCCCTGGAAAATGGTCAAGCAAATATTAGAAACCACTTCCAAACACACAAAGCATATGGTGATGAGAAGTCAGCAAGGACTTAAGGGAAGTCATGCTTAACCAACTCAACACCTGCTATGAAGATATCAGAGGGCTGGTGTACAAGAGAAGAGCTTTAACACAGTTCATTTCAACTTTAAGAGGACTTTCAACAAAATCTCCCATAACACAGTCCTAGACAATCTGACGAGGCACAAGGTAGACAGATGTACAGCAAATAGACTGAAAACTGACAAACTGCTAGGCTCAAAGCATTGTGATCCCACAAATTCCAAATGGAGCATATGAGCAGAGAGTATTAGAGCCACTACTATTTAAATACCTTCATTAATGACCTAAATGATGGAACAGGGTACATACTCAACAAGTGTACTGCACATACACAACTGTACTGAGTGCTTGATTCATCAGATATTTGTGCTGTCATTCAGGGAGACCTCAACAGGCTGAAGAAATGGGCTGTCAGATACCTCAAGAAATTTGACATGAGGAAATGCAAAGTCCTGCACCTGCCAGGAGCAACCCCATGTAGCACTGTGTGCTGGAGGCTCACTGATGGAGAAGCAGTTTGGCACAGGGAATGAAAAAAAACTCCACAAACACTGATGAAAAAGCTGACCAAGAGCCAACAATATGCCTCAAGGCAAAGAAGGTAAACAGCCTGGAGATAATAATGCTCGGGGAATCTTATCAATATGGATAAATATTTGATGGGAGGGTGTACAGAAGGAAGTGACAGATTCTTTTCAGTGAAAACTGAAATACTGGAAGTTTCACTCAAACATGTGAAGGACATTTTACTTCTTGGGTGACTGGATGAAGGAAGAGGATGCCCAGAGAGGTGTTCAAAAAACAACTTCACAGCATCTTGGGCAGTCTGCTCTGTCTGAGCCAAGAGGCTGGACTAGACAATACGCAGAAGTGCCTTCCAGCCTCAACCAAGAGAGTGGACTAGACAATACGCAGAAGTGCCTTCCAGCCTCAACTTCCCTGTGACTGGCATTTTTACATCCCTGTAGATAGGAACAGAGATCAAACCATCCATACTGACATAGTTTCACAAGTTCACCAACTTCAGTTTGACTTTCTGCAATCTCTCCCACAACTGAGAATTTACCTTCAGCTTCCTTTAAGAACAACACATAGTGCTGGCCTAAGTTCTCATCTAGTCAGAGATGGAAGAAGTTAGTAGAAGCTCAGGCAGATGTACTTTGTTTCCAGATTATACTGCAAACTGGTTTCATCTATGGGTGGATAAAGTTAAGACCAATAATTATAAAACAGCAACCAAGAAGGCTGGAAGTAGAGCTTCAGACTCCCAGTATATTTTTTGGAGTTGGAGAGCTGCCAGGCTCCCTTTCAGAGTAAGTGCTATGTAACAGCACTCCAGCAAACACCAAGTATTTATATTTGATCAGGTGCTAATAAGAAGTCTAGGAATTCACCAGGGTGGTAACTCAGAAGCAGATGAACGTGCAAATAGTTTTCAGTTAGTAACCAAAAGTTTGCAGTAGGAGTTTTAAAGTCCATCTCCATGAACTAGCAAATTCAAGCTATGCATTCACTGCAAGCCTGGTATTCCACATCAGCTCTGGTATCTGCGTGATATATACTTACTACCTGTGAAACAGCCTTGAAGCTCCTATCAGCTGTATAAAGTTAACAGAAGCAAATGCAAGGTATGCAGAGTTTCCAAGAAGAAAAGCTGAGAAAGTTGCAGGTAGCTGACTGCAAGTACAGTAAAAAGTAGTCAGAGATGCCTGAAAAAGGACAAGGGAGTCTGAAACCTAGGACAAGTGGGATATGAAAGCTTTTGGAGTCCTTTGCAAGAAACCAGTGATGTGAATCAGGACTCTTATCAGATAGATGCCAGTTTCAAGGCAAACCGTAACAAGAATAGCCAACACCACCACGTTAGGAAGATACCCTGATGATACAAGTCTAGAGGGACCACAGCTAGCTGACAGCAGTACTAAGCCATACAGAATACTTTCTTTCTAACTCTGCACAGCCTGCTTGGCACTTCCAGCTCTTACTAACAGCTTTTAAAACTGCGCAGCCTCAGGGGGGGCTGAATCCTGAGTCTTCACACAGCAAAATATCATCTACTTCTCACCTCTGCTCTGAACTCAGTAACCCATTAACACTGCCTTTTCTCCTCATTGTCAAAGTGTTTGTCCTAGTACACAGAGCAGATTTGCTAACAAAAGTGACAAACTTGTGCACTGGAGTCAAGTACTCATGTGCAAGCAGAACTTCCTTCTTTTTAGAAAGGAAAAGGAGGAGACAAATACACAGACACTTCCCCATTTGTCTTGCTCTCCTCAGCAGAGGACCTGCTCTGGAAACCTCATCTCAATTAGCCTGCATGTCTTCCAAAACTTAAACCAGCAAGATATCAGTTTTACAACTAACTCTACAATTAACCCTGCCATACAACCTGAGGAATTGTTTCCTCCTGCATGTTTCTCCTATCACCTCGTGTTAAAAAAACTCAACCAAATAAAAGGAAAAAAACCCAAAACACAACAAATATAGTCTACAGCACTCAGGTTCAGCTTTAGCTGTCTCCTTGTCTGAAAGTTAGCAAGGGTGAAGGGAGAATTCAAAGAAACTCACGGGGGTCAGGTGTCAAGACAATGTTTAATGTAATTAGACTCCAGGTGAACAGAAAGATCTTTATAGAAACACACAGCTTACTCAATGGGTCAAAAAAGTAAGAAAATCATGCTTTAAAGAATACAAAGTAGTGATGGCAGAAGTTCAGCCACTTCAGCCTACACATCTGTGGCAGTGAAAACTGAAGCACTTTATGTGCAGAAAACCTCCCTTTACTTCTGAACTTTCTCCACTCGGACGATTTCAGTCTTAAGTACTTGTAGCTTGCAGATTTTAGGAGGTATTTGCTCAGAGAAAACATGAGAAATCCAGAAAAAGCAAATTATCCACTTCATGGTCATGGGCCAGGTATTGTCACTAGTCCTCTTGCTAAAGAGTGCAGGTCTGCATCCTAGTGCAGGTCTGGATATAGACAGTTGTCCTTAAAGAATCTGATTCAAGAGACACTTTGAAGAAGGAGACTCGGACCAAAACTTCTCCTGCAGTATGAATCTTCACCAGACTCTCCCAAAAGGCCAGAGAGAATATTAGAACAACTCCTACACAAGAATCGATAAATAACAACTGCAGAGCTTTAAGCCTAAGTCAGACTTGGAAGCTGACCTCCCTTTGTTACTGAGCTATTGAAGTTACTCAGCACTGTTAGCTGATTAGTGGGCCAGTCTCTCAAAAGATCAATAACCCACCATCACAAATTAAGATTTTTAAGATTAACACTGCAAATGTCCAAGGCCAGGTTGGATGGAACTGAGCAACCTCGTCTAGTGAGAGGTGTCCCTGTCCACAGCATAGCGGCTGGATTAGATCATCTTTGAGCTCCCTTCCAACCTAAACCACTACATGATTCTGAAACTGAGACATAAAAACCACCCAAAAAGTGGTTTTACCTGTTTACCTCCACTCACCACACTCCCTTTGTAGATTACTCAATACATAGTGCAAGCAGTTGAAGTTTACCATTGCCTTAAAACTAGGAACACCTGTTTGTTTACTAAATTTTTTTTCTCAGGTGTGACACTTTCTTTTCTTGCCAGTGTGTGAAGTATTAAGCTGAAGAAGGGACATCCCATATATAGCAGAGCTGTTGATCTCCTTCCATCAAAAGAGTAAGACATTTGGCTTTTTTTGCTAATTCAGCTAGAAGGAAAAAGAAAATTATATTCTTTTCCTACTGGATATCCTTTTACTCTGCAAGGATCATAGCCTAGTGCCATTTCCAGGTCAAGCACAGAACTGCTCTCATCTAAACATCACTTACCACAGCTACTTTTGCTGTCCCTTTTAGAATACTTCCATGCTGCCTAGTGCCTAGAACAGGATAGTACTACACACAGGTACTAGAAGGTGGATTTCATTTCTATTGCTGATAGAAAAACTGGGCAAGAACCTTCTTACTAATAAGAAGTTAGCTGACCACAACTTTGTGGCTAGAGAGGTATTTCTGCTCCCAGATTGTCAGCAATACAATACACTTCTCAAAACCTCAAAGCAGTAAATCAGAGAAAAGCTTGCTTGCACTCCAAAAGCAAAAATTTCTTTAATACTACTGAGGAAAGGCGTTACAGGGTGTGAGTTACTCCTCAGAACAGATTCTCACCTGCTATAGCGCAGTGTGGATGGACCATGCTAACAAAGTGAGTATGGTATCACCACCGCACTCCTCAACTGCAAGATCTGTGAAGGCAGCTGCCAATTTCTACTGCGACAGCTTCATCTAACAGCACCTAGTTAAATGATTAAACCAATCTATCACAGATGAAAACCTCCACAATTTCTGCCCCTGTCTCAGTCACATACCCTTCTCTCAGCCGGTCATCAACTCTGACTAATTTCTTAGATGAAGGCATATGTTCCTGAAGAGAAGGTAACCCTGGCTTCTCACTAGAGCAACAGTGGGCAAATGTTCAAGGAGAGGACTCCTCACATGGGCAGGAAGAAGTCCTGAATCCCTACATCACAGCTGCACACTGTAGATGGTGAAATATGGAAGAGGCCAGGCTACACCTTCACTCACTCTCCTGTAGCATGGGAGTGTAGCAGGCCAGATACTGCTGACAGCCTGAAGGCTTTTGGAGCCTAGGGGATCCATCCTACCCAGAAGCAGCTCCATACTCCCCGGGAAAACAGCCACAGAAGAAGCACTTCTTGCCAACAGCAACTCAGTAACACCTTGTAAGCACCAGCTGTGCCAGTTGTGATATTCGAGCCCATATCACCCCTTGCAGTTCTTGCTCCCAGGAAATCTTACCCTAAAAATTTAAGAAAGTCTTGTCTACAGAGATGCCAAGTCCTTGTAAGTATAGATAATGTATCAGCAGTGCTGTACTGCCACTACTGAATTATCACCACAGGGAAGGCACTTCACAGAGTTCACTAGTGCCCTGTGAAGATCTAGGGAAGGGAAAACGGGCATAGATACTCCTGCAGAGAACCCTGTCTGTATTAGTGAAGTGAGAAGTGAGCACGAGTTCAGTCTGGAAAGGACAATCACAGACAAGCTGATGGTAAAGAAACAATGCCAGCTCCAAGTCTTCCCCGTGAGGGCTACACGAAGGAGACAGCAAAGGAGCTGCAGCAATTCCTGAAAAATTTACACCCATTTATAGAGGTATGAGCCAGAGGTAGATACAGTAAGTAAAATATTGCCTCTCACAACCCGCCTGTGACAGTGCGACCACCTGTGTCCCAGCTGGTCCCTCGCAGAAAGGGGCACGATGCCTTCTCCCTTTGGAGCCGCTCTGGGCTCTTGCAATGGATGTCAGCAGTGCCCAGGGCTGCATCTCCCCGGGGGAAGATGAAGCCAGGAAAAGGGATGTGTCAGGGAAGCACACACACAGCCCTTCTCCTTGTTCTCCTTCAACGCACAGACCCCTCAATACCAGAGGCGCCCTCAAATGCCGCGCCCCCTTCCCTCGGCCATACCTTATCGGCGATGCTGCGGGGCAGGAGCAAGTCAGGGCTGGGGGTGAGCGCCGGCCCCATCTCCTCGCTGCTGGACGTGGCCAGGGGATGCGGCATCTCCCGCAGTGACTTGGGCCCGGAGGACGGGAGGGGCTTAGGGGCGCTCGCCGCGCCGCCGGACATCGCGCCGGGGTCGGGCAGCGACCGAGGCAAGGAGGGAAGGAGCGGAGGCCGCGCCGCCTCGGCGAGGAGCTGCGGGGCCGCGGCCGGAGCCTGCCCGCCACCGCCGCGATACGAGGAGGCGGCTGCTGCGGCGGCGGCGGAGGAGGAGGAGCGAACGCAGCATCCGCCTGCGCCACCGCCCGCCCCTTTCCAAAGGGCCATCCGCGCCACCTGCCGCCCCG
>VZRN01006399.1:945967-1043577 GCA_013397935.1 Dasyornis broadbenti | reverse complement strand
TGAGGCGGCCGGGGGAGGCATCGGGTCGTGCCGAGCCCCGGCCGGGCCGGGCCGGGCCCAGGGAGGCACCGTGCCACCGAGCGGCCCCGATGGCCACCTCGGACTGCGGCGTTGTTGCCGCACGCTGTCAAACGGCGGGTAAAGTGCCAGAAAAGCAAACCAGCTCCTCGGCTTTTCCAGGCTCAATTCGCCGACCTCAAACTACGCTCATGTTTGAGGGGGAACTTGTAAACCGGCGGGCTGCGGTGCAGGACCGATCCCAGCCGGGCACAGGAGGAACAAGGGCCGGCCTCCGGGACTCCCTCACGGTGGAAGTGTACCGCAAGTGGACACACGGATGTCTTGCACGCCAGGCCTTCACAGAAACACGCTTTCACTGATGCCGTGGGTCTACTTTTGCCGCAGAGATCTCACGCTGAGAGATCGTGCATTGTTGTAGAAGGTTTCATCGTACTGAAATGGACTTAAAGGTATATCAAGTCCTGTAGAAGCGATCCATGCAAATATGTCTAACAGCATGTATGCATTACAAAAATTCAGTGATCTATCCACATCTTAACAATATAGAAAGTATGTTGATGACTGCAGAAAAACTAATAGGAGAAAAACCATAGTCTGGTCTAAGATGTTCCTTGAGCAGATAAAGCAGCTAAATTTGGCTGATAAATTACACTTTTCCAAATAATTTTCTCAGCATTAATTAGGTGTCATAGAGTAATGTGCTACTGGGGAAAGTGATATATCACTATCAAGCTGTCACAATCCCTTCCAGCTATAGATGGATATATGAAGATACACGTACTAGTATGTGACCAGATAAGACTTGGATGCTGTAAACATTTCACTTGTGTTTAACTTTTCCTGGGGAGTACAGACCATTGAAATCAAAAGGGCAGCACCAGTACCTAAATATAAGCTGGCAAGTTTTACAGGTGTCAATGCCAGGTGCCACACAGCAGGACAAGCATGAGAGCACAACACTGTGAACTGTCATTACAAAAAGAAATGCTATTTATCACAGGGAAAAAAATCTGAAAAAAAATCAATCCTTTCTATAAATAACTACTTAATATTACATAATGTTTGAACTCCAGTAAAGATCAAAAATCCAAACCAATTGCCAGGCCCCAGTGAGAAAGGCTGTGAAATATTCCTTGTTCATTACACTTCAGAAACAACTTATTCATCTATCAGGAAAAGGAAGCAATGCAAATTAGCCAGCATAAATACATGCATCCCAACTTTCTTTTAGACTATCAAAATCTTAAGTGGAAACTATAGCGATAAAGCAGCAGGCAGGTTCGTGTATCAGTTGCTCAGCAACTGGTTCCCTTCAGTTTTGTGACAGTCTGTCTCAAAGGTTTATGACTTACTGAGAGCTCTTCCTCTCTTTTCCCTTAAATCCTCATTCAGCTGTATGTCCCACTCAATCCTTTCCCAAAGGAAGTCAGGGACACCAACACCTTCCAGTGCTTGGAAACCTGGGGCCATCCTAGCTCTGTCCAAGTACAATGACCTACTCATTAAGCCTTGGCTTGGTGGGCAGCAAGCAGAGCATAAGCATGCTGCATTCTTGCAGCAAGGGAGACCAATAGTATCCAGGCTGCCTAAACAGCAGGCAGCGCAGGCAGCACAGGCAGCAGTTCAAGGGCAGGGTTTATCAGTCTGTGCTTGGCACTTACTAGACCTTATGAGAAATCCTATGTTTGATTGTGGGATATTTGTACAAGATGCTGACCAACTGGACAAAGTTGAGAGTGGGCATTGAGATGGTTGGTGACCATCTGCAAGCAGCAGCTGCAGGGCTGAGGCTTTTTGAGCCTGGAGCAAACAGCTTCAAGGGCAGTTAATTGCATCCTCTCGTATTCCATAGGGAGGGGATGCAAAAGATAAAACTGGGAGGACAAGGGACAAAGAACATAAACTGAAACAGGAAATTCCTGATGGATGTTAGGAACAACAACTTTCCCCCTGAAGATAGCCAAGAGGCAGAGCAGGTTGCAGAGAGAGGTTGTGCAGTCCCCACCCTTGGAGATTCTCAAGATGATCTGGCATGATCTCATGTGTGACCCTCTGATCCTTTAAGCAAGAGATTGGACCAAAGACGTCCCTATGTCCCTTCCAGCCTAAATGATTCAGTGCTGCCACAGATGTCTGATTTCTGAGGTTATGTAGGTGACCTCTCAATTACCCTGTATACAAGGATGAAGTTCCAAGCTCCAGAGATTCACTTACTGATCTACTTTCCACTGATAGGGAAATATATGCCTCTTTATTAATTACATTTATCTGTGTTACCTATGTTGTTTCTGCCATGTCATCCTTACTCATTTGATCTGACATAGAATAATTAGAAATATTCTCAAATAACTAACTGGATCAGTACATGTAAAATACAGGGATATTTGTGCACCTGTGAATACACGTAAGCTGAAATCTGGTTGGGAAAAGTTCAGAAGACAGTGGAAGAGCTGTTACATTGAAAAATTACAATTGCTGATTATTATGGTGATATTCCAAAATTTTGACTATTAAAGTTATGTTAAGTTTCAGAATTCCAGCACCATAGCATGCTGTAAAGTCAAGCTGCCTAACTGTTGACACTAGGATGCTTCAATGTAATTTATGATAACTAATGTGCTTTAAAAAAAAAAACCAAAAACCAAAATGGACAGGGTAAGCAATTTAACCCTGTCTTAATGACTAATGACATATGTCTGTCTTCCTCTGATTTCAGTGAGTCTGCAAGGATATGTACAGACAGCAATCTACGTTTAACCATGATATATACCTTAGCAGATGCAAACTATGATACTGAACAATGAGAAGAAGGCCAAGTTGAATGGAGCTCTGAGTAACCTGGTCCCGTGGAAGGTTTACTGCCTATGTCAGGAGGCTTGGAACTGGATGATTTTTAAGGTCCTTTCCAACCCAAACCATTCTATGCTCTATGAGTTCAAAAATCATAAATCATATCTTAAAAGATTATACTTTAAATGTGTAATTTTAAAAATCTGTACAGCTGTCTGGCCTTTTCTCTGCTTTATTCTCTGTGAGTTCACATCACAGACTAGGGTGAGCTTTTAGCTTCCTCTTCAGCTATGAGAGAAACCTATTTCTATTTTTTTAACATGGAAGATGAACATGTTATGTAGTTGCTTTCAAGAACTGGAACTTCAAAAAGAAGATAGAACACTGAATTTGAAATTAAGAGTCAGGAGCAAATTCTTGTACCTTGGTTAGAACTACTCACACATTATGAACAGAGGTCATAAAGAACTCCAAATCTATTGTGCATAAAATGAAACAGAAAAGAAGTGTATACTATGTGGCTGACTTCTTGTAGGAATTGTTTTCTACACACAAATAGGAACCCATAAATGTATCAGCATGTGGTCATCTGGCTCCAACAGAAGGCACAAGAGGTACTGCCAAAAACTAAGGAAGGAAAGTGTCTATTTTTCTAATAAATTAAAAAACGTCTTAATTCTGTTAGGAAATCATGAGTGATTAAGAACACGGTCATGTATCCCTCTCCAGTGTGGTGGTATAATTTTACGATTGTAATATTTTCCTTGATGTTTATATTGATAGTTTCTTTTTGTTAAACATCGACCAAGTGAAAACCATTCAGCACATGAAACATGCAACCAGAGTAAAATACGCAATGAAAAATAAAATCAGCGGCAGGCTGAAGAGAGACTGCTATTCAATGTCCACATCTTAATCCAAGTTAACTTGAAAAAACTGGCATGCTCTCCGAGCAAAATCCTAACTATTTATTATATTTACATCACTTCAGCTCAGAAATAAGATGAAACAGAGAGGTATGTAATACTAACTGGGCAAAAAGACAAATGGTCAATTTGGGGATCAACAATCTCACCAATTCAAGACAAAGGTCACTGGTTTCACATGGTTGTTTCTGAAGAAAATAGTTCTGTCTCTGTGTCACTGAAATCAAACTCCTGCAGGCTACCTCTTGGGATTGTTTACTAGGATAAACAGGGAGAGAAAGGATCCATGGATGATGTGCAGAAAAACCTCTTTACAAATTTAAAGGTAGGCAGCACCTATCTTGTACTGCTGTTCTGGAGTCCCAGTTACTCCAGTAATACCACCCAGGACGTTTTTATAATGGCAGATGGCTTTATAAGTGCTCAGTGTGAGCCTGAAAAGGACTATCAGTTGTTTCTTAACATTCTTTTCGTAATGCATCTTCATCTTCTTGCCCAGAGAATAAGACATAAAATGGCAGCAGAGTTTACAATGATTATCAGAAGGCTAACTTCATGTTGTATTTGTTCCCCAGACCAGATGTAAAACCCACCTGCTTTTCATCACGTATTGTATTTTAAGACTTAAATTCTAGCATTCTTGATAGCACAGTACCACACAGTACCAACAATAAGGCAGACTCGAGGCCACAACTGACATACTGGCGGGCTTGGCTGGTTTGACAGGTCAAGGGCAGTAAAAGCTCTTTTCCACACTATCAACTTCTCCTCAACTGGTTTATCTCTTCCCCACTGTGGTCTGCTTTGGCAAGGATAAGGTTTGTGTCTGCCTGCACATAGGCACATATGACACTAGTATAGAACAAGACCATTCTAGAACATGTAAAAAACCCCAAAATCCAACTGTCTTTTCAAAAAGGTCCTTCCTTCCACATGCTGCTAGACCTCATGTCTTGGACTGCAGACATTGGAGAGGGCAGGCTTTTGACTTGACTGTGTTAAATCTTATGCACGTGTTCGTTACTCTCTACAAAGACAGGATCAGTTTCAAGCCATGAGCACACTACACGTGTGCATTCATGCATACATGTGAGCTAATGCATAAGCTTTTTTCGCATCAAAGGCCTTCAAAGCTCTCACGTTTGATGGGGGTGCCATAAATAGGATTGTGGGAACACAGGACACTTGTTAAACAAAGCGGAAGTCTGTGCTAAATGGATGTAAAATGAAAAATCAAAAATCCAATCAAGGAGAAAGACTATAACTATGGATACAGTACCTTTACACAACTGGATAAAAAAATCCCAACCAATTTAAAATGCTTGAAGATTCTTCAAAATACTTTTTATTTGAAGGGTTTTTTTGTGACATACACAATAAATAAAAATAAATAAAATTAGGATGGATCTGTATGAGTAGCACTGCCATATGGAAATAAAAACAGCATTCTGGAAGATTTTTGTTCGAGCCAAGGAGACATCGTGCACATACTATTTTCACTTACAGGGAAAAAAACGAACATGTAAATCACTATTTTACCTCAGCCTATAGTGAATAGAACTGTCCATGGTCATTCTGAAATACTGCAGTTTATGTTCATTCAGAATTACAGTCAATTTAACACAGCTTTTGTTTACAGAATGGGATACACAGCTGCCTCTACTCCAAGATGATAAGAACAGCCAGCCTGAAAAACAGCATTTTATCGCCTCAAGGAACAGCATGGCAAGATTTGTAAGGCAGTGCTCAACAACAGCCTCTTTTTAAACTGAAGATTTTGTATTGGCTTTCCAATAGACACACTACAAATGCTTTATTTTATATTTTTTTATTTGTTTATGCTGAACAAGAAGGAGGAATTTTAGGCAAAATAAAAGTATTCTGACACACCAGAGATTAGACACCATTCCTTTAAAGGGCTACACTTTTTCCTGTTTCTATAATCCAAGGAGGAAATTAATTGATATTATATAGATATTAAACTCCTCCCAAAGCCAAGGGATCCTTTGACTTGAGGCATGACCATGTTTTTGTAGAGATGCTCAAAGTTACTACTATAATAAATTTTCACATCACTTGTACATAAACAAAGAATTAATGAGTCCCAACATTTCTTCACCTGAGTTTCCTTGCTGATCACTCTTCCTCCTTGCCCTGCTGCTTCTTCATTTTTTACCGTCCTTTCTTGATCCCCAGCCAAGGACCACTGTTTCCTAATTAATTCTTCTTCCCAGTGTTAGCTGTGTAAAGAGGAGCCCAGCTGCTAGGCCTGCCTGCCTCTAACTGCAACTTTTTAAAATCTTTCACAACATCAGTTCTGGCATGACAACACAGAGAAATGCACAAGTTAGGGTTATTAGGCTGAGTGCTGTGCTGCTCTTCACTCACCATGTTTCTCTGCAGTTAAGGAGCAAGCGAGGTTCATTCACCTGCAAGCGAGGTGTCAGATAAAGTGGTCTGCAAATCGTCTGAGGGAGAATAATTAAAAGGGAAAAAAAAACCTAGCACGTATGACATTTCTCAAGGCAAAATGAGAAACTACAAAATGAAACAAAACAAAAAACAATACCAAAACAGAATTAGGAGGGCAGGTGCTCAGTCAGCTGTTCATGCAAAGAGAACAATTCACAATAATATGAGTATGTGGGAATGGCAGCAATGTTTGCTTCCCACAGTATTAATTAACAGGGCTTTAAAGCAAACAGAAAACTCCCTGAGATTGTCTGCTGGTTTGGGTACAGGCACACACACCCCTAGGCAAACACACACACACATACACTGCTTTTACCAGGCAAACAGTCCAGGTAAGTAAATTCTGCATCTGGACATTACCAGTAACTTGTTCAGTTTTACAAGGGTCAAACACTATAATATTAAGGCATGCTATTTTAAGACAATCCGTTATTACAGAGACTGACAGGATCTTTACACTGTACACTCTCAAAAATGTAATTTATTTCTTCACCATCTAGTAAAGCTGGCTGCAGCAGATCTTAAACTGTTAATGGCCTTCAATATTTCTGTATATATTTGGTTGTCCAAGATAATGGATTAGTGTGACATTTAGCACCTTGTACACACTATGCATGTTCTTACTGATATTAAAGAATTCCATCATAACTAAACCAATAGTTTTTAATAAGCCCTTTTGCCACTTTAGGCTTGAAGAGTGATGAGGTTATGGACTTCTAGCATTTGACAAAAGAGAAGGCAGATGAAATTATTTGCCCTGCAGTGTACAGGAGGTTTGACTACCAGATCCAGTATCACCCTTACTGTAAGGGTCATTTCCTCAGAACTGCCGGTTACATACACCATCAAAATCTTAATATTAAAGAGTTAAATATCCTGCACTAAAAGCATGTCTACATAAACACCTTGAACTAAGTAATAAAATAACTGATTTCCTGTACTTATCTTTAAATCCAGTTAAAGAAGAAAAGGAGTCTTTATGTAATGAAAAGTGTTTAGTGCCTTAAAAAAACCCTGCATAGAAAACTGAAGTAGGTGATGTGACTGATTTCTGACTACTGAGAGGTCAGTGTTGGCCCCATCTGTATGCAGTCTTTTAATTAATTACTTGTTTATAGCAGTCCTTAATAATTGGTTTTATTTATGTACAGTCAAAGCTACAGCTGCTATGATCCACAATTCAAATAACTACTCAGTCTGGTTTGATTCAAACAGAAGTATTTTAACCATAAGGACATAAAACAAGAAGTCTCGGATTGCTATTTTAAGAGTAAGATTTATCCTCCAGGTCAGACCAAATCACTTAATCAGATACCCTCACCTATACAGCTGTTATTTGACATTCCAAAAGCAAACCGTGCACTAGTTCCATGAACAAACCTTTTTGGAATTCATGCCAAATATTGCTGCTGTGTTCCAACACAAGCTGAATGGCAGTGATTAAAAAAAAAAAAAACAAAACTCAGGGAAAGGGACAAGAGGACACAACCTCAAACGGCGCCGGGGGGAGGTTCAGGGCGGACATTAGAATTTCTTCCCTGAAAGGGTGATTAGACTTTGGAATGGGCGGCCCAGGGAGGTGATAGCGTCACCGTCCCTGAAGGTGTTAAGCAATGACTGGATGTGGCACTCACTGCCATGGTTTAGTTCACAGGGTGGTGTTGAGTCACAGGTTGGACTCGATGAGCTCGGAGGTCTTTTCCAGCCTGGTTCTGTGACCCCTTCTCTTCCGCCCGTGTTTGTTTTTTGTTTTTTTTTGTTTTGTTTTGTTTTTTCTATTTAACTGCGGTGCTGTCTGGTGTTGTTGTAGTGTGGCCCCAGCGTGAAAGAAACCCTCGCGCTTGCTCCCGTCCCCAGGAGCACACCCATGGCAGGAGCCACGGGCCAGGCAAACACAGCCTTACCGCTGAAGGTAACCCTCCGGCAGCCTGGTTATGCCTGCACACGCACAGGCCCGACCCTTCCGGGCGCGGGCACAGCGAGCGGGGCGCGGGAAGTGGGAAGGGAGGGCGCGGGCAGAGAGGAGGGTGCGGGAAGTGTGAGGGGAGACGCGGGCGCCGTCGCGCTGTGCGCGCGTCACGAGCAGGGGGCGGAGGCGGCGTGGCCGCGCTGCGGGCAGGGCGAGCGGGGCAGAAGGAGCTGGAGCCCTGAGCCGTGGGGTAGGTGGGTGGCGGGTGGGCTGTAGGGCCCCGGGCCAGCCGGGCTGGGGCGCAGCATCGCCGCCGGGCCGGGGAGAGCCGGGAAGACCATCCATCCGTTGTGGGCGGGAAGGAAAAGGCGAGCGGGAGAGCCCATTCCCGAGCCGTTTGTGGGGGAGGCCGGCAGCGACGGGAGTGGGTCAGGCCATCCATGTCTCTCGGAGAAACCCGTCCCGACCGCTGCCAGTGGGCTTAATTAATACTGTTATTGAGTTACTAATTCACTGCAGCGTTGCTGCTCAGGGACCCACAGGTCCAGGGCGTAACAGTGACCCCGTCTCCTGTGGAAGTCTGACTGTGACTTCTGATTAACGTTTCCTGCAGGATTCAGCGTTCCCGTCCTTCGGCTCCGCCTGGCTGAGCCAAAGCTCTTCGGCACTGCACTTTACAGCCTGGCACCTTGATGGAAACAGAAGTTGATGGTGGCCCGAGGTGACGAATGGCCGTGCAGCAGGCCTCATTTTTTGTTTTGCTGCAGCCAGCTTCGGCTGGGATTGTATCTCGGGTTTAAATTGCCTTTCCTCAAACAATCAGTTTTTCTTGACTTAGAGCCTAAACTGGGGTCTTCTAAGGCTTCAGCATTTAAGGACTACAATGGTTTGATGTGATTCTTGAGCATCGTCTGACATAACCTTATCAGTAAGAAGTTCAGTTGGGAAAATGCATGTATGACTCTAAAAGTTACTCTTGCTAGAATAGAAATTATGAGAAATTACTACTACTACTAATAGAAATGACTAGAATCTGGAAAAAAAGTATTGATCGCAACTCTTGATATTTCAAGCCTAAAGTTTCAGTCATAACAATATAAACTGTATAATATATTTTAAGCAATGCACATCCTGTGTTTGGTTTGTGCTTTCTAACAGTTGCCATATTTATGAAGTCTCTAACACAATCAAATCCAAGTTTTCCTTTTAAAAGGAGTATGTTTATCTTCTGTTGTACCTATTTTGCAGATATTTGTGGGGGTTAAAAGATTTGAACTCCAGTTGAATAAAACAAGGTCTGAAAATTGAAGGATGGCAGCAAATCCTTCAGGACAAGGTAGGTTTTAATCTAAGTATTCAAGGGAAAAGACGACGTGCAAAATGTCAATGAAATCACCATAACTGTAAGTTTATTTTTATGGTAAGATGAAGAAAGGGAAGAGAGGTGGGGCTGAAGGAGCATTACAGCAGCAGTCTTTCTGGGGCAGGGTACACACACCTTGAATGGTTGAAAAAGACCACTGATGTCTGGGGAGCTCTAACTTAGGGAGCATAACATCATGCTCAGGATTAGGAAGTACCTACCTTGCCTGTGGTACAGTGATAATTTCCTGAAGGTTATTTCAGACACTTACAACACTTGGTATTGAATATGACTGGCTGCTCTTGCACTCAACACCAGAGAACAGCAAGAAGTCAAATATATTCCATGTCGTGGTGGAAACAGCAAGACCAAGGCAGTAATATCTGTCAGCAAGTGGCCAGGCCTAGGAGGAAAAGCCAATTAAAACCATAATGCTAACTGCGATGAAATGTTCCTTTGTATGAAGAGGTGTCTGAATTGCATCCTTGAAATAATAAAAGTCTAAATAATGGTCCATCTGTCCAGGTGATGCATGTGCTTTAGAGGGGCTGAGGGTCTGGGGATATCACTTGGTAAATTTGAAGAAGGGTCTTAAATCGCCCTCTAGAGGTGTTTTCTGGAAACCACAGTGGAACTTTGAGGCTTTTCTTCTATGGAAGAGCCTCTGAGGAAAACGCTTCTCAGGTATGGCCCGTCACTTACATGGTTATGAGAAATGAATTCTGGGTTCAGTTTCCCAGCAAGTGGAGACTTTTGCATATATGCGTTTGTACCTTTACCTCAAGCAGGCCTGCAAAGCTGGGTGTTACTGGATGATACTTCAAGGGGTATCATGTGACTTGTGTGGATCCAAAACACAGATGCGACTTGCTATTTGATGAAAAGGAGTTTCTGGAATGCTTATTGAGATTTTGTGATGTGTTGACAGAAGAGTACTGCAGATTGCAGAGCTGTCTGTTTGCAAATTTAAACTCTGAGGAAGTTTTTGGTACATAATGGTAAATCTTGTTTTATCTGTGCATACCAGGTCGGCATCATTGCAAGGAATAGAACGTTGTCATAGAGAGTTAAAAGCTGTTTTTTCTTAAATATGTTGCTTTACTGAGAAGGAAGATGGGATATTAGGGTCAAAATACCTTTGCTTCCCTCCTGACTCCAGAGTCTTATAATTTAATAGAGCCTTGGAATCTGCTTTTATATTTGAGATATCCTTTAGAGACTCACTAAAGGAATTGTGTAATTATTGTATGAAAATTGTTTGCACTAAGTAGGCAAGAAACACTATCAAGTTTAATTACCAAATAAGCATATAAATAGTACAACTACGAAAATTAGAGAGGAACAGATAAATATAAACAGCCGTTCAGGGCTTCTTTCTTGTTCAGATGCAGTCTAGTAGTGAAAATGATTGAGAAAAACACTGCTTTTTTGGCTTGCCTTATGGCATACACATTAGTACTGTTCAAGCAATCCATTCTTTTCACTTGGACAAAAGGAATAGAAATTTAGTGAAACTCTCACTGGAAGGGTTATGAATAGTAGCATATACTCAGGCAGAACTGTAAGGATGAATTAAATATTAGCTTTTTGTACAGGTATGCTGTGATGATAATTTGTTGTACCAAATTACTGCTTTTCCTTTGATCGGTACCAGGTATTTTCTTAGGAGTTAATTTGAGTTTTCTGTTGATTACAGACTCAGACTATAAAACTTAAAATTCTTTGGACAAGACTTTCATTCACTGGCCTTTTAGAAAAGCACTCTTGGTGGTGAGCTGCATATGTGTGCAAAAAAGCCAAGCAGAATTGAATGAAAAGCCTTGCTTCAGTTTATTAGTACCACATGGAACTGATTGCACGAGACCGACTGTGGCAATTGAAAACAGCGGAAAATCTTGTAGCATGCTGTGCATTGTCCACCAGATGAGCTCACAGACCAGAGTGGTACACTTTGAGGGAGGAAAATCACCTTCTGAATTATAGCAAATACTTCCAGGTGCTCAGGAATACACTACTCCTTCACAGAACTTCACAGTACTTAGGCAACGTGTATTCATCAGGCTGCTCCTGTGTAATGCCTTTACTTGTGTGCAGCAAGGCCAGGGCGTATCTTGTGTGCAACTGAATTAACTGCTCTGTGTGTGAGTCCTCCTAGAGGAAGCCCTTTGAGATAAAAGAAATGTAACTGCTCAGGTCTTTAGGTCCCCCAAAGGCAGAAAAAATACAGATCCTGCTTCAGACAGGGCTGAGCCTTTCATAAAAGTTCTGGTATATTGGAAGAACAAGCTCTGGAAATCTGAACAGCATTCTTAGGTTCAGGCTGTAGCAATTCTACAGCAGTTCTCTTCATATCATGGCAGTTGTTTTTGGCCTAAAGGTATGTGAATGCATTCATGTAGCACAGTCTAAGCAGCTAGATTTAGCTCTCTGTTCTCTGATTCTGAAAAGGAAGCTCATGCTGTTCTGCATTGAATTCCTTTATCACCTACACACTTTGCTGTGCCACATCTGAGTCTGATCTGTGTGTAAGCATAGAGCTTGAGAATTTAGAAGCCATAAAGCTGTCAATGACTTGCATTCAGCTATGCATATAGCTGTTTTCTGGAGGCACAGACAAAATACAAATGTATTTTTCAATAAATCAGCTTAATTTACTAAATAACTAGTATGCTTTTTGTTTCATTGTCACATGAAGTATATGAAAGCATGTCCAAATGTAAATTGTTACTGAGTGTATTGGCGTGCAGCAAACTATTAGATGATGTTTTGAGATGCCAGTCGTCATAAGCAGAAGAGGACATCAAAACAGAATTACTCAGTTTTTTTCCCAAGTGGTCTGTGTTTAATAAAGTCTTTGGATTCTGCTTTTTAGGAGGTTGCTGTGTCACTTCATTAATGCCGCTATTTATGGAAACATGCACTTCAGTAAAGAAATTGCTTTAAATTCTTTCTGAATTGACAGGCAGTTCCTTTTAATGTTCAGAGCTTGGAGCTGTCATCCAGCTTTGAAAACATTTTCCACGTAAAGGAACGCAAAGTAGTGGAGAGCTCTTTTGTGCTTTTATACATCTATGGACAAATGATAAATAATGTGTCTTAGAAAAAACTTCATTGTGCTGTGAATTTGAAGCAACTGACAGAACAAGGGAAAGATAATCAATGAAAAACAAAAACTTAAAAAAGGTAAAGGTAAAGTTGTTTCTTGCCATGCAGTGAGTTAGAAGAACTAACTGACATAGGTAGCAGTGAGATAGGGTGGTAGGATAAGGGGTTAGGATTAGGTTAAAGAGAGAAGCTTGGTGTGAGCTCTTAAAGCTACCAGTATCACTCAGCAAGGCTCCAGCTTTCTCTTTCTCCCCTTCATGTGCAGAAAATAGGTGCAAGTAATCTTTCAGCTCCTGCAAAAATACAGTGCTGTCAGAAATAGAGGTGTCAGAAAGGTTTAAATTTTAAATGTCTGGAATCCGCTACATTAGAGAGTAATCGAGTTTGACATCTGACACTGCCGTTAATCTATTTAGCTGCCTTGAACAGGTCCTTTTATGTCAGGACTTACGTCAGCAAAGCAGAGAAAAATTTTAGTAAACTGCAATATTTGAACTGTTCAAACTCAAAATATTAGTGCAATTCAGCCCAGTCAAGGGAAGTCTAAATTGAAAGCTTTATTAGGAAGTTCCTGTGTTTGAAAATCTGCATTTGCTTCACAGATGAGCATCTGGGCTGTACTAAGGATGGCTTTTGATTTTTGCATGTCCAGATTTTTAGCACTAGAAAGCAGAATAGACAAATTTACAGATGAAAATATACTTTTATTTATAATTGAAGTGGGAAACTTCTGTAGGCCTTTCACGTAGGTCGTTATGAAAGCACTTTGGGTTCCTGGACAGTGAAGAATCAAAATTAAAGTCTTCCTTATGTGTTGCCAGATATGGTTAATTACTTTGTAAGGATGCCAGAATTTCTCTGTAAAATGGATTTCTTGTGTTCCAGCCCTCCATTGTTAACCTTTAAATGAATAGGCTTTGCTTTGCATTTTGAAAGAGTTTAAAATACCTACAGGAACTTCACGTTGCTTAGCAGAGGCGTACTAACATGTTGAATGTGCTCCTCTACTTTCTCAAGTGGGCTTTTTTCTTCTTACCATTAACAGATTCTCTTAAACAAGTGACTTTTTCAGCACAGCAGATTGCTGATGGTCACTGTCTGAATTCTAGTGAAAAATACTACTTTTAAAATAAAACAACCAACAAACAATCAAACAAAAACGACACTACAAAGCTCTTAGCAGAGATGTAAGAAAAAATACTTGAGTTAATTCTGAATACCGCTGGAGCTTCTGCCATAAGCTACTGTAACAAGACTCAAAATAGAAGACAGAGTCTTCTACGGTTTCTGATCACAGTTTAAAAACAGCATTTAAAATGTTTCAAGCCTTTCTGAATCATACCATCTGCTTGATGATAAATTTAAGCATATTTAATCTTTATTTTTTTAGATCACAACTTATATTAGAAAGTGGTCTCCTTTTTCTTTACTTAATCATCATATCTTCTGAATTCCAAGTATGCATTTAGATTTATGCAGTTCAGGATAAGCAAGCAGGAGCAGGAG
Source organism: Dasyornis broadbenti (assembly GCA_013397935.1). NCBI lineage: Eukaryota > Metazoa > Chordata > Aves > Passeriformes > Dasyornithidae > Dasyornis > Dasyornis broadbenti. Next base: position 1,029,485 of record VZRN01006399.1, on the reverse strand, counting down.
GTTGCTGAGTAATATGTCAAGTATAAAGGTTTTTGGTCTAAAATTGTGTGAAATGAGCATACAGACTTGGTTGTTTTAGATCACACCCTCTTAGAGGTGCTTCAGTCATCTTATCCATGCATTGTCTCCAGAATTTACAAGAAAGAAGTCTGGGCTAGCTGCAGCTCAGAAATCTTAAATCCTAGCTTGTTGGTAAGATTTGTCAGCTGTGTTTTAATGTTTCAGATTCATTGCAACTGTAAGGCCTTCAAAAAAAAGAGAGAGTGTACAATATCCAAAGAGCAGAGAAACATCAAAGACCTGAATCAATACTCTTACAAAACAGAGTTTAAGTGGAGCTAATGCCACATGGGAAGGAGAGATTAGTGATCAGAAAAATACCAGTTAATTAAATGTAATTAAAAATCTATTAACAAATATCAAAATTATTGTGGTTGATCTTACATAAAACCACAGTACAATAAAATTAAAGGATTGCTCCTTTCTAGAAGTCATGAGACACTGAGGTTTATGGGTGTGTATGTTAGGCATGGTAGAAGAAAAAGGTGAGGGATTGATAGCAAGGCATAAAGATGCAAATTCTTATTTAGAGTTGAAGGTTTCTGTCTGGCAATTTCTCCTTCATTGAGCCATGCAGATGAAAGGACTACAGGATTATGTAATTGAGCATCAACACAAGGTCTGTCATAGAGGGTGAACTTTGAGTGCAGCTACTGAAAATAAATCATTTTACCTTGACATGCTAATACTCTCCTTAAGAGTTACCATGTCTGGCCTTCCTAACAGTTTGTGGGCTACCATGTGTTAGTGCTGTCATTAAGACAGTGTGCAGGGCAGGGGCACAGCACGCAGCAATTTTCCTGTGGGAATCTGACTTTCTGTATGGAGAAAACGAGATAACTTGACTTTTACATCTCTTTTTTTTTTTTTTTTTTTCCATAATGGTGTCATAGCTTGTTATTTATAGAGCAGCAGCAAATCAGAGATTCAGAAATTGTGTATTGCTGACATGAAGAGTGTCCTTGGTGGCATAGAGGTGTCTAAGTCAGCTCCGGAGCTGCTGCCCTCAGCTGTGCTGTTCAGGCATACTGGGCAACAGCAGGGACTTGTGCATCTGGTTTGTTTCAGGGCTGCAGTGAGATCCTTCCTGTGTAGGTACAGCAGCTTTGCCATGTTTGCTTTTAGAAGGCAACTTTGAAAAATACTTAGGTGGCAGCAATTTGGGGCATTTTTCAAATTCTCTCAGTCACCCTTCTTCCTGACGCCTTCTCTAGTATTCAAGGTCTCTTTGGGAGAATGATGAACAAAGGAAATGGAGGCCACATTCTTACATTGGGTACAGATGGTTTAATAGTTTAATTTTGCTTCTTTATTCCAGCATTTGATTGTATTCAGAATAAGGGTCATGTGTATAGGTAAGGACATCCCTATATTTAAACTTTTCTGCATAGATTGAGTGAAAGATGTTTGTATAAGCAAATGTGCAAGCTTAGTGATAAGCTTATTCTTACCTGTTACATATATTATACTTGTGTTCTAGTTTGAGTTCATTGATATGAGAAATTATGCCCCATGAGTATACTGTTCCATTCTTATTGTTGAATATTGTTGAACATTGAGTGACTATGTTTTAAATCTAGAGACTGGTAAGTTTACTTTTTTGGAAGGCAAGTACTTGATCATGTACCCTGATTGTAGCTTCAGAGCTGGCTTGGGAAGGGGTAGGATCTAACTTGAGTTAGAAACTTCTATTTTAAAATGTATTAATATGTATGATAGCTCATGGAAGCTATTGCATGCTGTAAAAGGAGAAAAGGAAAAATGAAGCCTATTTATTAATAGCCTTTTCAAATTGGTACAAAGCTTTGAAGATTAGTATATTCATCTTAGAGTAATTTTGTACAGAGACTTCTAATTCCACAGGGTTAGAGTTGGGCCACAGAAGTCAAATAAATATCTAATATTTTTCTGTCATTCTCACCAGGTTTCCAGAATAAAAATAGGGTTGCAATCCTGGCAGAACTAGACAAGGAGAAGAGAAAGTTACTTATGCAAAACCAGTCTTCCACAAATCACCCTGGAGCCAGGTATTTTATGTTCTTAGACCTGTTTGGATATCACTGATTACATCAAGGAAAAAACCAAACAGCTAGTGAGCTGTAAACTTACATAAATACTTAACAGAAGTGTTTTCTGACCATCCTTAATAACAAGGCAGAGGGACATTGCTCTTTAGGAACATATTAGTATTTAAAATTGTTTACATAGCATGAATTTTGGCTTACATAATTCTCATTTGAGATATGCTTACTCAAGTGTATTAAAGTGTACCATAAAGAAAAATCAGGAAGCAGACACTGAGAAAACATTTAATTATTAAGCTGAAATGCTCTGGGGAGTGGAAGTAGCAGACCATTAGATTCAGGATGTGGTGTGCTTAAAGAACAATTACAGCAAGAGTGAGTTATTCTTGAAACTCCCTATGTGCAAGACAAAGCCAGTTTATGTTACGGCAGATAATCCTGTAGAAGATGCTGTGTTTTAAGGATGATTCTACACCATCAGGTGTAATAATCTAATCTGAGTTTAAGGGTTATTACTGGGATTTCTCCCATACAAGACAAAAGATCAGGTTTTTGTCATAAATCAGTAACTAGAAAATCACACAATTTATGTGGAGAAATTGAGATCCTTGGACTTTGAGGTTAGCATGAAGTGAGTGCAGTGCCATATTCTAGATAGAGTGTAACCTGCAACACCTGTATAAGATACTCTTGATTACAGTCTGAGTGCTGCTCATATCTTTTTTCAAAGAGATTCCACACCACTTTCAATTCCTTCGTAATGTCAAAAAGCATGCAAAATACTTGAAATTGCCTGATTTAGACCTCTGAGTAAGATAAGAAGTTAATAATAATTGTATGTGGTTATTATTTGAGCAAAATTGTTGATAAGAAAATCAGAATATCATATTGTTATGTACAGCTCCTGGCAATAGTGTTCCTGTACTTCATTTCAAGTCTGAGAGAGTTTCAGGGAGTGCTTGTTTACTCTCTTTTTTCTTTAAGGAAATATAACACTGTATTCTAGTGAGCAGAATTAGAATTACTAATTTTGAAGGTGGGCGTGGATGGAACCTACACTGCAGCAGTCAAACTCTGCTTTGGCATGGTGGGCTGATGTGTGATTTTTGAGAAGCTGACAGTTTTTTGATGTTGTGCCAAAGCTCTTGGACCACAGAGTTTTCAGAATTGAGACCAGAAAAATTGTGCAAACTTGACCGAAAGAGCTTGATGTACGTGAAGTGCAACAGTGGCATGGACAGCATAAGGGTGAATGAGTTAATTGGTTTCTGGCCTTGGCATGTGAAAATCCTGTATCCAACAACAGAATCTCTCTCTTGAAAAATGTCAGCTTATGGTGAAGCCTTAAGCTTATCTACAGAAATAATATTGGAAAGTTAGAGGGTACTGATTAAGCACAAATTAAATACCTTCAAAATAACGGAAAACATTATGTTTGAAATAAACTGAGTAGTACTCTTCCCCAGCAGTGCAGCTTATCTTAATACTTGCCATAAGCAACAATCCTCTGAATCGTTTAGCTTTTGTTGCACATTTAGACATAGATTTGGCTAAAGACCTTTTTATGAGCATGGCTGCTTCTCAAAAACAGATTTACTAAATCACCTGTTGACATTGAAGCTGTTGGTAAAGTTCAGTTGACAAGTTTGTTTGGAATCTTTGTCATTTGTACTTTTGTCTCTGTGATTGGTAAGAGCAGGGTTTTCAGCAGCAGTATCCAGTGACAATTTCAGAGGTAGTTGTGAATTGTCTTGTGATACAATTCTAATGGCAACTGTCACCTGATTTCCATCTGTTACTTACATAGAGTTGGGGATGCTTTTCATGTCTTCTTTTTGGGTTAAGAAGGCAGACAAATCTTAAGATTTATGACAAGAAAAACATGAATAAATTTTAATTTGAAACCTTCTGCTGCTCTGAGATAGATAAGCTAAATCAGTTTTAGGTACTCCAGGCTATCATCAAGGCATCATTATTTCAGTTAACATAAGTAGGAAACTCCATTATCATAGATAGTGAACTGCTGCCCCCCTACCAAAGAGCTGTTCTTATGAAGTCTGCAGAGCTCTAGTTAGTGCTCCTGGTTATTACAGTTGTTTAGAGCAGCCACTTGGTGACTGAGTAGTGGTGAAAGCACAAAGCTGCTTTAGAAATTGCTTGCATTGTCTCGCTCCACTCCAGTAGTTTCACTGACTTTAGTGGGACTCAACCCATGAGCAAAATCCACAGTAGGCTTCAGGTTTAGTTTGGCAGGAGTTGTTTATGATAGCTCAGATAATTCAGCTGCAGTCACTCCATCTACTCTTTTTTCTCTTATATTAACAAATAGTAATTTCAAATAGTAACAATTGTCAAGCCATGAGTGAAATAAATGGAGAGCTGAGGAAGTCATGGTATTCATGGCTAGAATGGCAAGGACATGTGTTTTATCTGTGGTCTGTGTCATACCATCTTGTTCTTTCTTGCAGCATTGCACTTGCAAGATCACCTCTGAATAAGGATTTCCGTGATCATGCTGAGCAACAGCACATTGCAGCACAGCAGAAGGCTGCACTGCAGGTGAGCTGATACAGTCACAGTTTAGCTTGGCTCTGTTCTAGGTGTGCATCCCTTCGGAGAGCAGTCCTGCTCCTAGAGATACTGAAAAGCCCCTTTTAGAGATGAGGTGTCTCACATGTCTGTATGTCATAAGAGAAGTCTCTTTACTTATGATGAAACATCTCCTTAAGACATGGAGAGCTCCACCCAGCCCCACAGCCCATCTCTTTGTGTCTTTGTTGAATTCCCTCCAGTTTGTATCTCAGCCTGAACTCAAGATAGCTCATCTTAGCCTGCCGGCTGTGATGTTGCTAGTGCAGCCCACTGTGCCAGTTAGCCTTGACCACTCCAAGGACACACTGCAGGCTCAGGCTAAATTTGAGATCCAGTAGGGCTTTTCCCTAGCGGTAGAGGGAAGGAATATGCAGAACATCTAACTTGCTGGAGTCCAGCATTTGAACTGGTAAAAGGTATGTAGGGTTTCACCAAGGTGTTCCAGAGCCATACAGCAGCTGCCTCTCTCAGGAGCAGAATGCTGGTGTCCTATGTTCAGGAGTGTGTCTGGTCATGTCATTTGTACATGCAGCCTCAGGTTGCATGCTTGTGGCACTCCATGTGGCAGCTGTCATAAACCGAGACTTGCAAGCTGTTTATGGATGGGAGTGGAAACATGGGATCTAGGCAAAGAAGTGCAGTCAGGAATTGATTTGCCCCACCTCCATGGGGTTTGCTGAAAAGAGCAGCAGAGAATGTCCAAGTTAATTGTCTTGATATGCCCTATTCTGATGTGGCCATTCTAAAATGCTGGGTTTGAATTTGACTATCAGAGTTAAGGAGAACTCTGGGAGAAATAAATAATTAACGCTACAGAAGCCGTGAAGTCTTAAATCATGTCAGTGCTGCAGGGAGTTATGCTTTAACAAATGCTTTTCTCTTTCCAGCACGCACATGCACATTCCTCAGGATACTTCATAACTCAAGACTCTGCATTTGGAAATCTTATTCTTCCTGTCTTACCTCGACTTGAGGCAGAATGAGGAGTGTTGTTTGTCTCAGAACTTCAAGATCTGACTTTTGTCCATAGCAGGAGCTGTTTGATCTTTTAATTTCTTTATGTATCTTTAAATCTTTTTTTTTTTCTGGGTTTTTGCAGTTGCCATTCAGGAGTGTGAGCTCTCATGATGGGAAATAGTGTTGTTGAAAAATTTTTATCCTGTAGTTCTGTTCCTCTGTCAGGTCAAAGTCAAATGCAAGACTTTTCTTGGAGTTTGAAGTGCACAGGGTTTGTTCTTCCCTGTTTCAGTGCTTCCTTTCAATAAATGTCCAAACCAGAGTCACCAAGAGATGCACAGTCTGTCAGCATTTGTGTTTCTTTTTATTATGTACAGATATGATTTTTGTAATGAATAACAAAAATTACTTGTGTCCATCAAAACGGACACAAATTTATCAAATGCATCAGCCAGTCTTCCTTCCCCACCCCCTCCTATGCAGGAACATTTCTAGTGTACTGTGTATCATCTGGTCTCAAGTCCTTAGTTATAGTGTGCCTGCCTCTTACCTTGTTTTGTGAAATATGAAATGAATTAAAGTGGGAAAAAAGCAAATGTTTCAAACAGTCTTTTTACAGATAGAAAGTTGTAAGTTCTCTGGGTATTTCAGATGGAAAGTGTTGTCTGCAAAGACAATTCCATTTAAAAGGTCAACTTTTTCTAGTTATCCCTTTTTCAATACTCCGTGTGTTTTATTTCGGTTCACTTTTCTCCTTGGTGTTTTTTTCTGTGGTAAACAATTCCAGCTTCCTGCTGAAAGAAAATCTGTGATTGTAGTGCCAAGATAAAGTAACTTGCAGTGAAAAATAGTCCTCACACAGACATTCTTATATCTCTTGCTTATACAGTTATGCTACTACATTGATTGCTTTGCCTATGGAGGCAAGTTTTAGAAAACAAAACAAGAAAACTAAATGTGAGAACCATAAATCAGAAAGCATCTGTTAAACTGGTGCCCGTTAGAAGCAGCTCTGTGCTTTGCATAAACTTTGCTGTCCCATGAAGTTTCCAGAGTCGTGGTTGGCATTTCCTTAGGGACATCTAGGATATCCTGTTTCCATATGCAGGATTGCCTGAACCCAATAAGCATTACTGAACTATCTGTTAACTTTTTAATGTTAATATTTGCATTAATCGTGAATACAGAAGTACTAAGAGATGGATGCAGGTATGAGGAAAATGCCACTGCTTTCATATACCTCAGCTGACTGTAGACTTTTGCAGAAACTGGAGCATACTGAAATATTTTCAGGAAGGAGAATCTTCTGGAGCCAGCCTGATAGAGCTTAAAGATTTGCAATTTTAACAAGAGCTATGCATACCATAGGCTTTTTTTTTTTGGGTTCTGATGTGATGAGTCATGGGAATGATGATAGTTTTGGTGGGCAGTGGAGAAAGAAGTCATTTCTATTTGCAGTGGTTGGCTCTGTGTAGCTTTTTAATTACCAAGAATGAATATGAAATTAGTATATGAAATTGTCCAGACTATTCATTATTCTGCAGTGTGAGCTGCGTATCTTACATGCTTTGAAGAAAAAGATCTGCAAATCTCAGTGTAGAAGAGGCAGCTATGAATCTGTCCAGCCTGGGAACATACAAAAGCAAAGAAGTTAAAGCAGATACAGCAGAAAGCATGGGTTTTATATTTGAGTTGAATTTAACATAAAAGGAGCTCTGTGCTAAAAATTTGAACTATAGAATCTGTCAGTGTCGCTGTACAGATTGCAGGCAATCCAGGCAATGAAACAGTGATCATCCTTCTCCCTTGGAAAGTTACAGTTGTTCCACTGAAGGAGTTAACAGTTGTTGGGTGTGTTGTTTTTATCTTGGGTATTGAAAATCTGCTTTTGGAAATTCAGGGCCTGGGCTCAAGAATGTGAGGGTATTTGAAAGAGGGGAGGAAAACAATCGCAGCAGCTGTGATATTTTTATGTTATAATGTCTCAAATTATTCTTTGCAATTGTGAGGGACTTGCTGATACATATAGATAGGATTAACTGTCAAATGTACAAATTATGTATATGGAAGCAGCTATCTTAGAAATGCCACTCGAGCAATTACTGTCAGATGTATCAGTTTGTCTTGCCACTCTTTCTTTCCCACTATTAATCAGTATTGAATACATTAATCTATCCCTATACAGTAATTTCAGCAAAACCCTTTCTCCTCTTGGAATGACATGTTCAAATTCACGTCATTACTATTTAGAATATGTGTGAATCAGGAAGTATCTGGGATGTCTTGCTCTGGGAGTAACCATGAAGTTGACCACCTGAAAACTGAAGGCTTTTAATACAGTGCTGACCTGTGTACCTTAACATAACACAACTCAAGTAATTTCATTTGCTACAGTAGTAACTGGCCTTTCTGCTCACCACAGCTGGTTGGCATAGAGTCTGTGTCAGAGATGAATGGAGTTCAAACAGCTCACAGACTAGGATAACACACAGTGAGGTCAGATTTTCTAAGTGATGGAAGAGATCAGATGAGGTAAAGGGGTCAAATAGATACTTAAGCACTAAAAGAATGGAACCACAGCTTCTTTCGTAGCTCTGTCTTCTTCCACTAGACAAGTTTTCTCTTCACATCCTTGTTTTCCAAAATTCCCACTACTATAGGTTCTGGAAAATGTTCTGGTTAACCCGAGAAGCTTGGCCTGTAAAATCGTGCATACCATACATGCTTTTTGGTTTTTTTTTTTCCTTAGTGTTTTTATTCTGCTGAGCTCCTAGAAGCACTGGTATGAAACTGAGCAGTAGTATGTGATGTTCTATTAGACTTTATATCGGAACACAAAACACTCCATGAAAGTCAGTATTGGAAAGAATTACACCCCCTGATGTCACTTGCCTAGATCTCCCTAATTGCTTTGATGTGCTCTATCAGTTAAAATTAGTAACTGCTGCTTTTGCCCTCATGTGCTTTCAATACAGGACAAGCCAGCTGTAATTTGCCAGTTGTGTGTGTGGACACAGCTGGATAGCGCTGTTCAGGACAAGGAGTCCGGTCTGAGGTACACATTTTGTATGGCTCTAGTCTTATTAAATCACCTTTGTAACTTAAAGGTTAGAGGTCATTTACCACCTTGGTGCATAGCAGAGAAGTTAGGCTCCAACCCTAGCCTTGTAGAAACAGATGAAGAGGCCAAGCTTTTCCCAGCCTCTTTAGAAAGAAGAGGAAAATATCTATTATCAACCAGTTTATGGGGAACATGAGCTTGAACTGATGGAAGGAAATGCAGACAACGATGTCTTAAGAGTGCACAGCTTTTTATGGCTTCACTTACGGAATGTGCTGTGCTGCAGGGACAGAGCACAACGGCTGAAGGAGCACAATGCCTTAGACAGCAACAGGATAATTCCTCTTGGTCAAATTTATAGCAATGACGATTCCTCCTGACAAATGAGCTCAAATAGGTTTTCTTGAAGGACAGTCAGTCAGTCCTTCTGCTGAAACAGAAGCTGATTCCCATGTTTTGGGGAACATAAAGTAACAAAAAAGACACATGAATCTTAAGGGAGAAGTTGAGAGAAGGGAGCTGGCCTGCTGGGTGGTCTGTGCCTTCAGACACCTCTGAAGGGGGAGGTGGAGAAAGAGGGAAGGAAGCATTGTCTGGCACTCACGTGGAACAGACTATGTTTCCAGAGCTCTGCATGCCTGATTTATGTTTTGCTAGCACAGAGGGAAAATTCTATAGCACCTGTTAGTAACACCCTTGTGTCTGGAAAACCTGGTGATCATTGTGTTCTGAAACACTTTTGGAGTCTGTAGGGAATTCTTGGGCAAAAATACAGAGCTTTCTGTAGTGAATGGTAACTTTGAAGACTAATGAGTGAAGTAGTTTTCACATGCTGTTAGGATATTAACTTGTTTCAGTGAGTTTCAGTATTTCTTGGAAGCACAGAGTTTGCCTGGGCATTTTACAAGGACACCACTGTCCTGTTTGCCAGTTCTTACTCTTCATAGAAGGAACCAAATGACATAGGTTTCTGGGGGAATGAACTTTACATTCCTTCCTTGAATACAGGTTTTTTAGAGAGGAAGTTAAATGCATTAGACAGAGAAAGCTTGATTATTTCAGTGAAACATTACGAAAAATTAAACTACTGGTGAGGAAATTACTTTCCCCAGCTATTCCACTCTGCCAAGCTCATTCAGGCATTGAATTATGAAAGGTGGTGACATAGTTCTCAAGCTGTTCTCATTAAGGCCTCTAATCTGGGTACTTTAATGTCAGTGGATGCTTCTTCTTGCATGAAGATGTTGTAGATAGTGTCTGGAAGTTGTTCAAAATCTACCTGGAAAGTGCAAATCACAAGCTTACATGCCACCTTCACTATGCACATATATTGCATTGTACATTAGCATGTACGTATTACTGGCTGGTAGAGCATAAATTTCAGTAGGGAAAGATGTCTTACTGTAAAAATACATGTAAATTTACAGACATCTTTACATCTTCACAGGCTTTTTCAGTTGTGTTACTTGAATCCTCACATGAGGCAAACTAAGTTACTGTTACCTTTCATTTTTGCAGATGGAGAAAAATGCAAAGGGTTCCAATGGCTGCAGATACACAGAAAGCCAGTGGAATTGTCAGGATTAGCTCCTGGTTAGTTGTGAGGCATCATCTGGAAACTATTGCTCTGCATCCCAGACCAGCAGCTGGCTGATCACCAGCTCATCACTGGAAGGCACAGGGCTCTTTGGTTTCTGGTTTGTCTTTGCTTTTATTGATAGCTAGTGCTTAGCTTTGATTTTTTTCTTTTTTTCTAGATGGTGAAGATAACAAAGCAAGTCAGAGTTTGAGCCCTTTATGTTTAAAACGGTGGGTAGGAGAGATGGAAACTGAAAGAGCATGTTATACTAGGTGTTTGAAAAGGACTTTCTTTCTTGTGCTTTGTTCTTTGCAACAGTGACCAGATAAATTTACCATTGTTAAAACCGTTGCTGGGGTTTAACCATCACTGCATGTCTTAAGTAGAGGTACATTAGAGCACCTGTCTGCCTGGATGACTGTAGACCTTCTCCATCTGTCAGTCAGTGGCCACTTGTGGAAGTGAGAAAGGCCAGATACGGGCCCAAGCTAAAGCTGCTGTCTCTGTATTTCTCTGCCAGCAAGAGCTGTGCACAGCTGGCTGACAACTGGCATGGGTCAGAAGAACTGAGTGTTTACAGCCTGTCAAGAAGAGACACACCAAGAGTTGTATGTTCTCAAACTCTGCCCAGCAGAGGGCTTGTTTGTCCAAAGAAAGCAAAATGCTGTGCATTGGCCTGTGCAGCACTGGCTGTAGTGCCAGCACCCCTGGTAGCCCCTGTAAGGACTAGGTGGTTTATGTCCCATCCAAATGAAGGGTTGGTTTGAAGCTACTTTATGCTAGGCATAGTCTGCTTCCTTGCACTTTGAGATCTGCAAAGGCTAACTTTTCCCTCTGAGCTGGGCTTGGGTGTACATCCCAGCCTCTCACTGACACACAGATTGGTTTTGTCAGATTCAGGCCTCATCACTTTCAATTTAATACATTGAACTGGTCAATTTGCTCTATCAGCAAACAAGCCTGATTATCCTGTTGGTTTGGATAGACCGTCTTTTGTTGATAGGTTTGCTCATCACCTGGCAGAGCTGCATCCTGACATAGGACAGGTTCCTAAGCACAGGAAGTAATTATAGGCCGAAATAACTGCTGGTTCAGCCTCTGTTGCCGATCTTCCTTTCAGCTAAGCATTGCTAGAGTAATCACAAAAAAATTATTCCCATTTATAGTAATATCACCCATGCTACTTTGTACCTCATTCCCATGATAAACTCAGAGCATGGTTTCAAAGATTGTCAGTATGATGTCCTGATCCCTGCATGAGGCCAGCAGCAGCCAGCACAGCTTTCTGGTGATGCAGACATATCTTAAGGATAGCTGGTGATATTCAACAAGGAGTGGAAAGTCTCAACTCTAATAAATTACCACTTATTCAAGACCCCAGCTCAGTGATATCCTCAGTCTTAAGTAAGCAAATCGCCTCCCTCAGCATGGCTGAAGACAACTCAGTACAGCAGCAGAGCCCTAAAGCAGAAGAGAAACATGGCCTTTCTTGTTTCTGTGATTATTACTTTTTAGCCTTTCCACACTAGTGTGGTCTGTGATTCTAGGTGGCCTGTTTATTATACCCTTTTGGTCCTAAGTCCTGTCAGCATTTTCTTAAGACTTTCTATGGTTACCTCTGTCAGTGCTACCATTTCTCCCTCTGGTAGACACATTCATCTCTCTCAGTTACACTGTGTTGCTTCTCCACTTCTTCCTTCCCTCCCATCAGCATTCCTTCTTTGCAATATCCCTTACTGAGCTGCTTGGTTATACCACAGCAAACATCCTTTAAGAAAGCTCTATTTCAGTACTAAACAAGATGTAATTACATTTCTTGACAGATGCAAGCAAGACTAAGGTCAGAAAGTTACTTTTGGAAACCCTCAGAGTATGTTCAGCTGAGAAAGGTCATGACTTTATTGGATAGCTCAGCATTACCCTAAAGTACACAGATTCATTGATAAGGAAGTTGGAGATTTTTGCAGCACTTGAACAGTTCTATTTGTATTGAAGAGTGACATAGATTGTGAAGTTTAGCAAGCCGAGTCAAGGGAAATGCTGGTTGATTCCAGCCTGAGCACAAGCCTGATGACATGAGCGAGGGATGCTACCTGATTTTGGTGAAGATTAAGTAAGCACCAACAGCACCTGATAAAGCTCACATCAAGCCCTCTTAGTCCAGAGCTCCCCTCTAAAGGGACAGGTTAAGGCAAGGGGATGTAAAACTCCCCTGCTCTAACCCACAGAGACCACGTGCATCCCTTATATGGTCAGTTTGCTACATCCTCAGGCTCTGACCCAGTGAAAGGTACTTGGCACAGTACTCCCAGAAACTTATTTTTGACACTGGATTGTAAGGATCAGGAAAAGACGATAAAGTGGGTGAGTGATGATTGGATGAAGATTTCTTTTGTGGGCCATGGGGCTGCAAGATGAGATGCCAGTGCTGTCTTGGAACACAGGTTTGCACTGTGCATGTGGGAACACCTCCATCCTTTTAGCTCTGGAGAGATCTTAGTCTCTGATCCTCTGAGACAGCCTCACACTCCAGCTCTGTGCTGGGAAGTGCAAATGTCATCTTAAATATAAAATGGTAATTACAGCCGGTGAGGCTCTAGTTCTCCCATTCCAAGGGAGGTCTTGGGACTTCAAAATACCCTCTGCTAGTGCTTCTCAGACCATATTAGAAGGCAACCAGAAATGCCATAGGAAAGAGTTTATCACACAGGAGCAGTCTGTGCACTACTCTGTCCAGGCCTGGAATGTGAACCTGACCTCCATAGCCCAGGAAAGTGCCTGGATTCATGCTTGCAAAGGCAGTGCTCTCAGTCCAACTGAAACTCCTTCCCTTGGGATAAATGGTGGAAAAACAATTGCAAAAAGGTTGACCCAGGGTTTCACACAGGCCAGATGAGAGCCTGACCCTCAAGGTAATAAGGCAGGTTTTGTCCAAGCCAGTGAATTCAGTGTCTATCTACAGAAAATCAGTTTCAAAGAGGGAGGTTAAGAAAGGTGTGTCAGGAAAATGCCTATTCTGTCATAGTGAGTATTTTTATGCATGGCTGGGACAAGCATAATGCCAAACTGGAGGAGGCTTCATCTCTCAGTAGCTCACACCCAAACAGAATTAATACAGGACTTTTCCCTCACTTAGAGGACGTAAATCTCCATCAGACAGCAATTCACTGCCTCCAGTTCTGCGATGTGAGTTCAGTATGCATTGTGCATTCCACACAAATATGCCATTATAGATTCATGTAGATACGTCACTGTAGATTTCTTGCTTGCTTTTTATTACATCAATGAAAGCCAATTCTGGGTCTCTTTTCCCCTCCCTGACTATTATCTATGTTTTTCTTTTCTGTCACCTATTTCCTACAATATTGGTTTAAAGTGGAAGAAGATCTACCTATGGGTTTCCTTATGCATTACAGTATAGTGAAAATTACAGGCTTCGGTCTGATAGTCAAACTAATTTCAGGAATACCTGCATAAGTAATATTTACAGTGAGTAACAAAATACACCTTGCAGTCCCCTATAAATATGACAGCTTTTCAAAACCGAGACTGTTTTCATAAAGAACAAAGCAAAACACTGAATCACAGCCAGGGTTCTTACCAGTCTGACATATGATGCATTATTTACCAGCAAGTGTTAGCTTTCCTGCATCTCACAATGTTGATAATTCGCATAATGGGTGGAAATTGTGTCTTTAATTCTTTTGCATTTAATGACTGGATTTGGAAGTGAAAAGAATTCAAAACTCAGATGAAGGAGTAATGATATTTTGGTGACTTATGGATCCCAGTTGCAAGTAAATCTGTTGAAATATTTTCATCTTGTTAGTAATCAGATGATGATCAAGCATTAGGTCTTGCTGTTCTGCTTCATTCTGACATGGGAGGGGAGTGGTGTTATATAGTACTAGAAAAATCAATTTCTATATAGCGGGCATGGTAAACTTCACCAGTCCTCTTACAGCAATACACATAGAAATAGAAAAAACCAGCCATGCCTTTCCATTAGAATAGAAGCTGATTGCACATCATCAAATATTGCTCCCCAGCTCTGTGTTAACTCTTCCAGGTCATCTTTGTTGGTGACTTAAAGGCTCATGACAGCTCCAGCTCCAATAGAAAATGGACCAGGCCATAGCTGTAGAAGTTTAGGGCAATTATTTTACACCTGATAATCAGTTTTCAAAAATCATCATTTGGATGCAGACTGAGAATTTGACTTCAGATATAAGCCCCTTTTAATGTGTTTCAAAACCTAGGCAGCCCCAAACTGTTGATTTTTGATATAAGTGCTCACCATTTATACATGACTGACTGAAAATGCTGTCCTTTGGCAATGCTCTTTTTTGACCACTATTAATTTGATTAATTTCCTTTGTTCATTTATTATTTGGTTAAGCCAATAGTAGTTTATAGCAGTGTCTGCAGATCTAATGTAAATAATCAGGTAGTGAAAAATAACTGTATTTACAATATACTGAACAAGTGTACAAATCTGTGAACCATTAAAAAGTAAGATTCACAAGAAAGTAATTTTTGTACAGTGGCTCTGAAAGCATAGGCACTTAAGCTTCAGGAGTTCTTGTCCCTGGAACTCAGTCTCCTTCCTCCTAGCTATGCTTGCTAGGGAGGAAAATCCAACATATACATTTTACTGCCTCCAATGAGGAAAAGGCACTCCACCAGATCTTTCCTTGGATGACCTGGTAGAAGTGAAGGAGACAACTGCTCCCCAGCTCTTCAGAACAAGGCAGTATTCATCCCCAAAATCAGACCACACCATGTTCCATCCTCCGCTGCCCTGTTCTGTCATTCCACTTTTGACAGCAGCTCAACTTGTTCACATCATCATAAACCGAATTCCTGGGGTGCTGGATGCTGACAGCAGACAGAGGGCAGAGTTGCTCTGTCTTAGATGCTAAAAGGGAAAAACTTCCTGGAAGCCTTAGTGAAGGAGACAAAAGTAAAATTTTCAGAGTGCTCTAGCTTCGCTTTCTTTATCAACTTGGGAATGACAGCTCTGAGGGAGCAGATGCCCACACCTGGCTCCTTGTAGGAGACATTCCCCAAGCTACTGACCTGCTGCCAAGCCACCAGGCAAAGGGGTGACTTGGCCTCCCTTTGTTTCAGCGGCCCTTGTATGCACATGTACTTGTAGAGAAGACACTACGGGCAGAGCCTGTGCTCATCGTAGATGTGGCCATTACACAGTCTGTGTCCTGCCCATTTTCTTGCTTCCTGCTACCCATTCTGGCAAAAAATTACCTGTTCTGGGAGTCTATGAGCAATTCAGTGTCATCAAACTCTATGCCTGCCTGCTTCTGCAAGGTTTCCATGTTCAGGTACTGGCTGCTGTATTTCACCTCTGTGGGGAGCAGGGCTATGGGGCTATCACCTCCAGGCATCCTGTCCTCCGCACCTCTTCCTCATCAACAAGAAAGACGCAGACATCGTTGATAGAAGTCACCAGACATGGTAGCCTACCTCAAGACATTTGGTTTATCCTTCAGCTTTCTGCGGAAAGAGCTGAAGGTGCTCCTGGTGGTGGAGAAAGCAGCCACCAGCATTCGTGAGGATCTGGTCCAAGCCTTGTTGGATAGTGCAGAAGACTGTGGCTACAGAGTCAGACTGATCTATTTTTTTCATGGTGACATAGAAGTCCTCCAGGGGTTCAGTCATTTTCACTGCTGGGATCTGGAACAAGAAGAAGGGGAAAGATATGTCAAGGTATGTATGGGAAGGAAATGCATCACAGGTGGGGAAAACATTTAGAGCTTCTCTGTGCTCTGTTTGAAGAACACTGCAGCAGCTTCCATTCTTCCCCAGAATTTGTTTCTTGGCAGCCTTAGGGTTTTGGGAAGAGGCTGCAATGAAATGCTGTGGTCTAAGCGGTGTTCAAACAAGTCATATGCATTTTGCTTGCTGGTGCCACTTTTGCACCAGCTGTTGAAATCCAGATTCAGAAGAAAGGAGCCAAAGTCCTGGCTATTTTTGAAGTGAATGAAGGTTCCAGTCACACTGAAGTGTGACTGTGTGCAAATGTGTATGACTTACCACTTGGGTGTAATTCTCTATACTTTCACAGCAACGTGGTACATATGGAAATGGGTACTTCTCAGGCGAAGAAGGAGGAGAAGTACATGAAGGAAGAATAAGAGGAAAAAAGGAGAAGCAGCAACTTCTTTTAGCCAGGAGAGGTCAGTATTGCAATCTGACTGCTAGTCTGGCTGCTTTATCCTGCCAATATCTTAGATCAGAGAAACATAGTTATAAAAATGTAAGCAGGGTTTTTATTCTTTGGACCTTAGCCATAGTCCTTATTTTTGGGGTGAGGTAAACACTGATGTTTCTGGGAGTTCATTTTTGAAGAAACGTCCTCGAATGCTCTAAATTACACTGGCTAGCTCTAGAAGCAAAAACCATGCAAACACTGTCCTTAAAGTAATAGCAGAAAGTTTTGTCACATGAAATAGGAGACTGAGGTTGTACACAACCATTATGTACAAGGAAATCTTCAGCATCGCATCTATAGCTTTTAGTTTCAAAACTACTGGCTCAACCATAAAGGAAACAGGGCATGAATTAGAAAAGTTTAGTTTTATTGAGAGAAACTTGGAAAATCCCCAAGACCACATGGACATACAGAAGGCCAAAAATCCATCTCTTTTAAACTTTATAATAACTTTATTTCACCAGAGGGGCTGGCTCTCAGCACTAAAAAATCCCAGTATTTTGCTAAGTTTCCTGACCTTAGTGATGTTCATGTAATCTCTGAGTCCTTTGGTCATGCACCAGTATCTCCACACACTGAGAGCGGAGAGCACAGCCCTGGTGGTGTTGGGGTTCACAGCACTGATACACAGGTACTTGAAGTCATCATCAAAATTAAACTGTTGAGCTTAGTAGAATATGCTAGAAAATAAGTAAAGAAAGGGGATAAAAATGGCTTGTCCTAATGACATGCTGCCACAATTGCTGACTAGTAGCAATTTACATGTTTTTCATAAAATGTGAGGAACTGAAGAAAGATGATCTTCCGTGATGATTTCTCATCAGTTCATGTGCTGAAAATGCAGAGGCACCAACGTGAAGTTACCCTAATGTTGCTGCAAAGCTGAAAATGTATTGTCACACAGAGCCAGTAATAGTGAGTAATACAGCATCTTTTGCCTTGCTGTAGAAACCATGGGAGGATGGCAAACACAAAGGTTTTTCCTTTTTTTAATTGACCCTGGCAGTGGGGAAAACCTCTATTCCTATACAGGCTGACACTGTGCTGCCAGCGCATCTCTCCACCACAGGTGTCTGTGCAAGCTGGACAGGCAATGCTAGTCAAGTAGGATTTTCTGCCCATACACACTTTCTTCTCCCTATTAGACACAACAAAACAAGACCCTGTTGCTCTAGTGGACCAAAGGCAGGTGCACTGTGATGAATACCATGAGTTAAATGAAGATAGGGAGTGTGCATTTCATAAATGGAAACCTTCAACCCTGCAGCCAGGAACTGAAAGCAGAGGATTGATGGAGAATCTTTTTATAGATGTTCAGACACTTAATATCCTTTATGAAAGAGTAATGCATTTTTACAATACCTCTGTAATTTTATTATATCTACTATACTTTAAGTCTACTTTTTACAGGGCTGAAACAAATGGGATTTTGCAGCCCAATGAATTTAGCAGTGAGAGGTTGCCCTGAATATCCATGTACTGTGATCCCCAAAGTGACTACCTCAGTGTGGCAGGAAAAGGGAAGAGCTGGTACACTGAAGGTCAACAGGAGGGATATGCTGGATTTCTCCTTTTAACCTTCAATTTTTTGGCCACTGCTGACTGTTAATGCAGCCCCAGAGGTGTAATGGTGTACACTGGGATGATGTGATTTTAAAAAGAGGTTTGTGTTGTTGCAGATTTTGCTGTTAATATAATATATAAAAGGTAAAGGAACTGCATAAACCCAACTGAATGACCCACTGCAAGAAAATCAAGCTGGAAAGCTGAACAGATGAGCCCTGCACAGGCTAACAATGCAAGGACATTGTCTAATCCTCTGAGCTCTGGACTCACTTCTGTAACAGGAGTCCTCAGTCTGCGGTGTGCACATCCCTCATAGCCCAGGGTGTCCTCCTGAAGATTCTGAGAGAGATTGCTGGAAAAAAAGCTACACAGAGGGCACATGTGATAAATGCACATTATTGTGCAGCCTGTTCAGGGTCAGAAGTCTCAAGAGCTGAAGGGACCTCCCCTCTTCTTCTGTACACTGCAACTAGTCAGCGGACAGAAACAGGACTTCCTTCCATCTGAAAGGTAGGCTTTGCAAGCATTGCTTCTAAACTAAGCAGAAGGTGCTTTAAAACCTTTGCTCATAGCAAATGTTCGTTCTCTGTTCAGTGTGGAGCGTGGCAGCCACTTGATGAGCTACGTGTGGTGATTTATTTGGGGAACTACTCCTCTACACAGGCCAAAATGCTCCTGGAAATGATGAGATGGTCTCTCACCAGCAGTCTCCTTGACAAAGGTTTGCCCTCTAGTGCCCTTGGGTCTTGCTACAACCCTCTTGCAGCAACTGTTCAGGCACTGCTTGCCCCCTACCCATTCTCCATAGAACTTTGTACCTCTCAGGAAGTTTCTCTGCCCAGATCTGTCCATGAATCAGTAACATTCAGCCCCACATTTCCTCACAACCTGCTTGCCATCTTGTGAGCTGTGGCTGGCTCACAGTAGCTCACCTTCTCTACTTCTGAAAGCACCCAGAGCACTTTGCGAAACGGCCTGCTAAAATCAAGATACTAACCATACAACAGTTGTCCTGAAAGATATAACATCTCCAGCCTCACTGAAATTCTCACACTGCAATTAATCCCACATAATTAACTTCTGATAGGCCTCAGTGTGAAAATTATGGTGGTTGTCTCTTTAATCACAGTACCACTCAGGCAATTTATTGAACTGCAACAGAAGACAAAAACTGTTTCTAGCTTCCCAAGACAGGGTTTATCATGTACCAGGAAATTAAGTCCTAGTTCCAACCTTCTCCATATACTAATCTTCAAAATTGCTGTGTCTGGTTTAAGCTGAGCTCTGATACTTGCTACTGCCCACAGTAACCGCTTCTTACTAGTGCTATTCAGTCCTGAACAGGAACAGCGAGTCAAGTGCTACAATAGAACAGGGCACACAGGTGGTCATTCCAGAATGCTTCATACCATACACACAGTGATGGCCATTAAAGTCTGTATCGTTTTTCCTTTCCTTCCCACTACACACCCTGTCCTCATAAACTACAAAAAATAGCATGAATTGCTCTAAGGCTTAGAAGTGTAGCCAGATCAGAAAGAGATGGCTACTGTGAGCAGCAGGAGCTCTAGTGCTTGCAGAAAAGGAGTCTTGGCTTAACAAAATAAAACTGAAATAAAATTACGGTTTTGTGATGCAAGCATGTATCAGCTACCATCTGTAAGGGTGTTGTATCATCAGAAAGCTGGAATAAGAATTGTCCTGCTTTCAATTCCTCCAGGAAATACAGCATCCTTGCTTCTGTTTGTTTGGGTTTTTTTAATTGGCATAAATTGCTTTTCTCTGGTCCAGAGGAAAACAGTTTATCTCTTTCATTCTTGTACAGCGTGAAAGAGTCCTGGAAAGTCTGGGATCCTGGTACAATACCACACCAGTTCATGGGCTTTGTTTAAAGATAAGGGAATTCCCATCCTGCTTTCATCGCTGACTTCAGTGGCTGCATACCAAAGCACGAAGCTCTGTGCCCAGCATTGCCTGTCAGCAGCCAGATGATGCTCCAAGCATTTGAAATTATCTCTGAACACCTTGTGGAGTACTTGGAGTACTGTTGGGCATCACCACGACGTACTGACCAAACTGCACCCTTACCGAATATACATGGGAGCTCTCTTTGGGACCTGTGAGACAGAATTTGGAAAACCATTAAGCAGCCAGGAACACGTCCTATATCGCGAAGAGCCATGCAATCACTGGTGCTCCATGTTGTAATCACATAAACATTAGATGGTTCTGGATCAAGTCCCACAAGGCTGAATTTTAATGTGTGTAGATCACAGGCTGCCTGTGCAAATTCAGTGCCACTTAACTGTAACAAGTTACTGACAAAGGAGGAGATCTTGCACCTAAATCTGAGTCCTGCTCCGTCACTCCTAAAATGCCTTTTGTCTCCCTCTTCCTGTGTCTTCCACACTTCAGGAGATGCAAGCTCGCTGTGTGAACACGCAGCACCCAAGCTGCATTACCGTCAGTAAGGAAGGTTCCTTTCAAAAAGTCATCTCTGTATTTGGTTCAACTAATGCAGTTCATACTCATAGCAGAAATACTGCAAAAATCACACAACAGTGCCATATGTGCAGGCACAAGCCCTCTTGCCAAACTTCTGTCACTGAGATGATACAGGAAGAAAACAGTAATACTTGCTTGCCAAAACACACACGCATACACCCTACATCTATGCAGATAACTGTGCTATTATTTGGTGGCTTGTGGGTGCTCTGTGCCAGATCATTTAAGTTGAAATGCACATGGTAAATGTCTGGACACCTAATGTTCTGCTCCATGCTGATGCTGGGAGTTGCACTATGCATGAGTGTTTGGTGAGGGAAGAGGACCGTTGCCAGATAAGCTAATAAAGTGCCATCAAAACTGGTTAGATCTCAGCTCTGACGTCTCTTTCCATCTCTACATGCTTCCCCTAGAGCAAAAACCTGCTGCTGTTCATATAGCAAATTAGCAGTCGTCTTCCAGGGTTTATATTCATGGTCCTTCTATGGAAGCAAACATACTAATTGGCCCCCACAACTAAAGATATCTGCAGTATCTGGAAGTTCCTGAAGCACCCAGATTCTACTCATCTTGAACTGTATTTTACTCATTTTTGTGCTAGTGCAGGCAGCAAAGACACTGACACACACCACAGGCTCCTGGCAGATCCCACTGTTGTCCAGAATGAGCAGGGATTTTAGATGCCATTTAGAGGCCACCCAGCTCTGATGGAATGAGGCAGGGCACACTCCTGGCTGGCTTGCAAGCACCAGGGGCCTGATGCAGCATCAATGTGGCCTGACCAAGTTCTAGTCTACTGAATAGTTTTATAACCACTTTTTATAACTGTGTAAACAGACCTGTCTCCAGAAGGGGCTCCACACCCATGCGACTGAAGGACACAGATGTTGTGGAGAGGTGACCCCCCCACAGCAGATGGCATTACAGAGGAAGATACAGCTTAACTCACTGTTTTTGTAGGATGGGCAATGTTTGTCAGCTCAATCATTTCCTCAGGCAAACCTCTGCACAGGAGAACTTCTGGCCACCCTGAGCCTCCAGGAACATTTCTGAGTGTCACTCACCAAGGTCCAGACACGCAGAAATCTTCCAACTGCTGATGAATGGCATTGTCTCGTATGACAGGGTTAATGGTTCTATGGCTAGCAGCATTCTATCTCCTCAGCACTCAACATTTCTGCCTGCCTTTCCCTAAGTATATGTTTGAAGTGTTTTGCTTTCTCCAGTCCTGTTTCATTTACCATTTTGCATGGTGTTGTGGTTTAAAAACAGCTGGGAATCAAACTCCAAATAAGCTGCTCACGTTCCCACCACTCCTCTTCTAGTAAGAGAGGGACAAAGGCAGATATGGGTTGAGATAACAATTTCCTGAAAACAAACAGCAAAGGAGTAAGAAACACACAGTAACACCAACCATATTAATAAAAAAAAATATGCCAAAGAGAAGGTGCTTTACACACAAAAGGTGTTCCCCACCTCCACTCAGTCTTTGTGGCTGCCAAGACAAAGATAAGATGGCAGATGCTCTCCCCTGATGGCATCCCCTGTCCTGGAGCACAAGACAATAAAAAACAATGATGGACAAACCCCCAGAAGCCAGAATAGTCCACATTGTGTTGCCTGCTTTCTACCACTGTGCTTGGCTGTGCTCAGCAGCTTCAGCTCAGGTGGGGTCCTCTCCACTGGGCTTGGGCTCATCTCCGCTCCCCATGGCTCTTTCCGCACCAGCACCACTGTTCTCTGCTGGGTTCAGCTGCGTTTGCCGCTTGGAGTTGTGTTCTTCCTGAGGAACAGGAAGGGACGGGCGGCAGCAGAAGAGGGACAAAGTCTGCAGCGCTGGTCCCGGAAACTTCCCTGAAGAAGAAATAAAACAAAATGGTGTTGCTTCCACAGTGCGTCCACTTTTTCTTCCCCCTGAAGCCACATCCCAGCAATGAAAGGGGTGGTATAGAATAGCAGCCCAGCCATGCCCACACGGCCACAGGCTCCACTCCCTCTCAGCCCCTGCAAGCGAAATGATGGAGACATGGGGACAAGAATAACTAAAAGTTATTGCTAGTACATTAGGAGTTTTGAGGTGAATAACCGTAGAGTCATAGAAAGGTTTGGGTTGGATGGGACCTTAGAGATCATCTAGTTCCAACTCTCTGCTCTCTCAACCTTCCACTGGACCAGGTTGCTCAAACCCCCATCCAACCTGGCCATGGTCAGTTCCAGAGACAGGGTATCCACAAATTCTATGTGCAACCTGTGCCAGTGTCTCACCATCCTCACACTAAAGGATTTCTTCCTAATATCTAAACTAAACCAAACCTGTTTCGGTTTAAAGGCATTCCCCCTTCTATTACCCCATGCTCTTGTAAAATATCCCTCTCCAGCTCTCTATTAGTAGCCCTTTAAGTATTTGAAGGTGCTATAAAGTCCCCCCAGTGCTTTCTTACTCCAGGCTGAACAGTCTCAACTATCTCAGCCTGTCCTTGTAGAGATGCTCCATCCTTCTGATCATTGTCATGGCTCTCCTCTGGACTTGCTGCAGCAGGTCCACATCTTTCTTATGTTGGGGGCCCGAATACTGGGTGCAGTGTTCCAGGTGGGGTCTCACCAGAGCAGAGCAGAGGGGAAGAATTCCCTGCCTCCCCTGCTGGCCATGCTGCTTTGGATGCAGCCCAGGACATGTTTGTCTTTCTGGGCTGTGACTGCACATGGCTGGGTCATGTCCAGCTTCTCACCCACCAGCACCCCCAGGTCCTTCTCACAGGGCTGCTCTCAATCCATTCTCGCCCAGCCTGTGGTGGTCCTTGGAATTGCTTCAGCCCAGGTGTAGCACCTTGCACTTGGCCTTATTTAACTTCATGAGGTTTGCATCAGCTCACCTCTCAGGTATCTTTTCCCTCCAGTGTGTTAATTGCACCACACAGCTCAGTGTTGTCAGCAAACTTGCTGAGGGTACCCTCAATCCCACTGTCTCTGTCACTGACAAAAATGTTACACTGCACTGGTTGAAATACCTGTCCCTGAAGAATTCCACATGTATCATGCTACATGCAGGATTTTGTCTTAAAGCTCCTCCAGGTGTCATTTCCTTACAGTTTTTTAGAGAAGTAGCAGTAAGCATGTCTCATGTGCTGCCAGTCTTGCATGTGCATTGTCTTCCTATAGGAATTTGGACGTTGGAACAAAGTATCCATACACAAATAGCCACATCTTCTTATACACAGCCATTTTACTTAGCCATCTTTTTATTTGTTTCTTTCTAATTAGACTTCTTGAGACATAGCAGTAGTGAAGGTTATAACGTAGTAAGCCATGAGGCTACACCACAAAGAAATGTTGTGGATCCTTGCACGGATAGCTGCCTTTCCATATCTCTTTGGTGTATACTATAGTGCAAACCATCAGCGAATTACAGACCCCCCTTTGCCACCTTCAAAGCTTATCTGAAGAGGCAAAATGCCACAGTGTTCCTCAGCAACTTCTGCATCAGTTGCAGTCATGATACCCTTCAGCTATGTTGTGAACACAATGTTCAGATATATTCAGCCACAACTGTGCTCAGAAGATTCTGTCACTTGTGAGACCAACCTGGGGAAACCTCCAAATTACCTGAGCTGGACAGTGCAAGACAGCACCTAACATCTGCACACTGCTGGTTATCCAGACATTCCGCTGGCTGTGGGAGCATGACAGTTCTTAAACTGGCAATCTGAGTTAATCAGTGTACAAAGGGAAAAGTGAAAGCAGCTGAGTTAACCAGAACTTTGCCAATTTGCTTAGCTGAATCTGCCTTAAACACATTACCCATTAACCACCTGCTGTGTACTCACTTTTAGATCAAACATAAGCTCATTAACTTCAACCTTTGTGAAGACAGTTTAATCCAAGCTATAAAGTTTAATCCAACAGGTTTACTGTGCATGTGTAACAGACAGTGAAAGCACCAGATATCCCCTGGTGATCACCTGTCTATACCTCATTTCTCTGTCTCTTCATCCAAAAGCCTTCCTTTCTTCCTTCCACTTGTCACTGGGACAACAGCAGGACCTTTGACAAGATGCTTTTCACATGTTGCTGTGCCGAGCACAATCTAGCTGCTAGCACCAAGCATTAAGAAGGGGACTTTTTTAGCAGAATTTGCCATGTGATTGAAATGCAGTCCCAGAATACCTGGTGAAAATCGTGTTCCTCTATACATCACCCATTATGTCACTTATGTCTTACTATTCTGCAATATCCTGCACTGATTTCCTAAAAACAACACACATTGCAGTTCCCTAGATGGCAGTTTCCAGAGGGATTTGGCTTTTTTCTTTTTCTCATGTTCCTTTGGCAGAACTCAAGACACTCCCCAACACAGTTATCATCATATGAACAGGAGTTCTGTGGAACTTCTTAAGGGATTTTTTCATTTGGTATGTTTCACTTTCACAATGTAGGGGCTTTATTAGCTTTAGTTTTCTGGTCCTTTCATTTTAAAACCTCTTGAACAGAGAAGATTAGTACCTGACAAGGAACTGTCTGAAAAGATGCATACTCTTGGATTCAGACTTTATTCTAGACGAACATTAAAACAAAACTGTGTGGAGAGCAGACCTTACTGCTGAAATTCTGAAAGCAAAAAAAAATAATTTCAGGCCAAACTGTGCCTTGGAATTGAGGTTCAGGAAAATGACTTCCAAAAGGCCCTCCAAAATGGCTCTCAGGATGTAGGTTTTCAGTCCTACTATATTGAATTAAATGAGCACATGGTTCAAGTCAAGCTTGCTTTAAGTACATTCCTGAGTAGGGAAGGAGTTACTTAACCAGTTGTTTAAATGTATTCCTGAAACACAACCCCAGAAGTTAGGAGGGTATGACAGCAACTATTTCTTGGTGAGCCTATTTGCACTCTGCTAATTGAAATGCACCACAGGTCCATGGAAACACCACAGCTATGCAGATACTCATAGTTGAAAAGCATGAGGCACAGCTTGTGCTTTTTCTATACAACATGCTTTGAAATGCCATGTAAGTTGTTTTCACTCGATTAAAGAAAAACCGTCAACTTTGCAGAAAACAGTTTATTAAATACATGAGACCTGGTAGTTACACCTAATTACAGACAAAATACTGTGAATAAAGCATGCACTTATCACAGACATCAAAGACTATTTTGATATATTTTAAATGGTCTTTATTTCTGTAAGTTAAGGCTGCACCAATACAAATTTTAAAAATCGAAAACAAGAAGTCACACTACAATAGTAGCAAACATTGTACAGACACTGAAACCAATCTCTAATGCAGCAGAACCAGACTTCCAAAAGATTATCATAAGAGAACAAAAATGGAGGTGAGTGCAATAAAGATCAGAATATCTCTGTAATTTACAGACCAGTAACAGTGAATGTCGTACTCCAATTAGCACAAATGGAATCCATTATTTCAAAAGCCTAATTATTTGACAACTAAGCAAGGAAGAAAACTCATAAACACCACTTTTAAAAACTCCCTCTTGGTCTCTTTACTTTCTTCTTATTGAGGGCACTTCTGTACTCAAATACTTAAAGAACATTTGTCAGTTGTGGCAGACAACAGTACAACACACATTTGTTTACTCTATCCCCATTAAAGAATAATGGAATGTCTTGAAGAAGAAAAATACGTCACAACAAAAAAACCAAACAGTTCTTGACTGACAGAAGTGACAGACAATTTTGCTGACCATATCAGTCTTCACCTGTGAAAGACCTTACCCTGTATGAAGTTCGCTTCTTATATGCCGCAGGTATGGCAATGTGACATTCACATGGGTCAAAACTTATCCAGCTGATGAGTAAAAAAATTACCAGCCCTGGAAACCCTGTTGGAGAGCTGAGGTTCAAAGTAGGTTATGAAATCCTTCTTCATTTACAGCTGCAAAGCCTTTTTGCTTGTTTTTCTCACGTTGCTGTGCGAGTACAGAAATAGGGTAATTTGAGTACAATGGGGTAGAACAGGTAACTGAAAATGGACTAGTTGACAATATTGCTCACATTTTCAGAAAATGATCCAGTAATCTCTCCCTTCCCCCCAGATTTCTAGATTTGCAGAGCTTAATGCATTAAAATGCAACAAAATATTATTTCTCCCTAATAAACTGCTGTTTATATAATCTCCCAAATGCAAGAGCAAGAGATCTGTGTAAGAAGGTGCCCTGTGTACAGGCAACTGCATTCGGAGTGGAAGATATGTAGCGCTCCTCACGCTAAAATCTCTGCGTTAAATAGCTGATTTCAGCTGGGACTTGCAAAGGGGTCTAAAAACAGTTAAGCCCCAAATTCCACTGGGGTTTGGATGGATAATTCTTTCCTCGATCCTTTCAGCAGCATAGGCTAAGCTTTTTTTTTTTTAAAAAAAAAAACAAACTAAAAAAACAGGAAAGCTGGTCCTCCAGCAATATAACGCACATCAGACAAAATGCAATTCAAGGACTGAAGTATGTGCACCGAAGGAATCACTGTGATTGGAAAGTGGTATCTAAACCAGCACACCATTAATATAATCCAGTTTGCATTTTGAAACTCATGAATCTTGGTGAAAAGCAAACAAATACAACTAGAGACTGATGTGCCACAGGCAGCAGGCTAGGTCAAGTCTGCACCTATAGAATCCTAACTGCATTTTCAGGGTGCAAAGTGGGAATAAAGGATACTGATGGCTTTTCTGACTCAAATCTAAGCTGGAGATAATGCAGATATGTCTAGCTTCACAATGGAAGAAAAGAAGATGGGGAAAAAACAGCTGCTGTGTTGCAGGAATCTGACTGTGGTTTCTTGGCAAGTTAGGCCAACACATGGAAGAAGTTAGAAAGACCAGTTGATAAGACAATAGTGCAATGGTGGGAGCATTGAGACTCTAATCTGCCTATAAATAGAAGAAATCCAGGATATAGGACCATGCTTTGAATATTTAATATGAGGGCCACATAGGCAGGAGTTCTGGGGAGTCAAAGCCCTTCACTCATACTGTGGAAGCACATGTTCATGTATAAATGGCTACTAGACAACAAAATGAATGGAGAATCACATTGTAACTGGCCCCAGCTGGCTCCTGGTCTGGTAAAATAAGTCTGAAGAAGCTTCCAGATTTTAAAGGACAACAAAAGGACCTAACATTTCTGAAGAGGGCCCTATTCCCTCCAACAGATGGGAGTTTAGGTGCTGCAAAAGGCTTCTCTGCATTCTAATCACTTGTGGAAGGTTTTAATCTTCAGCTGGGGTTTTTAAATTCAGCAGTTTGTGGGGGACTGATGTGCAACCTACTACACAGGATAATTTTCAGTATATTCTGTATGTTTCCTTTAATATTGCTTTTTGTAAATGTATTGGGTATCACTAAAAGGAACAACTACATTGAAAATTTTGGTATAAACTTCTCTCTCTCTCTTTTTTTTTTTTTTTTTTTGGAAGTGTTTTAACTCACAAGGGGTACATTTCCCTGCTTGGAGACAGAGATGATTTCAGACCAATATTTCTAAGGATGAATTCAATGTACTCTTATTTTCCAATCACAGAATTTTTCTGATAACTTGTTATTTTGATTTGAAATGTCTTTTCAAGATGTGTAACGGGCTTTCATCTCTCAGTGGAGATGGAAAACTGATGGTCAGTCTCTTCTTTTTACCATACAAAATACTATTTAAAAGATCAGTCTAAGTACAGTAAACCATGCCTGGTGGTTGTGAAAAGCACCAGAGAGGTATCTCACATTTCCCTCTTGCCTGCTTCTGCCGTATGAGTACAGTATGATACAATTTCAGCCTGTCAAAATCTTACAAAGATCAAAACTAATGTATATGCTTGTGTGTATTTGCCATACTGCCAGATTATAGGCAGAGGGTAGAAGAGGAACTGAAAAGGCAATGTCAGAATTTTGATAAACAGGGCTGGTCTGCCATGGGAGCACTTGGAAAGAATGAGACCAAAAACCTTGGGCTTGAATTTCATCCAAGTCTCATTTGGCAGCAATGTGTGGCTTCAGTAGAGGCAGAGCAGAGACTGGAATCCACCACTTGACCAGGCTTACACTTGTTTACAAGAGCCAGCTCACAACTGCTATGAGAGCTAACAGTTTCTTATGGTAATAAGAGGACTGCTTTAATTAAATGGCATTTTAGCACACTGCACAATTACTTGAGCAGGCCTGGCTATTCACTAGATCTGTTACCAACAAGAACATTTGGGTGCTACGCATTCCCTCGTACCCCTCACAGTTGGCAGGCTGCTGCTGCAGGAGGTGTGGCAGGAGAAGATGGCTTCTTTTCAGCTCTGTTAAAGGTTTTCCAAATAAAAATCAATGACAAGACATTTGAAAGAAAGACGGAGAGTTAAATATTATTTTTTGCTTTACTTTTTTTTTAAGCTTCAAGCTGGTAAGTGATCATCTGTGCAGACAAGATACGAGAAATTTGGCACATCCCATCTACCACAACATATTGATTCCTTCTACAGAAGGCACTAAATACTGGTATAAACCAAGAAATGATCAGCAGAATGCAGAGTTTTAGCATGACACACAAAAATCCTGCTAACTGGCACAGCTTCTTAATACAGTTTTTAACTTACCTAAAATGGAGATGATTATAGCAGCAATGGTTAGGATTTTTACAAGTACCACATAAACATACAAATGTCAGAACATCTAGAAAACATGCAGAATTTCAACAGCAATATCACTGAATCACACAATGCATAGAATTATTATTATTATTATTATTATTATTATTATGCAAGACAGTGTAATCTTTGTAATAAACAAAAGATTTAACAAAAATCTACTTTTTTACAAACTGTTCTTTAAAAAACCCAGTTGTTAAAGTCAGTGAGTAAGTGTTAGCCTTTTAGATGTTTAACTCTAAGAATTAATTGGTCACTATGGAGAATTCAGAGTTAGGTGTAAATTTACTTATATTTAAGCAAAATATGTTTGTCAACTGCTGTTTTGGAAGAAACTGTGCTAATCTTGTCAGTTTACAAAATGGCAAAAAATACATTCACATTAGAAAGATTAAACATTGCATGCAGGGAAAGGCAAAAGCCTTACAT
This sequence comes from Dasyornis broadbenti, assembly GCA_013397935.1. NCBI lineage: Eukaryota > Metazoa > Chordata > Aves > Passeriformes > Dasyornithidae > Dasyornis > Dasyornis broadbenti. Next base: position 999,847 of record VZRN01006399.1, on the reverse strand, counting down.
TAGCTTTTTTTCCTTGCACTGCTCACCATGAGACCAAGAGTTGTCATAGCAAAAATGCTTTTCAAAGGCAGAGTTAAAGCCTGCAGATAATTAAAACAAATGGAAACTGTTTTCAAATTCCGGTGTAAAACAAAGTAGGATATTAAAGGATAAGGATTACGCTTGCCTTCTTTAGGAAAAAAAAAGACAAAAACTTCATTATGTTTGCCAGGCTTTTCCACTGCCTTTCCACTGCCTTTCATTGCACTTGGATATTCTGCCACTTCTTTTTCTTCCAGTATTGCATATTTGGTCTGCCCTGACAGGTCTTGAAATGAGCCCTGAGATGGATGGGTGACACAGACAAAAACAAGTACTGACAATGCATCTATGGCCAAGGAATGTTCTCTCCAGCACACCTCGGACTCACTTCCAGTGGGGACAGTCATGTTCTTGGAGGGAAGTGCAGGAACAGCCCGAGCTGCGGGGAGGCAGAGGCACGGGCATGCACTTCTCACAGTGCTCTGCACAAGTGGCACCAAATTCTCTCTGGCAGCAGCACCACCCAGTTTGCAGGTACTGCCATAAAGAGGTGCAAAATCAGGTTCTCACCACTTCTTCCCCAGACAGCTTTCAGACTTAATTAAGACATTTCATTTCACATTTTGTCTGCATATCCCTGAATGCCTTGGATACTTCTGCACCTGCAGTTCACATCCATGCACCCAGCCTTGTGCAGAGGAACCCAGTCTTTCAAATTGCTCACAGAGAAAGCTCCTGAAGAAGGCAAAGCTTCCAAGATCTGAATCATAAGCACCAGGCAGAAAACAAAGGTCTCCACAAAGCAACTGACACTGCAGTCATTCTTCAGTGCACCTTTAGCCTCAGAGACACTAGGATTTTTGTCTCCATACACAAAAGTTATCAAAATCAATTTGAAACCATTTAGTATTGCCTTGCCTTCTCTATCCACCACTGAAGATAGTGAGGCAGTGTCTCCTGCACTGGTTTGTTTTCAGGCTGGAAATTAACATATAGTAAGCGAATTACATGTGTTATAGTAGAAGAGAAAGAGGAATCCCAGCAGGAGCAATGTGGAGCAGACCAGAGACTCCATAAAGCTACACATGATGCAGACCAGCTGAGATCATGCTGTAATGGTAATGAGGGCAGTCTCAGCAAGATTACAACCTTCAGAAAGCAGATCAAATTCTAGGCATGAAGAATGGCAGAGAGCTGTATTGGTTCACAAAAAAAAAAACAAAAAAACAAACCAACAACAACAACAAAACAACAACAAAGAAAACCACAAAAAATCCCCAACCAAATAAAAAAAAAGCAGCTGAAGTGGCAAAGAGAGTATCTGTAAAATTAATTTTAAGCATTTAGTTTTCTATTTTTGTCCTAAACATTTTGCATTTTCTTGTTATTTTTTCCTTCACTTGATTGTTTTATTATTTTCTTGACACTTACAGACTGTATCAAATAATAGTAACCAAAAATAACTCATAGATTGTTTCCTCAGGCTTTTCTTAAAAGAGCTAAATACCTCTTCTCATTCCAACTAAATTATCCCACTGAATTTCAAAGATAGCACCTACCTCACCAGTACCTTAAATGCTGTGAAAGAAACTTCTTTTAATTACAGAAGACCAGATTGAAATCTCAAATAGTACTGGGGTTTTTTTGAGCTAGTGATAACTGCTATCTAATGAATGCTGAGGACAAGAATAAAAGATTAGGCAAAAGCATCCTAATCTCTTTGAAACACTAAGTCCATTTTTTAATGCACAGACAATTCATTAAGTGGTATTTGTGTAATAAAACAAATGGAATTTTGTATGCATTACCAGCTACCATTAACCAATTCAGTGAGAAAACAGAGGAAATAAATTAATTGCTTGATACAGAGATCCATCAGTTCAAGTAACAGAATTTTGTGGCAAACTGATCTTTTCCCACATCAGGTTAGGAATTAAAGCTTTAGACATCATCACTGCTTCAAATATGTTCCACTGAGAGGACAGGGTCAAACTTTTCAATAAGCTCACAGGTGTCTCTGGGCTGTGGGCTTCAAAGCTTTGCAGTATTTTGCCACTGTAAATGCCTCTCTGCTGCTTCCAGGAAGAGTCAAGGTGCTGGAGACCAATGGCAACATTGATACGCAGGGCGTCAGCCAGAGTACAGTGGGGAAGAACACACTGGAACCTGGTTTGCACGAGTAATGCTGGAAGCAGTGCAGCCATGCAACATGCTGGGAGCTCAGAGAACTCCGACTTGTCCTCAGAAGGGCCACTCCCTTGCCAGCTGTAATTATGGGCCTGTGAAAGAGGTGGAGCACTGATGGCCCTGGGGGCCCTTAGCTTTCCAAAACCCTTGAAGAGATAAAGCACAGCCTCATGTGTTTGTCATACGTTCTCTCTGGGAAAGCATCATCATTTCGTTTGCTTAGGGCCTTCTCCCTTCTTCGCTTCCAGATGCCCACCTGATAGGGGTGTCTTTGAAAAGCTGCCCTTGGGCTGTTTTTGGAGAATCATGCAGCAACACTCATCTGGATGTGCACAGAGCAAACAGATGTGCTGGGAAACACCAGCTATTAAGATACTGTCCCCAGCCACCAAGGCATAGCTCAGCATATGGGGACCATCACTAGAAAGCAGTTTCAAGCTTTGGGCTAGGAATATAGCCATACTTTACGATGGATGGATGGTCTCCTCTCTCCACTGCTCCTCAGCACTGAGTGCAGATTCAGCACACACAGGAAAGCAGAGAAATAAGAGAAAATACATCCTGCCCCTTAAGAACAACAAAGAAGCCATCTCTTCATGGTGACATTTAGCAAAGAACCCTCATTAAGAAGTGCAGACCCATTTCCTGTCATGTTTCACAGTGAAGAGCAGAGTCCTTCTCCACCCTAACCAAGACGTGTGAACTGGCTCATTTCAGGCATACCAAATGACACTTCTGCATCCTGTAGGTTCTCTTTTAACACACATTTGCATTGCTTCTGGAAGTTCAAGGAGCTGGATGCGTCCCAATGCCCTGTTGTCCACACCATATGAGATGAACTCCTCTCCACAACAGAAAGAGCCCAGAAGTTGAATATTGTTGAGGACCAGTCATCTCAACCCTATTGTCAGTCCATGATGTCAGTGGAGGGCCAAACAGCACACAGATGTGAGCCTGGTCCTCTGCACAGGAGTAAATTTAATCTCATTTCATGACTTGAAAGCCTCTCACAAGAAGCAGAAGAGGGAAGGAGAGTGCTTCCAGCATGAGAGATGCGAGCCTCCAGAGTGCTCGCACACAGTATCCCACAACCCCGCATACCCCATGCAAGGTGGTCTGCCCTGAGCATGTTATCCCCAAAGCACAAGGTCACTTGATGGGCAGGGCTCCCAGCCAAGAGCAGTGCTGCACAAAGCGGTCCTCCTGCCCCACAGTGCAGACACCAGGAAAGAGGAATATAATGGGATCAGGAATGGTGAGAGGAGCAGGGCTGTTGGGGATGGGGAAGATCAGTCAGTCAATCACAGTTGTTTTCAGCTAATTGTCAGACAGAATGATCCATGCACCACATGTGCTGGTCAGGTCAGGAATGCACTTAGGGGATGTACTCAGACATGACAAGAAAAGGTAAAATATGAGCTGGACAGGGAAGAAACCTAGTGCAACAAGAATCTCAGTTTCCTTTAAGGCTGTCTCAGTCCTTAGGGCAGCCTGGGCTCTAGAGTGACACAGCACCTGCTCTTTCTGATCCCCGTCTTACCACCCCACATCACTTGCGCAAACAACAGAACAAGATTCGGTCACTAACATCTAAGACACAAACACACAACAGTACAACATTGCTTGTGTGTCATTCTCTACATAGCTTTCTAATAGGACAACAATGCTGTAGAGACTGATAACAGCACACAGCAGCTTCTAAAAGCAGCTTGAAAGTGTTGGTATTCTTTATGAAGGAGAATGTGCAGCAGGACTGATTTCATTGTTAATTATCCTCTACGTCAGTAGCCATGATGCTGATATCATAGAATTATTGCACTATGCAAGTGAACAAGATATATGCTGTTATTTTAGATATCTCTTGGAATTTAGTTTACAGAGTAGCTCATGACAGTATTTCATTCTCCTGCACTAAAAAATACATTTTGTTGCATTAATACATTTTTGAAAATAAAACAGGCAGTTTGCTACACCCAGATGTAACAGACTTCAGTTCCAACTAACTGCATGAAGACATGTAACATTGTGCAAAACCACAATATCATAAATACATGCATGAATGACTAATAAAACAGAGCTTATGCCATCCAAAGTGTCTCCAGCTCTGCCCATCTACATGTGCAATCACGTGAACAGATCCAAATGCATGTATTGTGCACAGCTGCATCCAGATCAGTCCAGTGACATCCATGTATAATCCCCATGTTTAACTCTTGTTGTGGTGTCCTGAGAAGGCCATGTGGGAAAGCCAGCACTAACATTAGTGCAGACTCCTTTGCACTGTGCAGGCCTGTGCTTTGGCATTTGGCCTCTTATCTTAAGTTCAAGGCCATATTTTGCTCTTGGTAGCACTGAGCAAATCTCCCAAAAGCCAGTAGATAGTTCTGAAGGCATCCAATACATCTGCAAATGATCCAGAAGGGTCTCAGTCTGCATTATCCTTTTGATGAGTTTCCAATGGGATGTAGTAGCTGAGCCAGGCTAATGACTCGGTGATGCTGGTAGATGAACACCATCCTCTGTCTCCCCAGCTGGCTCTGCATCTCACTTTTTTAGTAGATTCAACTCAGTATGTTGGCAAAAAAATTGTCTGACTTCCCCCTTTTATTGCTGTGTTTTCTGATGGGAAACTGAGTTGAAATCACTCACGGATGAGGTCTAACATGAAATCAAAGAAAGATGAGGGGCAGGAAAATAAGAAAGGAAAAAGAAAGAAGAAAAGTGAGCCCTATTTTGGAGCCCGCTACCCCTATCTTAAGGAAATTGCAGCCTTACTATGAGGCAAAAGCTCAGCTTTTACATCAGAGTACAACGTAGTCAGGAGTGCAGCCACCCACCTGCAGTGCCTCACTGTAGTCACTGCACCAAACACCATCATATTGCCTGTACTGGATAGGAGCAGGCCAGTGTTTTGCCACCTGCCCTTGATTTCATGGTAAGAGGTACTCAGTATCAAGAGCCAAGGTTAGAAACCACAGTTCTTCATTTAGGCAGAGGGAAAGGTTGGTAAGACTTGGCAGCACTAGTCCCTGTCCACAATGCTGTGTCCTGGCACCAGGGAAGCTAAACAGCATCACAGTGAACTTGCAACTTGCTGCCAAAGCAGGTGCAATACCCTCAGTTGGAATTGCAATTAACTGAGTTGTCCTCTCTCAGCTAAAATACAGAGATTAGACATCTACTCCCCTACCAGTATGAGACAAAACCATGCAAGTGGTTTAAATCCAAAGTCTTCCTCCCAGAGGGTTAACCTATCAGGGCCTTAATGCAAATAGTAATTAGATAAACTGTGGTCACTCAATTCCTTTAACTGTTCACAAATAAAGACTGAATAATAGGTTGTATTAAATGCCCTTCAAAACTCTAGTAAGTTTACTTTTGTACTATGATAGTACTTGGGTATCATATTTTGTCCATGTGTGTTTAATTTCTTCAACAAGTAGCATATGTGGGGCTGCCCCACCCAAACTTGCCAGGCAATCTACCATCAGCACTGCTGGAGTTACTATGGATACCACAAAGCAGAACAAAACTACTCCTAGAATCACAGAATCACAGAATCAGCGTATGGGTAAGGCTGGGAGGGACCTCAGTCGGTCATCTGTTTCAAGCTCCCTGTACAAGCAGGGTCATCCTAAAGCACATGGCACAGGATTGTGCCCAGATGATTCTTGAATATCTTTAGTGAGGGTGAGTCCACAACATGTTTGTACAGCCTGTTCCTGTGTGTGGTTAGAGAGATGCTCCAGACCCTTAATCATCTTTGTTGCCCTCTACTGGACATGCTCCAGGAGCTCCATGTCTCGCATGTACTGAGGAGCCCAGAACTGGACACAGCATTCCAGGTGAGGCCTCACCAGGGCTGAGAAGAGGGGTGGGATCACTCCAGGATGTCATTGGCCTTCTTGGTCACCAGGGCACTGCTGGCTCAGGGAGAGCTTGCTGTCCACCAGGACTCCCAGGTCCATCTCTCCACAGAGCTGCTTTCCAGCAGGTCACCCCCAGCCTGTGCTGGTGCCTGGGGTTGTTCCTTCCCAGGTGCAGGACCCTGCATTTGTCTTTGCTGAATTTCAGGAGGTTCCTTTCTGCCCATCTCTCCAGCCTGTCGAGGTCCTTCTGAAGGGCTGCACAGCCCTCTGGGCTATCGGCCACTCCTGCCAGCTTTGTATTATCAGTGAAATTGCTGAGGAGGCCTCTGCCCCTTCATCCAAGTCACTGATGGACAGGTTAAAAAAGACTGGACCCACTATTGAACCTTGGGAGACAACACTTGGGACAGGCCTTCAACTAGGCCCTGTGCCACTGATTATGGTCTCTGGGATCTGCTGTTCAGCCAGTTCTCAATCCACCTCCCTGTCCACTCATCCAGTCCACTCTTCCTGAGTCTGCCTATGAGAATGTTGTAAGAGACAGTATTGAAAGCCTCACTGAGTCAAGGTAGACAATATCTGCTGCTGTCCCCTCATCCATCCAGGTAGTTTATTGTGGAAGGCAATCAGGTTGGTCAAGCATGATTTACCTTTAGTGAATCTATGCTAACTATCCTGATCAACTTCTTCCATGGATAGAGGTGGCCTTCAGAATAAGGCATTCCCCCACCTTTCCAGGGATTATGCTTTAGGATTGGGTGTGGCTAACCGGCCAGTAATGCCCTAGTTTCTCTGTCTTTCTGTCTTTGAACACTGCGGTGACATTTGCTTTCTTCAATCTTCAGGCACCTCTCCTGAGCTCCATGACTTTTCAAAGGTGATCATTAGCAGCCTCATCTCTGGTGTCCACCAGATCTCTTTGCACTTGTGGATGCATCCTGTCAGGGTCCAGGGACTTGTGGATGCATAGGAATTCTCCAACTTAATCCTCCTTGACCAGGAGAAGGTCTCCCTTCCAGCATTCCTTTACCCTGGTCACCAGGGTCAGAGATCCCTGAGGGCTTGTCTTGCAAATGACGACCAACACAAAGGTGGTGGTCAGTAACTCTTGACTTCTCTTTGTCCTCTGTTACCAGAGTCCCCCCTTCATTTAGTAACAGGCCTATATTATCCTTCCTTTTCTTTTTGTTACTGATGTATTTGCAGATGCTCTGCTTGTTGTCTCTGACATCCTTGGCAAGATTTAATTTCAGTTGGGCCTTGGCCTTCCTCCTGATAATATCGAGGCTATCACAATAAGCACATACACTCCACAGCTTATCCCCTAGCCAGACAAGCAGAGGTTGTTGATGTGCCCTGCTAAGTCAAGAGTATCGGAGATGTTGCCTCACTGTTGCTGGACATCAGCACAAACCATCCTAATACCATACAACAACTTAGGCAGCATGTAGAGTCAAAAAGTCATGGGAAATGCTTCTTTTGACGTCCCAGTTCAAAACCCGAGAGTGCTGGTCTTCTTTCTTCTGAGGTCTGTGTTGGGGCTGAATTACAGCATGGATGTGAAGTAAGACTTCAAACAGCTGCTTGCAGCATGGCCCATGCACAGCCAGTGACTGGCCTCCTCAGAGCAAAGGGGTGGGTTGGGCAGGGCAAGAGAAGCGGAAAACAGCTCTGCTGCCCCACAAAGGGCAGATGATATGCATCCCCATATTGCAGAACAGGAAACAGAATGTAGGGAAGTACATCAGATACTGCAATAGCTGTCACTGGGAAGTGTTGAGATGAGTGCCAGAAAGGGAGAAACAGAGACCAGACTTCCCTAGAGGCTGGCTCCATGGTTGAGCTCTCACCTGGCACCTTGAGAGAGGTCCTTGGCATGGAACCCTCACACTCCAGCACATACTACACGCAGCTCTGTGAGTCCTCAGTGGAAAACTGCAAAGAAATCCCACAGCAGCACTGGCCTTGTTTTAAACTATTATCACATTAAAAGCACTGGCATGAAAAGGCAAAGCAGTGCAAACAGCAATCAGATGTCTGGCCTCATCTGGAAATTGGGTAGCTGTCTTTCTCGCTTCACCTGAAATCTCTCTGTACTTCTGTCTCCTTCACCTACAAGTCAGATATGCCATGGTACTGAAACTCATGGACACTGCTTGCAGTCACTTCAGTGGTGTCACAATTTGGTCTCCAAGCCCCAAAACCAAGTTAGAAAAGGAGGGCTCTGCAACACAAACAACTGCTTGTGCCCACCAGTCCACTGCCTACCGTGAGACACGGCAAATGGTAAATGGAAGACTGTAGAGCTGGTGGTTACCCTGCCATGACGTGCCAGATATAGGAAATGCAGACTTTGTACCTGCCTTACTATGTGTGGAAAACAAAGAGATCAGAGCCAGGTTGTGTTACCTGCATAAAACTTCCTGGGAGGACAGTTACTTATTAAAGTGGAAATCTCTGCTCTTAGACTTTCAGTGGCATGACTGCTACCTGTTTCATCCCCAAAAGAGACCTTCAGTAAGGCTTAAGTGAGCTGCAGACACTCTACCACCTCCCTTGCACACAGGAATATTTCATCCTAGGAACTCGGAAAAAAGGTTATAGGTGCCAGGTGGCTTGTTTCTATTTATATTTGCTACCTTTGTTTCACATCTTCTTTGGAATTAGTGATGATTAAAATCATTGCACAGTTGCAGATCTAAAGAATATGAAGGATATGCATGAATGTGAAGAAGTACAGACTAACATAAAGAAACACAATAATTAAAAATTGCAAAACAAGAAAGCCTCTCAGGAACAGTTTGGTCCAATACCCAGGGGAAGTCAGCTGAGGTTGTCTCTTTCATTGACTTCAGCAGGCACTAGATTACCCCAGCAGACTTGTCTAAAGCCTCACCACAGCCGTAGTATATCCTTGTGAAACTTAAACTAAGTTTAATTACTGTTCCTAATTTTAAGGGTCAAGAATTATAATTGTTCACTGAAATAATGAATTTGTTAGTATTCTCCCCATACTTATAGTAGAACAATTACATTGCAAAGTAGAACAGCAGAACTTGTTATTTCAAGGCTTTAAGGTCTAAATTCTGCCTTTAGATTCACATGCACATTTTCCATTGTCTGCAATGGAAACAGATGATGTGTAGCTAAGTTAAATTTGTATTCCAGCACTTAAAACTATCCAGCTTTTTAACTTTCTGTAGAAATTCTTTTAAAATTTCTGTAGAAATTATCATTACACCTCTATTGTTTCATGGATTTCAAATGATGGCTTAAGATATAGCAGATACAATTTTTCTGTACAGCTTGGGGTAAAATTGCAGATTTTTTTGCACTGTTGGGTTTCTCAGAATATTGAAAGAGTGCTCTATGTCAATGGATTTTACATTACATACACACAGCAACAAAATACTAACAACCCATGTTTAAAGAGGTAAAATGATGTGTGTGACAATGGTTTTGTCATTATACTTTTGCATATTGTTGAGAACAATACTTTTTAGGCTAAACATCAGCAACATTTTGATCCCAGAAAATAAACAAACCCAAAAGTTAAAAATAGCTTTTAGCTGACCTCAGGATTTTCTTAGCATAAATGAACCTCAGGAAACATAATAAAAACAGACAAAAAATGCTGTAAATTCTTTTGTGAACTTACATTGATGTATTTCTTATTTCTTGGTCTTGTTGATCAAGAATAAGCTAGCAGGTAAGAAGCAGCAGCCAATGGTAAGTTTGTCTCCTCCGCTGTGGGAGGTCATGTTAAAATACTAAATGGAAAGAATGCTTTAGAACAGAATTGCTACGTAAGCCTCCCTGGGGATTTATACTCATTAATGTGTGCATGTTAAAAATGGTATTTTCAGTCTATCTTGTGGTGCCTGAGAACCATTTTTATCCTTTTAAAATCTGCATTCATATTATAACCCATAAGTACCTTTCGTTTTTGCATTAACACTATAAATACTGTTAGTAATACTAAACTATTTCTGTTGACTTATTTGTAAAAAGAAAAATATATTATATGTTTATATATTCTTATAAAGTGAATTAATACTGGAGAGAGGGCTATGAGGGAGAATAGTGTACAATCACAGTTGATGTGTATTATTGAGCACAAATTCAATGCTTGAAACAAAAAGGAAAAGAAAAAAGTGTTCGATGTTCTTTCAAGCTGTGTCAGATGAAGAGTCATAGGATGCTGACACTATGAAGTTGCCAGTATTGGAGTGGCTTGCCATGGACTGGGCAGCCTGCTGGCTCAAGTTATTGCAGATCAGCACCAGCTGGTTGCTCTGCGCTTCTGAGAGGGTGCTGCAGCTCTGGTAGACGCTGAAGTTGGTCTTGCGGCCAGGGATGTTGCCTTTCTCACACATTGTCTTTACCATCTTGGCAAGCTTGTTTTTCCCCAGGGCTTGGCAATTGTACCAGTGAAGCGCAGCCAAGTTGACGACAGGTTTGATGGACAGGTAAAAAGGCGCATCCTCGTAGCGCATGGCTGGAGGGCGCCGCTGCGCGTACTCCTTGTAGTCCTGCACAGGGCAGGTCTGTGGGGAGTGCTGCGTGGCGTACACCCGCGAGTCGGTCCCGCCTCTCTTGCTCTTGGCGCTCACATCCCCATTGTCTGGCCCCATCCACTCCAGGTACTCCAACCCAGTCTCTGTCACCCGCAGACGGATGTCTCCCCATTTGAGGGTGGACCCATGGAAACCCGTGCAGTGTCCGAATGCCTTAGTGTTGTTCAGCCACACGAGGTTCAGCAGCCCTTCAGGATTGTACCGGCTCAATAAGCCTCTTTTGCGCAGGATAAGCTCATCAGCAAAGGTAAGCTTCATGGATTTGTGTGGTTTGTTTCCTTTTCCTTTACACCTCAGCTCTATCTGCTTTTGCTTTAGAGCTTCCTGGGACCTCTTGAACTCCTTATCCCTTGTAATACTGTATCCGTACCTGTGCTCCTTGAGATACCGCTCCAGTCCGCACTGGTAGTTGGCCAGACTGTTTGGCTCATATTCAGATCCATCCTTTTGTCTGGCGTCCACAAAGAAGGAAGCAAGATAGGCATCAAGCTCTTTGCAGGGGATAACATAGATCTCACGGGTCTCAGAAGGGTACTTGGAAATGAGGAATTCTCGGAAATTGCGGAGAGCTGTCTGTGTGCTGCGAATGGTCTTCTCATTCTGCTCTCTGCTGAGCTCTGCTGCTCTCTCATCCTGGTCTGGAAGAGGAAGAATGGGACAGAAAAAAGAAAGCAGAAGCAGTGAGTTTACAGGATGCGCTTTTTCCTAAAACAAATTTCCTCAAAAAGGAAAGAACTTCAAATCAATTTCAAAAAGAGCACTGAGAAAGATCTTTACATACCTTCACAGTCACATGACTGAAAAGCCAACTTCAGTTTCACAAATGATGAACTATATGATACAAAACTAAGTGAGCTCCTCATGACACTGGGACACAGTTCTGTGCATGGAGATTTGTGAAAAGCATTGAGATTAGAGACAGCCTGCTTTTTACAACAAAGGCAAAGTTGGAAGGATTGTGGATCCCAATGCTGTGTGCAGGGCTCAGACTCAGGAATAAGCCCACTCTGAATTATTTCATTTGTGAAATCAGAAGTTGTACTGTTACATTTCTTTTTCCTACAAAAAAAGAGCTAAACCATCATATTTATGACTGCAACATTTCTCTTTAAGCAGGCACATTTTTAAAGAGCTAAATAATAGTCAGAATGTATAGTATAAGGCAGCACATCCTAAGGAATTGGCAGGTAAAATTACTACAGACCAATGGGCAATTTACAAATGTACAAGAATAAAGAAAAGATAATTAATACGTTTGCATCAGAAAATATGGAAAAAACCAAGATTATATAGCCTCTCCATGTCATCAAACTGTACACTGACAATACAAGTACAATTATGACCACACCTTTTCATTTCTCAGAAAAGTCAAATTCTGGAAACAACTTCATACTGCTTTAAAAGACCATATTTCTTTATATTGCTTTTAAAGGCTATCTTCATAGATCCTTACAATCAATGACATATCAAAACACAACATTCAGATGCTATCATTATGATAGCTGCTACTGACAGCTGATTTTCTGACTGATGATAAGAGAAGCATAAGAAGGAAAAGCTTTATAAGTTATGTGTGTTCTTAAGGACTGTTTTCTTGGCATATGCAAACTATCTGTTTGCACAAGAATGCAGCTTAAAGCATACAGGTGGAACTGTCATTCTGAATGTGACAGCCCTTAATGGATTTAGAAAATTAACAGCAAATGCAAAGAAGGAAAAATTAAATTATTTGACTATTTTCCGTAATTGTGTGTGGAACACTTTTTGTCTCTCTTCCACTTAATATGCAGAAGAGGGGAAAAAAAACCAAATTCTTTTTTATTCAGTCTCATTGCAAACCCCATACATTTTGGCATCCTTTTGGCTGTGCCATAGCAACACTCACCAGATGTTTCCACCCAAGATACACACACAAAGTGGTATGAGACCAGGTGAAGTTCCCATTGGCTTTCTGCTATTCAGGCCAAGCTTATGTCAGGCTGTGTAAAACACCTATGGCTTTGCACCAGTGTTCAGATACTTGCTCCTCTTCTCCCTGCAAGCCTAATAATAGGGGAGAAGACAGCAGGGAAAGGAAAGTAGCCTCTCCTTCTCTACCCCACCTGCAATGTTCCATGTCGTGCAGAAACACTGGTGCACAGCTGGGCAGCTTCTCCTTACGCCAATCTACAGAGTGACTCCCAGGAAAGTTCATCTCACCACCTTTACACCCCATGTGCAGACAGAGGCAAGGGGAGTGATTTGCTCCACGATTTCCCGACAGGACAGAAACAGGACTGAGTTTATAACCCTCAGGACCAGGTCCTCTTCCTCAGAGCAAGGCATCCTGCATCCACAGTACCCACCCACTGAGAGGGGGTTCTCAAATCCTCTGCAAAGTACAGAGAAGTGGGCACCTGCAACTGAGGCCTTTGGAGGCTTCTGCAGGCAGGAAAAAAAGCTGCCACAAAGCACTGAGGTCTGCTTAAACTGTGCTCAAGGAGAAAAAGAAAGGTCACCTGCCTAATTCAGAAACTTATTTTGGTACTGATGTCAGTATCAAAGAGCTTTTAGCAGCCTGCAGTGAAGCCTCATGCTTTAGGCAATGTACAGAATAGATCCTCTTAGTATGGCTAGATGCAGGCTGGAAACAAAGAGACAACCCCGCTTAAAGCTCCAAAACAAACATTTACTCTGGTATTTTGTTCACTGCACCCACCACCACTTATTATAGAACTGTGTAAGTAATCAGTGCTTTGACTGACAGCCTACATCCTAAGTTCTATTTCAATATAAACAGCACATATAATGGCTCAGTTTTATACATGTCATCAATCACTTCTTCTTAGAGGATAGCCTATCACAACACAGCAGAGTGACACCCAGTCAGTCATTTATGTTAAGCATCTTTCCTTAATCTGCAAAGGAAACTGCCCTATCTGCAGCTAACAGTTATAAAACCCATGCTGAATTAAAGATCCTCCCAAGTTACATGAATAAAACAGTACCCCAGAAACACTGCATTCCTGCAGTGGTGTGTTATGCGCTACTTCACAAGGCAGGTGAGAAATGTTAAAAAATAACGGGTCAGATTTTCATCCAGCCACATCAGAAGAGCTGCCTCTACTTTGGCTGTGAATCCAGGCTGAAGTGGTACTAGTGAATTATTCTCTTCCTATGAGACCACTCAAATATTGGTGATGTATCATGTAGTATGGCACAAATGCGGGGAGTTTCCCATGTAACAGTTCCCAGATGTTTTTTTTGTCTCACTTTGCTGCATCTTGCTGAATAGAGACCAAAGTTCTTTTTAATGTTCTGTGGAGCTGGTGGAAGCTAGCGAAACACTGGTGTGGATCTACATTCGTTCCTTGACTACTGCAAACATAAACCTGTTTGCTCTTGGACCCTCTACTGCTCACAGCATCATCAGCTCTTCAGTGTGCATGGATTCCAAAACTGGGTAAAAGCACAAAAAAAAAAAGCCACAAAGTGCTCCTCAATACAAGAGAACACCTCCATATCAGAACAGCCCTGAGCTACAAATTGATGTGGGATAGGAGAATGGGGAGGTGTTATATATGCTTTCACCTTTCTTGTAATCTTCTGTAGGTGTCTGTTGTTAGTCTTTAGGAATACAGATACACTCATGTTATGGTCAGAACCAATCAACCAAAAATTATTATCATCATTGATCTATGAAGCCAAGCTATCCTTAGCGACTTTTCCTTGTTATAATGCCATCTTTGGAACTAGTAGTGCTGTTACCCCTGTTTTACAGACTACAAGCAGAAGCATGAAAAAATGAATTTACTTAGAGATGCATTTCCTGAGGTCTTGCCCCCTCAGCTGCATCACTGCACAAAGGACCTGGTTATGTCTCTTGTATTTCCTATCATATCCCACATCAGAGTTTCATTTCCAAGAAAATCAGAGTGTGGCAGAAAAAGACAGTAAAACCCACCTTACTGGGGGGTCCAGGGTAAACTCCCAACTATGAGTTTGAAAAAGTGACGACTACTTAAGATGTTCTAGTTCAAATGTAGCGAAAGAGATAAAGTGACCAGGCAGAGATTAAACAGACAACTTAGTGGGACCAGAATGTCCCAGGTTAGCCCCCGACCATCAGATGATCTCTCCCACAGAGCAACAGCTGTTTTCTGATCTTTTCATAATCTGATCTTAACGCAGCCAAGACTTAATGTTATCAGCAGAGTTATCAAACTCAGGCTTGTTTTAATTTCAGCTCACACACATACACACACTTGGACTCCCTGAAAAGGACATAACCTCTGTAATTACATATGGCAGGGGGAAAGGCACTTGCTTTCATGACAGACAAATACAGATTGTTAATGTTCAGAGAGCATTTGTGACATCAGTGGGAGTCACTAACCTCAGTTATTATTACAAACAGTCTTAAAGTCTGTGTATGGTAAGCAGTGAGATCTCACAGACGTACATTAAAAGTAAGATGGGTTTTCTTGGTGGTAATCGCATCACTAGCCAAAGTCTTCCCTGCCAAATCTGCGTCCTGACTAGGAAAACGCCTCTGCAGCAGGCCTGTTTCCACTGATGTGCCTTCATTTAAGTGAAAAAGCCTAGTTAACCACACACGAAGCACCATGTATCTCTATGCTGGAGCTAACTGCCCTCTCTCCACTCCCCAGCACCTTGGAGGGTGGCTGTTGTCCCTGTTTTAAAATTATTGAAAAGCAGTGATATCCAGCCTCTGGGCTGTGGCAACATGCACTCCATTAAAACAGTTCAAGTAAATCACAGACTGCTCCTACCTTTTTTTCCTGTCCTCTCCTGTTTCAAGAGGGTATCTACAGGCAAACAACACTCTGAAGTCCACAGTCTCAGTGCGCAGAGGTCACACTGTTGTGCAAGGGCGTTATCAAGTCACAGTGGGGAACTGCTGCATTGAGCCTCTGATAAATGTGCTCCCCTGGAAATTGTGCTCTTGCTTCCCTGTCAGAAGCAGCTGAATGCCACTATCATACTGCAGCATCCTGGAATATCAGTACTCTTTCTGCATGCAAAACTTAGAAAGCTGACAGCTGGTTTTCACTGTATCACAAGAATAACCGAGTGAAAATCATTCTCAAGTCTTGCTGCCAAAAATGTGGGTGAGGGTAAGAGCAGAACGTGTCCACAGCAGAAGTGCCTCTAAATGTTTGCAGAAACATCCTGAGACTAAGTAGAAGAAAGTGCTTCTGTACTTTTTCTTTAATTGCTGCCCTACCCCTCTGATGTTATTACTAAATTCTGTTTATCAGTTAAAGTTCCCTGTTCCCACTATATCTAGTCAAACTCTACATAGTTTAACATGTTCAGAACAGGCTTTCACTAGCATGCAAAATTTGTAGCATGAGAGAAATTAATTAATTAATATCCACTTATGAAAGATGCTATGTTTTGGCAAAAAAAAATATACTTCTATTCACTTAACCTCCTCCAATGAAATTATCAGCAAAATGTTTTATGATTCTAAAATTAAAAAGCATTATATTATATCAAAGGAAAAAGGACATAGAATGCAAGCAAATGAGCATGGGAATATTTATTCATTGGTATCTCCATGAAGTAAAGTCACTAAACATTTACAATTTTTACCTGTACATTTTTTGCAAGGTACGGAATGGTCTGATAATGAATGCTCACTCAGCCACTCGTGCTAATTTCCGTTTGTGCTCTCTTTCACTACTTTCTCACAACAGCTTGAAAAGATTCGAGATGCAATTTGGCTGCTGGCAAAGCCAACAATAAAATATACATCAATATTAAGGGGACTTCTGCATGATTCTCAGATGTCAGAAAATTTGTAGCCATGCCAAGGGATTAAGAAATTACGTTCTTCTATCATTGACTGGATCACCCTTTTTATGCAGTGGATACTAGTGATTGTCAAGGAACAGAGCAAAACATCAGCACCCTGAGAACTCCAACTTTTACAAGGCTGCCTTCCGTCTCCATCTGATGTATGTCTGAGCCATTCCAGCACAAAGCTTCTGAAAATGCATTTTCTAAATGAAAAATGTTCCCATTAACTCACTTCATCTAGTTGTCTGGTTTTGGTTTTGTCATGGTAGTGGAAAAGAGAATTGTTGCATTCCAGTTTTACCTTGCATTTCCATTCTTCCGCTGAACACTTACAGTGGCATTTCTTGGTATGTGGCCATAGTTTCCTGTCTCCTTTTGAAGCCATTCTGAGATGCACTGACATGAACTGCTGCAATGCAAAATGGGGTGTATTTCCTCTGTACCACAACAGTGGGATATTTACCCAGATTCCATCTCCATTTGACAGGAAGAAATATACCAATTTGAGCTCTCCCAGGCTTGCCCAACACTGCAGCACTGCACAGCAGGATGCTACAGATCAGACGCTGCATGCAGAACAGCAGAAACAGAAAATACTTTGCAAGAGTACTAAGAAACCCATATACCTTGTACTTGGGTGATGTACAGGCAAAATACACTCAGTTGGCCGCTGGAGTGGAATTTGCCATTTAATCTGCCCCATTCCAAGTCAGTCACTTGGATTGTAACCAAGCCTGTAGCCATCTCCACATCTACCTGCCATGCCTCATCCTGCTCTTATTTCCACATCTATTATCTTTACAAGAGGTATATAAAACCAAATTATTTGGACCCTTATATAACTGCCATTCAAGGATTCAAGTCATCTTAGAGATGGAGGATATAAAAGCCACACTTGGAGTTTTCTATACTACAAACCCAAAACCATTAGAACTTTTTTAAAAAGAAAGTAAAACCCCATTTCTTTCAAAATAACTGACTAAACTTCCTTCAACACAACAATGGTCACTTCTAAGACATAACTGCAACACTTTCAGAGCTCAGATTAAACAAATCAAGTGGAGAAATTGGAGTACTGCTGGAGCTGATAAGTGGGAAAACATTACCTGTAATGTGAAGCTAACATCAGCTCTATTTTGAGCATGCATCTTTGTATTCAGCCCTATACTATTCTAATAATTTCCAAACAATGAATGGCTAACATCATTAGAAAATTCCAAGTACTGTTTTCAATTTACGGTGAAAGAAAAAAGACATTTTGACAATTATTTTCTTCAGGTTAAATATTTAACTCTAGAAAACAGAAATTTTTTTACCCAGGACTTTTTAGCAACATAAAGTAATGTTGCCCTTTCAAAGTATGTTAGTTACTTAATGCTTTGTGGCAGACAGAATTAAAGGAATGATTGTGATTGTCTACGCTACCCTGAGAACTGGAATGGGTGATGCATGGCAGAAGTGATGCATTCATTTTCAAAGAGGACCTGGCTTGGCACCAGGCTGGAAAGTATTGCATACACATCCTCAGCAGAGAATCAGTTTTTCTCCCATGTAAGTTTCCAATTCAACAAAGCATATTTTAAGTGTGTTCTGGATTGGTGCTCATGTATTTAAGTATCTGCTTATGTAGAAATCAGCTGAACTAAGTCATTATATGTATAGAAGGTGGAAGAGGGGACAACTGAATAATATTTATATGTATACAATGACTTGATTCAAAAGCTGGTAAAAGGAAAAGGAAACAAGAACAAAAAACAAAACCAAGGAGAGACAAAACTATAAAGATCTGCAACACACCTCCTTTATTGAATTGTTTATAATTTAAAAATTATACAATTCTTATGGCAAAAATCTATTTCTTACATAATAAAACCAAGAATCTACATTTTCTGAACGGTTTCTACCTTTCCATGGTCCTACAGAAAAAAACAGAGTTACAGATGTGTAAACAGATCTCAGAAGCATTGATTGCTCAGCCAGCAATTTAACTACTGGGCTGGTTTGCACAAAATCACGCGTATACATTTTTATAGAATTTTGGAATATTTGGCACAGTGGAATTTTGTGCCTCTCTGCAGTTGAAAGCCCTGTGGAAGAAGAATAAGAAACAGGGCCCATGTATGCCCTTACAGTTCTGTCTTCTCTAAGCAGAATTTAAATGTAAAACATGTAAAACATGCCATCCCACATCACCAGAGGCTTAGCATGTTCTCAGCTACAGTGTACCACCAGTTTTAATGTCATCACATTTAAGAAATACCTCTAATATGCACAGTTGAGAAAGCAATGCAAAAGGTCTGGAAGGGATCAGCCAGGGCTATGAAGTTTGCCTGCTTTTGATTCACTCTAGACAGCAGCTGAGAAGCAGAACTGGGAAATATGGGAGGGAAATAAAGATGAGGAGGAGAGAAGAGAGAATAAGAACAAAGGATATGAAAAAAGCATAACACCAAAGAGAGAGATTAAAACCAGATGAGAATCCTCATCATCTGAAATCTAATTTATATCAGTTTCAAAATGAGTCAGTCTAACTGGAGCAGCAAGCTGAGAAACAAAGAAAAGGAGAATGTAATAAATATTTTATTACATTAATCATAATAAACTGCACTTTAAGTCTTGGCCAAAGCATATTCTTAAATCAAGCTGAGAATGTGAGCAGTTTCAGACTTAAGAGCATGAAGCCCACATGACTGTAATTAACATAATAAATCATACTGTGAAACTCTCTACACAGGCTGACAGCACTTGGTTGATATATTGCTTATTAGAGACTGCAGACATTTTTCCCTCTATTTTATTAAAGTTTCATTGGTAGTGAATCAAAAAGTACCCTTTTCTGTTCTGGCTGAACTATCTACTACAGGTGTAAGAGGAAATGTGTTGTCAGCTCATGCCATTTACTTCTGGTAATACAGACTGCAAGACATGCACCCCAAAGAACTGCATTTCAGTATTTTTGTCCCACCACCATCTTTAATTTAGCAAAGTAGTCTAACTGCCGTGTTATGCAGTTTCATTTGTGAAATTCTCTATTGGTGACTTTGCCCAACCAGACAAATTTGGTTTTACCTTTCCTTTCACTGTATCTTGTCCAGTAGGAGTGACGCAAGCTACAAAGGGCACGAACTCTATGAAGAGCTCACAATTTACAACCTTGCATAAGGAATTTCTGTGCACACTTTTAACACACATATTTGTCTTCCCTGGGGCAGAAAGCAGCATTTGAGAACCAGCTCTTTACACGGTTCTCCAGAGGACGAAGTCTAACACTTCAAGTGAAACAGCTTTTAAGGCAGATTTTTAGCCTGCTTTTCTGTTTTGTGCCAACAGTCCTCTCTGTCTCACACTCTAGAAAAAAATGCCGACTATGAACTTTATTTAAACCTTTGCAAACACAGCTCTCATCACATTAAAGAGACTGAAGTTTTAAATATAAATGTCCTACAAGGTTGGACTCAAAGCTGGGCACAGGGCATAGACATGAATATATCCCAGCTTTCAGAAGGAGGACAGACCTCAAGTATTAGAAACTCTGCTAGGCAGCTGCTCACACACCCTGGCTGACCAATGACCACTTTAATCCAGACTAGCCATGGCACAACCCAGGCATTTGCCAAGACAAGGAGTCCCAAGAGCTGCAAAAGCAGCTGGAAATTTTGCACAGTGAGAAGACAAACCTGCAAGGAAAGCACATTCATCAAGAACCGGACTATTGTTCATGGCACAACACATTTCTTTCTGTCCTTGAATACATGTTTAAACCTAATTTATCATAGTTTGACTGAGTAAATATTTAGTCACATTTGCAGCTCTACTTGAGTAAAGTCTCTTTAAATAAAATGAGGAGTTTCAGATGTTTTCTAGCTATGTATACACTCAGAAGAGGATACACAAATTACATACCACTCTGCTGCTCAGAATATTATTATTTCTCTTCTGTATTTATGCTGTCAAAATTTTCCTGTCAGGACTGTATTGTTATTTCCATAAAAATAATTTGTTCTTCAATATAAGATATGAACAATTGGTTCCCCTGTCACTGAATGAGTTCATACCAAAACTGACGCAAACCAATTAATATAAGAGGTGACATGGGATACAGTTTAATGGATATAACTGTGGATGTGTTATACGTATACATGGCTATTTTAATATGCACTAGCACAATAAAGTCTGATGCATTTAACGATTTTATAAGTGAATGGTAAATGGGAGAAGTTATTGTCAAACTGTACATTTTCTGAGGACTATCTTAAATCTGGGGAGGTATTCTTTATAGCCAATTCTTTATACAGAGAGGAAAAAATAAAATGTAAATTTGTGAGCAAAAAACCAAAATGTCTATCAGCATATAGGCATGAATGCTGTTCTGTAATGCCAAGAACAGTGCTCCTGTCTGTTATTTTGGTTTTGTGGATTTATACTTATAAGAGAAATGAAGTCCCAAACAAGTGACAACATTCTATCTGCCAAGAGCAAAGGATAGAAAAACATTCCATAAGCTAGCACATCAACGTGTGTGAAGGATGTCCTTCAATGACTGAAGGACAGAGCCCATCACAATCAGAAGAGTGCTCCAAGTTGTGGACAAAATGAAATTATTCCCATAGTAAAGCATCAGTGCTTCTCTGGCTCATTCATACTGCTATCGTTGACCAGTCATTGTAGGAAAGCAGCGATTAGGCAGATATCCAGTGAAGAGAGAAGTGTGTGTAAACAGAAAATCAAAACAAGCTATTCAAAGATCAAAGATGAACATCCTTATTTTTCACGAGCTTGATCTTCGCATACAGATTTCCTGGTTGAAACAACAGAGCAATACAGAACATTCAGCTGTTGCACTGCAGTGATATGACCTGAGATAGAATAGCTCAGAATACATTTTTTCCTTCTCTAACAAAGCAGAAGACCAGCTTTTTTCTTCCATCCTTTCCTTACCAAGTACAAAGCAGAAAGTAATTGATTAAATGTTATTAATCCATTGTTGTATGGTTTCAAATGATGTTTTCATAATGAAGACCTAGATAATGAAAAGCTACAACTGACCACAGTGTCACTGTGATAATCACCCTTAGTTTAATCAACAGGAATACATGCAGAATTTCTGTATGTGTATGTGCATTACTGTTCAATTAGAGTTAAAAGGATTAACAGGTATATATTAGAAGTAAGATGCAGCCAATGCACTTAATAGTCAATGTATAATTAAGCAAAGTTTTAATAACACAAAGTTTTAATCAGACTCAGCAAGGTCCTCAACACCACTTTTTATAAGACGAGCTTGCAGGAAGCCACACTCCCATATCCCACCAGGGACAGGATTCAGTGGGAACCATGACCTGGGAACTGCTGCATTTAACACAACATTTGTGTGACCAGCAGCATCCTGCCATTTTAAAGAGCAGCACTGCTTGGCTCCAGACAAAAGCAGACTGATTTGGGAAATGAAAACACAGATCTGCCCACCTGTCCCACAGAGGCCACCACCCATATTCAAGCTGTTCAAAACCAGTGTTTTCAACCAGTGCTGAAAAAGCAGCTTTTCTGTAAGCATTCTGGAGTGCCTCAGCAAGAAAGATTCATCAGGGAAAGAAGGCATTCCAGTTTCTCTCTCTTGAGGCTTTGATTTAATAGCCTGTTTCAACACTTCCTGGAATGGGCATATAGTTCACTTAAGCATACTTTATCAAAGAAAGATGGATTTCATCACGTTTCAGTGCTTCCAGGATCGGAATGTATTAGCAAGCACTACTCTGTGCTGTGCCAGCCACAATAAAATATTTAAAATATCATGCTTCTGTTTCCTTTCTGGAAAAATTCAAACAAGAATTTCTGTATTCCAAATTTTTATCTTGCTTAGAGAGATAGAAAATACACTGATACTTTTACTGATCGGTTTCATGCCCAAGCAAATTCCAGGTTCAATGCAAGCACAAGAAGATTACATGACAGAACAAGACCCACTAAGATATATATAATTTAGGTATGAAGAAAATGGAAGAAATGAGTAGTCAGTGTGTGCTAGCTTCACAGAACAGCTTATGTAAAAATGCCATGTTCCCATCACAGAGGCAGGTGAAAACAGCTCTTTCCAAGGTCTACTGCTATTAAAGTCTTAGATCTTGATCTTCACAATATGCATGTGAAGTAGTCCTTCTGTAGGTATAGAATCATTGGATCATAGAATCGTTAAGGTTGAGAAAGACCTTTAGGATATCAAGACCAAGTCCATCCACCGAGTACAATCACTATGTTCACCACTAAACTATGTCCCCAGGCACCATATCCGCATGGTATTTAAACAGTTTCACAGGGATGGTGACTCTACCACTACCCTGGGCAGCCTGTTCCAATGCTTTACAACACTTTTGATGATGAAATTTTTCCTAATATTCAACCTTAACTTCCCCTTGTGCAGCCTGAGGCCATTTCCTCTCATCCTGTAACTTGCCTGGGAGAAGAAACCAACATCTACTTGGCTGCCCAGGCTAAACAACCCCAGTTGCCTCAGCTGCTCCTCATCAGACTTGTGTTCCAGATCCTTTCCCAGCTTTGTTGACCTTCTCTGGACATGCTCCAGCACCTCAGTGTTTTTCTTGGGGTGAGGAGCCCAAAACTGAACACAGGATTTGAGGTGTGGTCTCACCAGCGCCCAATACAAGGGAATGATCACTTTCTTGGCCCTGTTCAGTGAAGTACCAGCCTCACACAAAGTGGAGAATCACTCTCAGAAAGTGTCCTGATCTAAACCATCAAGTCCTGTGTTCCCTTTTTGTCCCAGCATCCCATCTGAAGTGCAAAAGGAAAGTGTGCGTCTGAAGCCTTTCCAGGGTCAGCATCTCTCCTGGCTGCTGTGCTGCATCTCCTCTGCAGATCCCAATCTGACCCTGCCTTGTTTCTCTTTTCTGAAAGACTCACAAATCATAAGCTGAAAATAGCTCCAAAATGAAACAATTGCAAAGATCACACAAAGGAACAGATCTCTGATCAAAAGCACCATGTTAAATAATCTATTTCCTAAAATTAAAGTGATGTTCACTACAGACGTGTCCAGTTTTGTTTTTTTCCAGATGTTTTCTAGAGAGCTGGAATCAGCAGAGGTCTTATTTTCTTCCTTTATATACCAGTATCATAAAACAGAGCACAAAACAGTCATCTGTTTAAGACACCTTTAAAGAAAGGGAGAACACAGCATCTCAGTCATATTGCTCTTGCAAAAATTACTGTCTTCTACTTTTCACTTGTCCATCTTATTGTTTGCTTTTCTGCCTTTAAGTTAGGGTAATGGGGACAAGGTATATTTCTAGGTCTGAAATGAACAGTGATGCTCCAGAACATAACCATTCATTGAAATGGGCAGTTTGTTTTATGGTATGATACACCATCTTCCTTAATACTGTCTGTGCTATGATGCTTTGAAAGAAAAACACATATTTAAATGAAGAATCAGTAATTCCCAGCGATGCAATTCCTGCTATTCCTCTAACCCCAGTGAATATTCTCAACTGTTTGTCAGCTGAACTTGGCACGCTTTACAAAATTAATCCTTAAAAACTGCTGAGGCCTGGCTGCAATAGTCTTTTTCTTTCCCTCCTAGCTACAGGCAAATAACTTTCACAGATTGCATGGAATTCTTCTACCCTTCTCTGTTACAGAAGATCAATAGGCCTATGCAGCTTTTATTGCAGGAATGCAACTGAATGCCCATCCCCAAACATCTCCCACACCAACCTATTTTCAGTATGAATACCCTTGAATGGTTACCTCCAAGAAGTGTCTATATCTATATCTATATCTATATCTATATCTATATCTATATCTATATCTATATCTATATCTATCTATATCTACATCTATATCTATCTATATCTATATCATCTATAGCTATAGCTATAGCTGTATCTGTATCTGTATATCCAGTAACAGGAGATGTTTCTTTATGCTGCAAAAAGTTCCACTCAGAGATCCATGCTGAAGACAGGAAACAAGCCCTGACATCAAGGAAAGCAGCAGCTTAATCTCTTGCATGCATAGCTATTGTCATAAACATTTCATATTTAGAACAGCCTCTGCGTGACAAGTCCATGGCTGGTTATACAAAAAGGCTGGCATGAGCTTTCTGTGTCTGAAAGGAATTTCCACTAAAGTACATACATGTGAAGTCCTGAAATGGTGATAGGTACATTTCTTAAGCACAGTGAGGATCTAAAGATACCGTAATAATTGCTGAGTTTTCATTTCTGTGTTCTCCTGCAAAAATTACTATCTTGATAAAGGCCTCTCGCAGGAACAGCTTCATAAACAATTATTGTATTAGAGTTGTTAGTACTACAGGTTCATTTCTTTTTTAAAAATTTGTTTGTCATGCTGCGCACCCAGATGATGAAAGCAATTACATGACTACTCTGCCTAGGTGAAATTTGTCCTTTTTATGCTACTGTCCTGCTTTTAAACAGAACTCTGTTACAATATTGTAAAGATAACTTATCATTAGCTAGACTTCTAGAATAAAGAAGTCTAGCTAGACTTCCAGAATAAAGCCCCCAAAACATTAAATTACAATTTAACAGTATTTGGGCGCAGATAATTGAATGTGGGGGTGGGCTGGCAAATCCATGCTGCAAGATCAGGTGATTAATCAACTCAGTAGAACCTTTTGCTGGTATTTAAAACTATAATGATCTAATTTTATTCTTCTAAATAAGCCAGGCTCTTGCAACTTTAAAAATAAAAGTGCTATGTTTTTTGTAATTATGTATCTCATCACTTACTATTTTTAGTTCATCTACTAGAGCAAGAATAGACATTAATTATGAGACCTAAAGTGTCACCAGTGGACTCTGAACTCTTTAGTCCAACACAAAGAGTAAGAGACTGTCTCATCCCTACGTACGTTTCAAGTGTTCACTTGCCCACATTCTGCAGCATATGGCTCTGTAGACAGGCTTCAGCAGTCACTTTAGCCAACAGTCATCAAATACAAATACAGAGACCAATCAGCAGTTATTTGAGTGTTCTTGGATGAGCTTTATTTAAATAAGCGTTTTGTAACTTTCTTTTGATGTGATTATTTCACTTGTGCTACTTTCATTCTTGGCACAGTTCCACTGGGCTTGAAATAATTACAATAAGGATTAATTTGGCCTTTCCGTATGCTTTATATACACCTCTAAATAAGGCATTATTTTTTCTTGTTTGCACTTATTTGGAACGTGCGAGGCTGACACCTTTCTTTATATATAAACAGTGATTTAGGAGATAGAGCTAAATCTAGTCAAAACTGTCAACACATGAGGTGTGAGACTCCTTTCACCTCGAAGTTTTGTAACATTTTGATGCTCATCTAACAGCTCCTAATCCATGAATCTTATACGAGGATCTTGGATCCCACTTAATTTAAAGTTACACCATTGTAGACACTGCAACAGAAAGAGGGGGGAAAAGGGAAAGGTCCTACTTCTTCTGATGGCAGAGAAATAGTTAAAATACTCCACCTAAGAGCTCTACAGCATCATCAGACAAGCCCCAGATGCACTACATTTTATAATGGTCATGTTCAGATAGAAACTTATATGAATACCTGTAGCCAACAGGGATGTCCACACTGGGTGCAGAACAAGAGTCAACCCTCGTTAGATGCCAATCATGAAAGGCTGTGATCCTTGCTTACACCTTCCCGTGAGAGCACAGGAATGGAACTAGGTCTGTGCCCAAGTTACCAGGCTAACCTGATTACCAGGCTCTGATCTGGCATCCTGACATATCAGTTACAGAAAATAAAAGAATGGAGAGGATCTCAGAGCAGAGACACCAGAGCCAGCAAGGCTAAGCACTGCCCTCAGCACAGACCAGCATCCATCACAGCGCACATTCCAACATGGGTACTGTTTGACAACCACAATGCCAGGACAGTGAGCGGCACTCTGGCTACGAGAGCAGAGGTGCTTGTGCACAAGCTGTTTCCCTTCCAAAATCTGAAAATGCCTGTACACGTAAAACAAACAGTCAGGAGAGTTCAATGATGAATATACATGACGGCATTGTGATGTTACACACAAAATATAATCTGCCACATCTCTGACAGAAGCAACAACCCCAGTCAACACATTTAGATGATTTTCTATTTTGCATCTCTGCTTACTACTCTGCATTCTGCACATTTTGCACACAGGGGTTGGATATCTTTTTTTTATGGAACTCTTTGTTCCTGTATTTATAGTGATGCACTAGTGTTGAATCAGAAATGTCTTGCTGCACTGGCTTGTTAATACAAAGCACATCTTCACCCTCAGTGTTCAAGTGGAAAGTGAGTATTCTTCATAAATTCTTCAGCAATTCTGTTTACAAAGTAAATCCTATGTTTCTCAGAATCAAAACTTGTGTTCATACAAAATAAGCTCTGTACTTCTCTGTGCCACAGTCTCCCTCCATAGGCTTCTGCAATTGATGCCTGATGGTTTTTTAGGTCTTTTTCTTTTATACCCTTTAAACCTTTTTATACCCTTAATACATTTTAAACCCCTTGCCTTCCTTGTACCCTTTACACATATCCCTTGTATCCCATCCCCCACATAACCTATAATTCTTGTAGTCTGATAAGTGGCTTAGTTGGGGGTCCTACCAAGCAAGAAGACAAAACATACCCAGTGAGACGTCAACAGTTCTACACTATTTCAGAGCTGTAGGCTCCAACCTTGATGGGCCTCTTTTTCTCTGGAACATGTTTTTGTAAACTAGACTGGAATTTCATTGAGGGGGGCTGAGGGGGGTAGGGGGACTGTTACTCAATCTATCACATTTCTCATTGGGGATTTTAGGTTGATATGCTAATTTGTGAAGTCCATAAAAACTGTATGCTGGGGGTTGTTGGGGGGTTGGTGGGTTGCGGTACCCGTGTTCGGGGTTTAGCCTGTTCCTGCACCCGTGTGGACCTGTGCTCTGAGTTCGCGGCACTTGGATGCATGGGGAGCCCGGGTGCTTGCCGCCGTATTTCCATCTGTAACGGGCTTTGCTCCAAGGATCCTAGTACAACCAAGGTAATTACCCTTTTCCCCTGCTACTGCTGTGTCTGCCTCAATTTTTTACCACGGGAAAAAAGGCATCACATTAACACCAAATCTTTTCCATTCCTGGTTTCAGACATCCAAATGTCACTAATTGCTCTAGGCTGCATGTACTCTAACCTAAAGCATCATGTTTCATACTCATTTTCCATCTCCACTGATGTGATCTACCTTGCCCTTGCTGGTTCTTGAACATTACAACCAGACCAAGTATTAGCAAAAGGAAAGGACAGAAGAGGTGGTTTGAGAACTAGACATTGCAGAAACTCTCTGCTCTCCACCCTTGCAAAAATTTCTCTCCTAACAGATGCAGGTCCTCTCAGTCTTTCCAAAATTAAAAAAGGACTAAATAGTACCTACATATATTCTTGAAGGCTTTGCTAATAAAATGGTAAAGAAAAATCTGAAAATTCACAGATTTAACAAAAAATAATTCAAATTATTCAAAAAATAATTCCACAATCCTTAGACGGAATCTACATATACATAAACACATACACATACATAAGCACAAAAATCAGGGTCTAACCTAACTGAATCTTTATGGGGATGCCACTTCTCTTTTGACACATGAAAATATCTTTGTAAGGTCCCTGCTTACACATTCAGTTGCCACAGCTTCATTAAAGAGAGTAAATGAGGCAAAAAAAGCCCATGTTTGCAAGAGAGATTGGGCCAACAGCATAATGTGGTTTAAACTGGTCTAAGATGATAAACATAATGAAGATTTTTTATTTCGTGGATAATCTCACTCAAAATTTCATAATCTATGAGATTCCTATGCATGGAAACTATCAGCTGTGTCTGGTACAAATGTAAGGATATGTCACTTCAGGTAAAACTCAAAGTAGTATTTCTTGCTGGCTGGATTGCAGCCTTTAATCATAACTTAAATAAGGCCTTAATCCTGTAGACCTTAGACCTTATATTAGCAGTTCTAACTGGACCAGGAGCAAGGCTTCACATCTTGGAGAGGACAAGGCAGAATTAAATCCCCTGCTCACTTTCAACTAAATCTGTGTTTGTCAAGCAGGCATTGAGTCTATAAATAAATAAAAACTCTAGGCTTTTTGATATAATTAGTTCCTGCCTTTTTTTTTTTTTTTACATCAGATTGTAAAAGACTCACATCTGTTTAAGACAGAAAAATTTTTCACAGCCTAGATAAACACACTGTTGTTCAATATTGCTCAGATTTTATATATCATGCACCACTTTCAGTACATCACTCTTTGTTAGGAGACAACCTAACAAAGTCATTGTACATGAGCAACCATCCTAATCTAGTCTTTAATCAAAGCTCCACATTTTAGCTGTGAGAATCTGCTGTGCATCTGCAATAAATTCACTTGGCAACACTGCTCATGTTTTTGCAACTTGAAGATTTAATAACGCCAGCACTTCTTTCCCAAAGAAGCAGGCTCTATGGAAATGAGGGATTTTGCCCACATATCAAATTTTAGACATATGTCAATCATTTTACTCTTGTTAAAATGCCTCTACCTCTGAGTTAAATAACAGCATGTGACAACAACACAGTACCAGTCGGAGGAGAGTAATTGTGTGAGCAAAAGAAATTTAACCACTAAGAACCTAACTGATTAAAGTGGAATTTAGAAGCACTCTGAGAGCCCCATCATTGCCTATGCAAAAAGTACTCAGAAGTTTTGAGGGCTGATTTATGCAGTGGATGTAATCCAGGTGGAATCCTACTTTGCCCTCAAAGTGAGACACTAGACATGGACCAATCCTGTTCTTGAAACTATATAAATGTGAAAATGTTGTGCTGCATCCATTCCTGTAAGGTTTAACCCTAAGCAGTAACAACTGCTGACCTTGTTTGGCTTCTGAAGACCTGGCAAAAGCCATTTAAAGGAGCTTGGATTTTTTAAATGTATCTGTTGAAAGTAAATCACTCTTCCAGATAACACACACCTAACATGGAAAAATTCTGCCTAGGCTGGTATTCCATTGTCCCAAATTGCAAGTTTCAGACTGAGCAAGTTGCAGGGACAGGTTGATAGAAACCAGGTCTGCTAGCTATAGCAGTGATAGGCTATAAACTGAGGAATGGAGAATAAGTACATTTAACACACAATTTGGGTTGAGTGGCATCAGGCAACCTGCCTTTCTCATATTTAGCTGAGCAGAGTCGTTTCTAAACCAGATGCAGTTTTGCAAGGGAATTTGCATAAGGGATGTTATATGACAGGACTACTGCAAAATAACATCTCAGAGATGCAGTCATGCAAGAAATGGGTCCCAAAGAAGAATTTGCTTTGCTGTAACTAAGACAATTATCATCCTTTCAAATTTCTAATGTGTAGTAGGGTTTTACTTAGTAAAACTGTGTATTTAACTTTCTCCATTGTTTTACGTGGTAAGAAGATCTGCAGGCTCTTGCCAGTTGACAGAATTACTCGTTTTCAACCAGATCTCAGGAAGTCCAAGTTAAGGTCACTGTTTTTAGTACTTACAGTACCTGCCACAAGGGCTGCCTATAGGCACTTTCTAGCCCCTTCACTGTTTGTCTGTACTCTGTATGACCAGGCAGTCCAAGGTTGAACCAGCAAGGGAGCAGATGGAGATGCTTCTGCCCTCATCCCCTCCTGGGATGGCACCACTAAGTAAGAAGCTGGAAAAGTGAGAACTGTCTACCCTCAGGTCCAGAGGGAGCTGGCAAGTTTGCTCAAGAAACAGATTTCCACCTCCTCCCAAAGACCTGTGGCTAACACTTAGTTATTCTGCACATGAGATAATCACTCAGCAGAAGTAAGCTGTTTTAACATGCTCTTTATCCAGTAATATTGATCTGTTTGTGCCAATTCTACATGCTTTGGCAGGAGATGAAAAAAATTATGGACATGGAGCATGAGAACTTGCACTGGGAAAATGGAAAAAAAATCATTTTAACGTGGATTAAAGTGTTACCAATTTCATGGTTAAGGCTCTAGTCATACTTCTTGTCTCCGCAGACTGCTCCGATTTACAGGTAAGGGAAATCCTTTAACAATGACTTATAGAAGCGAAAACATCTCTCCTTGTGCTCTCCTTTGTCTCTCTATGTCCAACATTACTCATCTGACAAGGTGAAGGCAACAGCCAACCCCCCAACTCTAGCCTACATTGGCTGAGACCACTTCTTTCTGGTTCAACAAGAGTGCACAGCCCAGTTCATGTCCTCCCTGCCGCACACACCAGCAAGGTTCCCTGCATGCTCTCTCTCACAACACAACTGTACCCAAAAAGCGTTTTCCCTACAGCTGCAGCACACTTGCTCATAGCCGGGTGCTTTAGCTGCGCTTTTCCAAAACCTCTCCCACGTGGGTGTGGCTTCTCTGCCCACTGACTTAAGTGGCAGCAAGACCATGATGCAATGGCAGCACATAGCCCTTGGCCTTCCCTCACTGAGCCAGGCCTGGGTGCCATGCTCAAAACGCCACCGCCCCTCTACTGCCACCCAGTGCCCTACCTGGCATCAGCTGAACCGCTGCCTCAAGGGTGTTGGTGGGTGCAGCGTGGGGCTGCTGCTGGCTGGAGCTGACCTCAGGCTCAGCGCTCACCGAGGGCGAGCCGGCCACCTCACCACCCGGGGCCAGCTGTGGGACAGATGGAACGGTCTCCTCAGCGGCCGGTGGCTCCTCCTGACCAGGCAGCTGCAGGGCTGAGAGAGGGATGCTGATGGGTTTCCCGGCCGTGGTGGTGGCATTGGAGCTGGTGGCTGGCACCTGCAGGGCGGCCACGGGGCCACTGCCTGCCCCCCGTGCCGGGGAGGCCAGGGGTCCCCGAGGCGGCCGCTGCATGGCCATGCGGGGTGGGCCGGGAGGGGAGGCGCAGAGGCGCTGTGGGTCGGGGTCGGGGCCCGCGGCCAGCTGGGGCACGGTCCTGGTGGGTCCCAGGCAGGAGGGTCCAGCCGGGGGCTGTGGCTTGGGCTTGGACATCTGCGTCAGGGCCAGGGCCGGCCCATCGGCGCCAGCCGTCAGCTCGGCGTTGGCCACTATGTAGTAGTCCTCAGGGAGCTCCTGCTTAATCTTCTTGACAAGCACATCGCTGCCACCCTCATCAGCGGGCTGCGCCTGGGCCTGGGCAGCAGCAGCCGGCCGCTTGCGGGAGCCGGCGGGAGCACGGTGTGGGTGCGGCTCGAAGTCACTGTCCTCATCGGTGACTGAGGACTCACAGACCATGTCGAAGAGGGTGGCCTCATCCTCGTACTCCTCCACAGGCTCGCCCAGCTCCGACGGCTCGCTGCAGTAGGAGAAGTCACAGGAGTCACGAGTGCGGGTGCAATCCAGCTTGGCCTTCCCTGGCCGGCCTGGGTAGCGCTCCAGGGGGCTGGCCTGCGCCTCCGACGGCACCCCCAGCATACTGGGGCTGTCTGAGTTGAAGCTGCGGCTGTCCTGGAAGCAGACACGCTCCTGGGAACCAGCCCGGCAAGTGGCAGCCAGGGGCCAGTGGTAGGCATGGCCAGCACTACAGCCCCACATGGCCGTCAGGTTGCCATGGGCCCCCTCGGAAAGCAGGTGCTTGAGGTTGGGGATGAGGCTGCAGATGGTCCCATGGCTGTGGGCCCAGCTCACCAGCTTGGAGAGGTTTTCAGAGGAGGTGTGAAGGCAGTCCTCCATGGTACAGGATCAACAGCGCCTTGCCACTGGGAAGTCAGCTGAAGACAGTTCAGATCACGGGGTCCTGGCACTCATGGTTGTATGTTGCCAAGCTCATGCTTGCTGCTCACCTGCAGAGAGAGAGCAAAACCCCACTCTTCAGCATGACCAAAGCATGACCCACTCTCCCAAAGCATGACCACATTTGTACAGGCCAATGTAGTATTTGTACACTCAGCTAAACCCATTTCACTCTTATCCCATGCCCTTGAAAACATGTCTCAAAACTATGCCCAGTTTCAAGCAGTCTCATTCCTCATTCTCAGGAACGTCCCGGCAATATACAACTGCAGATAAAACTGCTTTTCAAACAAGCCAGTTCAGTATCAGTGGCAAAATGATGAGAAGCTTAAATCTCTGACAAAATATAAAAGCAGCCCAAAAGATGGTGATTGTTTCTTCATACCTGAGAAATGAAAACTAAACAAAATCTTAAAACATACAATTAATCTTGAACACCAAGTGGCAATCAAGCACCAATTTCCACTGGGTCTGAAGACACTGTAAAGTTTTACACAGTTCATGCACATTTCTCAACTGAATCAAATACCTCCTTTTCAACTGAATTTGAGAGGCATCAATAGGAAGGCCTGAAACTTGAATTTTCAATACAAGGAATAAGCAAACAAGCTCACCCTTCACTGTTCATACTGATAGTCATCAGTTGCTCAAAAGCTTAAGATACTCTTAAAGGACCTGCAAGATTTAAGCCATAACGTTCGCTAAACTCTGAGACTTAACGTTTTGCTTTTTTTCATATTGTCTGTTTTCCAACATCTAAATCATGATTGAATTCAAGAAAAACTCTTGTATTTTTCATCAAAACTGTTTAGAAATTTGCTGTACGAGATGACAGCAAAGTTTGAGCATCTCTCTCTCTGTAAATATCTAATGACAGAGTAGTAATCTCCAGTGACCTCAGACAGGTAAAGTATCTGCAAACTTCTGCTCATTTCTGCAGGTCTGTATGGAAGCTCTCCCTAAACTTCTCTCTCCTGTGCTTTGTGAACATGACCTACAGGTCCTGAAGTTCCTGTTGTTCTCATTTTACTTCTATTTTCATGTAGGCAGAAAAGCCTTTTACATTTTTCCCAGCTGAAATGCAGCAGTCATGGCAATGTTACGCCTCATTTTATTCCTTGTCTTCTTCTACACAAGCATTTTTAGATGCAAAATGAACTGCATAAAGGCTCAAAAAGACAGCCACATGGTGGCTAACTGCCCCTGGAGAATGCTTTCCCTAAAATCAACATAAATTAGTACCTGCCTAAGTAGTTGCTCCTCAATGTCACCTGTTCCCAGTTAGCTGCAGATATCTGTGTTTGCTCTGTGCCAGGGGAGGTGTGAAGGTTGTCTTTCAGTGATTTTGCAGCCTGCACATCCCTGCCTACTCACTCCTGTTCACCAGGCAAGGGTTGGTCTGTGGAAACCAAAACTGGAAACAAAATGGACAAGTACTGCCTATGATTTTCCCCACGAGGCTCTTCCCACATCTTTCCACCCCACCCAGGCACTGTGAGTCTTTGGTATGGTCAAGAATGGAGCTAGGATGGGAATTTCTAGATACTTTGCAAACTTCTAGGTATTTTTTCAATATTTTTGAAATTAAGCATGGAGGGAATGAATGAACAAGAAGAGGCACATCATTAGGAAACAAAATTGTGTAAAATTCATGCTTGTTTTTGCAGTAGCTCAAGCCAGAGTTCATGCGCAGAGAACAGCTGCTACAATAGCTTGAATTACAGCACACATGCAAACACAGATCTCAGAGCATCACCTGCAATGCAAAGCTCCTTGCATGACCAGTGCATCTGTGAAGTATAACAAGTGGAGAAGGTCCCCAGTTTGCAAGCTTTTTAGGCACTGGAGTTTTCAAACATACAACTCTTAAATATCTAAAACTTCTTTTTTATTATATTTTGTCACTTGTTTCAAAGCCTTTAAAGATTCACTGCCACTCTTAATAGGGGTTAAAACCCCCAGCATCCATGTTTCTTCTGAGAGATGTATTCAAAGTGAGGTACTTATGCCAGAGAAGAAAGATGGAAGGAGGAACCCTATACTCATAGCAAAACAAAACTTTCTGCAAAGTGAACAGGGGAAAGGAGAGAGAACTAAAATCAGTGATACAGTCAGAAGCTGTATCAGTGTAAACCTGTGTGGTATCATGGAGCTGCTCAGTTATCACACAACCAGGAATGTATCTTGGGAAGACAGAAAGCCCCATTTGGCTGAAGAACCATTTTCCCCATAGGGAAATGAGATAAGGTCTGCCACGGTCAAGACTGATTGTGCAGTTACTCAGAAGCACTGTGTCTTCATTTTGCCAACTGCAACAGAAGTTGCCAATGGCACTTTCGCAGGGAGGGACTCATGCTGTAGAAAGCACAGCAAATGCATCGTTGTATACCTGGTTTCCTGAAGAGGACTTTGCTCAGTCAGACAGTATGATCCTGGCTGACAGTCTGCTCTTGTTTTCTTAATCACATTTTAGAGATTATGCAAGTTCTTCATTCAGACTGGCAAGATGAGTCATGCTTAATAACCTGCTAACATGATAACTCTGGAATCATACAGTAACTATCAAAAACATGCTGCAGCTTCAATGTGATCTACACTGGTATTTTAACTGCATTACAGAAGCCTTAATCTTCCACAGCACTTCTCTGCAATTCAGAGCCTACAAATATCTAATTAAGAGTGAAGCACATCTGGGTGCTGGAAATTCACTGCAGCTATTTGGACCCTAAAGTAGGAGTCAAATTTTAAGGCTTTTCAATATTTTACAACCTCATTTGCAACATATCACTATAATGACTAATGTGTACAAAATGTGTGCTGAGGAAGACAGTGGTTCTATTGCAAAACCATGCCTTGAGATCTGTTAATTCATTAAGGGGAACACCATTTGATTTGGAAAAGGCAATATTTTCTGTATCCAGAACCAGAGTTGTGCCATAGTAGATCTCTCTGGTGACCAAAGAGTCATGAAAAATAGCAACATGTAAAGAGTAGCCCTCTTCCATGTTCTAGGATGGCACTTAGCTTAGCTACTTTAATGCAGACAAAATTCTTCCTGATTTTGCACAAAGCAGTAGGAAGAGGCCCTTTGTTATGATGGAAAGAAGATTCACTGACACCAGGCAAGTCCCAGGAGCAATAGCAGTTGGTAGCTGTCTGACATGTACCCTTTCTTTTATCCCATGAAAAAATTGAGCAAATACCATTTGGCAGCAGAGGTCTGGCTACCTCAAATACATTTTCTCCTTTGGCTCCTTGCACATGAAAGTGATGGAGTGGAGTTTTGGTTAGGACCTTGTGGAAGGTTCCTCAGGACTAAAAGGGACATCTGTGATATGGCTCCCTCAGAAAGGAGGCAGCAGAGGTGAGGATGCAGTGAAGAAGCTGAATGCAAAAAAATGAGATGATGCAGAGGTGTACAGCGGGAAGTGGGTGTCCTCCAGCAGTGTCTATACACTGGAACATGCATTTGGTGGACCTTCAGCTCAGAGAGGATGATGGGTGCATTTTGTTGTAAAGAAAGAAAAAGATTTTGTTGGGATTCGCCCTTCTCACAGAGTCCCAGGTAGTTAGCAATGGATTTCCTTCTCAGGGTAATGCAAAGCTCCCTGCATGACCAGTGCATCTGTGAAGTATAATAAATGGAGAAGGTCCCCAATTTGCAAGCTTTTTAAGCCTTCCCTTTTCAAACATACAACTTTTATCTAATATCTAAATATCTAAAACTTCTTTTTTATTATATTTTGTCACTTGTTTCAAAGCCTTTAAAGATTCACTGCCACTCTTAATAGGGGTTAAAACCCCCAGCATCCATGTTTCTTCTGAGAGACATATTCAAAGAGAGGTACTTATGCCATAAGTCGATTCAGACTAACTTGCATCACACATATGTATGTTTGAAATTCTGTGACCACTACTGATTATTAACACTTCCATACTGACTTTTTTTACAGGGGAACAGAAGAGCCAGGACTATATTAACCCTCTTGGGATATGATGCCAAAGCTGCTACTACTGGGAATTTTCTAAAAGTTCAAGATTCTCAAGTAAGAATACAATGCAAAATTTACTTTTGTTAATAATAAAAACTAATTGTTCTAGTCACACAGCTGTATAAAAACTCTAAAACCTGAATCCTAAAACATTAAAAGACAGGTGTAAAAACCCCTGCATTTACTCATTTTACATAACATAGATTTCAAACCAACTTAGAACAGCTGAAACCTGACTTCTAAGTGTTCTTATGGAGAAGCAATGTTTTATCAGCTTCTACAATTAAAAAAAAAAGACTTTGAAAGCAGTTGGGCTTTGCTTTCTCATACTTGCAAAAGAAGCTCAGAATATTTTAAATCCTCTCTGTTTTCAGCCTCTCCACCCTGTCCAAATTTACCAGGCTTTTACTCCATTGCCATCTGAACGGGAAGCATTGCTTCATTTTTTGAAAGACCTATCTTTCCATACTTAAAAGCAGCATGTATTAAAGGTTTGGCCACTATGGTATAAGTATCTATCTCATTCAAGTTTTTAGCTAATGGAGAATATTAGGGCTTCTCTTATTTGCTAGCATTTCTTAACCCAAGTGTTTAGCATTGATAAATGTCTGAGGTCAATAACAGCAGAAATCCAAGTGCAAATTCATCTGCAAAGGCAGAGTAGTACTGAGGTCCCCACAAAGTCCTGCAGCAGTCCTCACTAGCCATCAGTCTAGGATCACCTGTAGTATTTGTCTTTCACAAATTAAGATGCTGAAGTTAACAGGAGCTGCAGCCTTGCCCAGATAGCACCTTCGAGTGCTGGGGGCCCCAGCCATGCAAAAGAGCACACAAAATCACACCACTGCTAATCAGCTTCTTTACTATCTCCTGCGAGAGGACTCCTGCTAACAGTGGAGTTAAAGCTCAGCCTCTTTGCCCCAGTGTTTTGATTTCTTCACCAATCAGGATGACAAAGAACCAGGACGGACAACCAAAACAGACAAGCAAACTGGAAGGAGTAGGAATAGGTGAGTGCATTTTCTCTGATTTTTGACTTATGGAGTACAAAACTTCAATGTCAACTCTATTCAAATTCAAGTAGAAAGTAAATTCAAATGCTATTGAATTTACTTTCTACTTGAAATAAAGAGTATGAAGCAAGATGAAGCAGAGAGGGAGAAAGAACGCATGTAGAAAACAATGGCATCTTACAGGCAAGGTGTGGATTAACTGATATAGCCAGTTTACGATGGGAGGAAGGGGTTGACTTCCACTTCTGATACAGACTGTGTATGGTTCCTTTTATTTTGGAAAACATGTTTTTAATGGAGTGTGTCTCCAGGAAACAAAAGGGCGTACATTACAGAGGAAAGGATCACAAATCCTGTTAAGTTCTGCATGCCTGTGTGGTAGTTTGGCAGTGTCATGTATCCTTAAGCTAGTGAGTAGTTCTTTCAGCTATGCTCATTTGTCATTGCTCCTTAACACTTTCATACAGTCTCTGCATGGTGTCTTCAAGGGAAAAAGAACCTCTCACTTCAACAAAATCACTGTTTCAAACTTATGTAAGTTTATGTTATTTGTCTGTGATTTTAGCTCTGTAAGAAATTATTTAGAAATAAATAGGGATACACAGTAGGAACAAAACAAAACCTTCATGCTAATTTTCCATCCACAAATTCTAGGGTCCCAAATTTTACATAAATTCAGTCATTTTTGTGTAGTAAGTGCCTTCTCTAATGTGTGTCTCAGAGCTTTTGTGCATATATTTTGGGCTTTCTGAAGCCAGTACGAGCTCTGCTGCTGAATAAGCAGGCTTTATTCTCAATGAACCACAATTATAATTCCTATCAACAACAAGCAGCAATGCTTTCCTGAGAGAAGGATTCAGAGGGTAGTAAGAATTAAAAATAATACATTTGTTTCTGGGCAAGAAATGCTGTCCTCCATTCAGAAAAATGTCATGGTTGTCTGTCACATTAGCTCCACAAGGCTGCAGCTCCATCTACATTGATGGTTAAGTCTTCAGGATGCTTTTCTTGCCAAGTGTGGCATGCTTTCAGCTGCAGCTATCATCATGGCAAGCCAGAGCAAAGCAGCAAAATCTGTTTGCTGGTGAAACTCCTTCAGCTGGCTGAGACAGCATTTGCGGGTTTCCTCACCTTTTCATGTGGAAGACTATCACTGGATTAAGAGGCTCCCAAGGGCCTGCCTTATTCACAAGGTAAAATGTTTCACCCATTGACGGCAGAATTGACTCAGGAACAGTTTGGGGGCTCGATCTTTAATCTAAACGTAATGCTACAGGCATCACTGCTTCTGTTTTTGTAATTTTTTTCCCCAGCACCTACTAAACAGGAGCTATTTGAGCCCAGCTCTTGCACAGTGTGACTGAAGGGTCACAGACCAAAAGAGCACCAGAAGAAGCAGGTGAAAAGAGAGCAGAGCATAGAGTGCAGGAAACCTGATCAATCTGAGCAAGATCTTGTCCCATAAGAACCTCTTTTATTACCTACACGCCAAAGTCTCAGTTAAGCTTCCTGAGACAGACCTATTTCTCACTCCATTTTCCCCATCTAATTGTGATTCTTTTGATAATGCCTCAGACATGTTAATTCCTTATCATGAATCCCTTATCAAGCCACCCCGTTTTGGTTCCTCCCTGTCCTGAGCTTCAGTCCTCGGGAATATAGGCCTGATTTGGTTGTTCTCATTTGCAGGGTGTAGGATCATCAGAAGTGCACCAAACTACTTCTGGTAGTAGTTGGTAGTAGAATGGTACAGAAGTGCACCAAACTACTTCTTCTTGCTGAGGAAGGGTCTTGCTTCCAAGGAACATGTCAGAAAGGGAAGTGACCTTTCTGCAGTTCATGAATGTATCTGCAAAGTTGCTGAGTACCTCCAGTTCCAGAGAAATCAAAGCACTTGGCAGTGCTATGCTTCATCTTTTTTACCCTGTGTCTTCCTTACACATCCCATAAAGGACATGTTCTGCCATGCTCTTCACAGAAGCTCTGTAGCACTAATGTAATCCTGTAAAATATCAACACTCCATACTACTTAAAACTGAGCAGTGTACAGCTGAACCCAGAAAAGATTTTAGGATTTTGAAAGCACTGAAGAGTGTAAACATAGTGATAGTGTTTAAATAGTGTAAACATGGAAGACAGAGAAATCCTGCTTGTTCAATTAAGTGTTCAGCATGTGCACTCCTGAAACTTTCTTTCAAAGGCTCAATGAAACATAACTCATTTTGCTAACAAATACACTTCTCACTGTGATCTCCAATGAAGACCTGAGAGACAACATGGACTCTGTGCCCTGGCTTAAAAATCTGTTTTCCATCAGACTAACAAATGAAAGCAAGTTTTAGGACTGGCAGTTCTGTGGAGTTACAGACTGTTAGATGAACTGTCCAATGACCAGTATGTGTCCTCGGCTTAGTGAGCAGAGAAAAGTGTGGCAAAAGCAAACATTTTCAGTTGTACTCATGGCTTTCTCCACTGGCAGCAATGGAAGTGATGTAGCAAGAATGATGATCAGAGCAAAATCCATCCTGGATTTCCAAGCCCTTGGAAAACTGTAAAACTATGATTAGTTTGAATTTGGCTCTGCCTTCCATTGAGGCTATAATGGGTCTGACACTGAGCTTTTCCACACCTTCAAACAAACCCCATCCTTTTCATAAAATGTCTTTCAACAGCAAAGCCAAAATGAATGTTTCCATATCTAACATTTTTACTGTTGCACTGTTCCTCATTTATTGAATACAGGTAGGACCACTGCTGCACAGAAAGAAACGGCTGTTGTGGTGCAGCCAAACTGTCCACCATCAAATTTGATTAGAAGAACTTAATATCCACCAAGGTGAGGATCCACTGAATGCAGTGGCCACTGAACCAGGCCCAAAATATCTTTCCTGTGAGATTGGACTTGCCTAATGTCACTGCAACCACTTCCCTGGATGGATGAATTTTGGACAGGTTAGATAGAGGGTCCGAGGTGAACTGCATGAGGTCCAGCTAGACCAAGTGCTAGATCCTGCACTTTGGCCACAACAACCCCATATAGTGCTACAGGCTGGGGGCAGAGTGGCTGGAAAGCTGCCCAGTGGAAAAGGATCTGTGGTTGCTGGTTGACAGCAGCTAAACATGAGGTAGAATGTGCCCAGGTGGTCAAGAAGGCCACTGGCATCCTGGCCTGTATCAGCAATAGTGTAGCCAGCAGGACCAGGACAGGGATTGTCTCTCTTTATTTGGCACTGGTGAGGCCGTGCCTTGAGTGCCATGTTCAGTTTTGGGCCCCTCATTACAAGAAAGACACTGAGGTGCTGGAGCATGTCCAGAGAAGGGCAACAGAGATGGGGAAGGGTCTGGAGCACAGGCCTGATGAGGAATGGCTGAGGGAGCTGGGTTGTTCGACGTGGAGAGAAAGAGGCTCAGGGGAGACCTTGTTACTCTCTACAGCTGCCTAAAAGGAGGTTGTAGCCAGTTGGGTTTGGTCTCTTCTTCCAGACAACTAGCAACAAAAGTAAGCGGACATAGCCTCGAGGGGTTCAGGTTGGACATTAGGAATATCTTCACAGAAAGGGGGAATGAACATTGGAATGGGTTGCCCAGGGAGGTCGGTGGAGTCATCACCCCTGGAGGTGTTTAAGAAAATACTGGATGTGGCACTTAGTGCCATGGTCTAGTTTGCAGGCTGGTGTTCAGTCAAAGATTGTACTTGATGATATTAGACATCTTTTTCAAACTAACTGATTCTGTGATTCCTTAATTTTGATATCTGTTTTTTGGAAAGCCCGAACTGATTCTAATATGCCTCTGGATTCACATAATTCTTTTATCATCATTATTTTTAATAACATTTTTTAGCTCAGTCACCAGTACTTCAATCCTTTTAGTAATCTGGATTCTCTTGCTTTGAGTTCACATTTTGTCTGCCAAAACATAAAAACACAAGAATAAGACCTCTCACTTCATTTTTCTCAATCCAGTATCTCTTATAAGTGCTAGAAATTCTTGCTTCCACTTTTTATGACTCCAGCCTATGTTTTAAACAGAGCTGGCATCATGCCTCAGAACAAGCTGGGCAGGGGGCTGGGGTCACAACAGCAATACAACTTCCCAAGAGGAAAAAAGAATGTCCCTGGTTTTGCTTTTATTAGAAGTGGGTCTTGCAGTAACCAAGCAGGGACTCTCAGGTACACCAGTACTTGACACAGAGCCTCTGGGGTAAAACCTGCTCTGGGAAGAGGCAAGAATATCAGTGACAGGGAGCTCTGCATCCAGTCAACACCTTAACAGTTAAACAGCTCTGCTGAAGCAGTGCCAGGGTGAAGACCTGATATTCACAGCACCTCCATGAGCTTTGTCAATATGAGTGTCAAAGGCAAAAGCATCAGCATAAATGTGATGGTGGCACAATGTAAATTGCTATACCATGCAACCAGTGCTACAACACAGGGGAGCACTTGAGAAGATGCCTGTGCATCAGGATTAGTAAAGCATAGCAGGGAGTTTTACTGCAGTCTCAAGTCAATCTTGGCCATCTCTCATATTTTACTATCTCTCTATTTAGCAAAGACATTTTTAAAGAAAGAACACATCTTCTGGGAAAGCATTTCTGAAAAGTATATCAACAATAAGATTTTAAGGTTGTGAGCTCTTGAAATAAACAGTCAGTATTTTATGTAAGTTACCAGGGATCTTATCTATCATGGATTGGTTCTTTTGTGTTGTTTATTAAAATTTGTTCCAAAATTGCATCTGCCTTCACACCACTTCTCATGATGACCTGAGACTAAAACTGCATTATATCAAGGACACTGGGATTTGTCTTAGCTTGCAGTTCACAGTCATTCTTTAGTGGAAAAATCACACCCCATGTTTGGAAAAAGGTTTAAAATATATCATTTCCTAAGTTTACGATGAAGTGTTTGTACGCTCTCTAACTTTAGAATTACAATGAGAAGAATCAAGCACACATCGCCTGAAGGCAAGATGTTTTCCCTGGCTTTTCATTTTCTTAGAAATTATATTAAGAGAAAATCTGCACATGATTTACTGGAAACAGGAATAGTAACACTGACTTGCACA
Organism: Dasyornis broadbenti; assembly: GCA_013397935.1. Taxonomy (NCBI): domain Eukaryota; kingdom Metazoa; phylum Chordata; class Aves; order Passeriformes; family Dasyornithidae; genus Dasyornis; species Dasyornis broadbenti. The sequence continues at coordinate 957,571 of VZRN01006399.1, read as the reverse complement.
AAATTTATGAAGACTAAATGCTCCCATCTTCTTAGAGGGAAACCAGTGCCTTCAGTTCCAGCCCAAACAACTTAACTATTCCATGCCAATCTTCACAAGCAAACACAAGTCGCTTCTGTGAATGAAAGACTTTTCTGTGCCAGATTTGATTTGTAATTTTCATTTGTAGGATTTCTTTCAATTCAGCCCTTTTCTAAACCAACTGAAAACTGGAATAGTGCTACTATAGCAATACTGAAAACATGCATTGCTTGCCTAAATAGTGCCAGTGAAATGACACTATTAACCACCTATGAAGAACCGAGGTTATTTCTTACAGAAAATTAGAAAAATTGTAGAAACTCAGCATTTCTGTGTAAGGATGGAATTCCACTTCCTTTACTAGAATTTAAGGGTTTAGGTTTTTCCTTTTTTAAACACAGACATGGTTTTGGATGTTAAATGATTCTTCAAGGACTTAATTCTCAGCATGAAAAACATTCTGAACTGTCTTTACAGTGTGCTTTTTGAAGTATCAACAATTACTGTTATCATTGAACTATTGGCATCGCCCTGAGGTCTTGTCCTGCAGCTGCTTTTTAAAATCTTTAAAAGAAAACCCCAGTCTCAGAGAAGAGAGTTGTTCTTGGCAAACAGACTTGAAAAAAATACAAAAAACTTAAAGATAGCTGATTATTCCATGAACAGGCTTATATCCAACTGTGCATAACAGGTCATACACAACTGAGTCCCTAATAAAAGTTCCAAAACCTGACTTTGACATGATGTAGAAAAAACAGTGATATAAAAGCTGCCCTAGAAATGAGCCAGTGAGGATTTGCATTCAAATGTAAGCTAGTCAGAAATACAGGGTAACATTCTGTCGCTGACAGCCAGAGGACAAAAAAATTAGAAATGCTTCATTCAGCTATGTGCCAAGTTTCCTGTTATCCCTAGAAACGTATCTAGCTGTGTACCCCTAACATAATGTAACTGATCAATTGAGATTAAAATTAAAATTAAACCAATGTTTAAAACAGATTACATTTTAAGATTACTGAGATAGGTTCTCTGAAAGTGTGCAGAGATTGATGCCTCATGATGCTTACCCACATACAGATGAGGGGTTGGCGGCAATCCCACAGGACAAGCAGTCTGACCTCCTGTTCTCTTGATGGAGAAAGTGAGGAATGGGTCATCCAGAGATCTGTGGGACTGAGCCCACCCAGGCCACTCTGCATGCCACCATGAAAACTTGCAGGTCTGAGTTCAGTGGGGCTGGAAGTATGGAGGCTTAAAGAGCTGTACATGGAAAAGGTCCCTTTGACATTGGCTGGCTCAACCCAGGCCCCAGTTCCTAGAAGCATTTATGTAATCAAAAGGACTGAATGGGATCTTCAGAGTTCTATGCAGACATGTAAACTAATCATCTATAAAATCTGACCCTGAGGGTCTAAAAATCTGACAAAGCTTTAGATAGGCAAGTACTGGTGCTTTGGCCAAAAGAGCTAAATATGTATTCTCAAGCAAGCACACTTCTTATTAACATCAGTGCAGGATTTGGCATGTACAACATGTAGATTTAGGGAAAGTGCATGATTAAGAAACAGAGAGAAACTCCAGAATATTCATGTTTTACATATAGAGGCACTGGCAACTGGCATGCAAAAGACTTTAGAACAAGAGCTCTGTCTATTATGAAGGTCTCTCAAGTCTTTATGAACTTTCACTTATTTTGTCTTGGAGATTCAAAACCTGAACTGTAGCCTGTGGACAACTGAGTTCAAAACAACACGCTACATACACTACTGAATGTTTGGCAAAGCAAGTGAAAACAAGACTGAATAAATCACAGGACCAGTAAAGTGGAAGCAGATGTGTAAGGAAAAAACAATATATTGTTGCATGTATTGTTCCATTGCTGCATCACGTCTTCATTAAGCTGTGGATGTCCCATTCCTGAAGTGTTTAAGGCCAGGTGGGATCAGGCTCTGAGGAACCTGATCAAGTGGGTAGCATCCCTCTCCATGGCAGCGGGGGTTGGAACTAGATGTTGAAGTCCCTTCCAACCCAAAACATTCTATGATTCTGTGATTCATTAAAGTCTGTTCTTGTTATGCATTATTAGTACTGGACTTATTGCACAAAAATAGATGAGGAAATTCCTTCCAAAGTTATGCATTTCTGTCCATACTGTTTCATTTCATTAGAGTGAGAAATGGCTCTAGACAAAATGCATCCTAGTAAAAATAGCTGAATAAAAGTAATTACAAGCAGCGTAGGAATTTTTTTTAAGGTATACACCTCCAAAGCACACCATTAGCTTTCAAGAAATGCATCCTGACAAGCTTCTTAGTCTGCCCAAAGACAATAATAAAAAAAAAATTCAAAAATATAAATTTTTCCATCTGTGATACTCCTCTCCCCTCTTCTGCCCTCCCCTCCCCTGCCCTCCCTGTCCTCTCCTCCTGTCCCCTCCCCTCTCACCAATTAAATTACAGATGATCAACAAAAATATTTCTTAAAATACAGTAGGTTTCAAAAAGAAACAGAAGGTCTTTTACTATATCAACATGAGAGTGTTTCCAACTAATTCTTCCTTGTGGTTGCAGTTAATCCAGCTTTGAACAGACTTAGTAGAAAATATGCAGCCTTTTCTCATTCGAAAAGGAGGGAAAAAACCAGCACACCTTCATCCCACAAATACAAGCTGAAATGTCATAGTATAGAGGCATTCCAGGGATGTTGATATCAATATCTAACTTCTTCTAACTCTCTCTAGGTATGAATAAACATGCCAAGAATAACTGAGGATCACAATCTGGGTAACACAGAACTTTCTAACATACGTAATTACTAATCTAATCTTTGAAAACATTTTCTGCAAGGACATGCACACATTAGATACAACTGTGTCATGGAGTGTATTTGCATTTAAAGCCAGTCAGATCTCTTGAACACAGCAGACATCTGGACATGTCTTGTTTGAAGAAATAAAACAGAACCTAGAAGAGCTATTTTGGAATTACAGTAAGGAATGGCACAGGGTCTTATTTAGAAATTAGAACTGAAAATAAAAAGAAGAAAGGGTGAAAAAGAACATGCTGACATTTTTACAGGATGTAAGTGTATTGAACTGCCCTGACCAGTTTTCTTTAATTTCTGCTGACATTTTTCCAATCAGATTTCACTGGCAATGCACTTAGAGAGCTTCATCTCCTCTTAGAAAGAGCTGCTTCAGTTAAAGCTCCTGATTATTTACTAGTATGTTGAGTCCAAAACAGAAAAATCTGTATCATGAATTCTTGTATTGATGCTTTGCACCACTCTTCAGGGGTCTGAAAGCATGGCTGGTTCCTTCTAGTTGCAAAGTGTTACCAGTGAGATATAGCGTGGGGGGCAACAGTGAAAATTACTACCACCAAACTCAGCAATAGTGTTGTTGTCAAATCCCTCTAGGTATCAGCACTTCTGAATTTGCCAAGGCAAGACATCCTCTAACCCTGCTGCGAATTGCAGTGTCCATAGTCAATGCTGGAGCAACCTCAGAAAAAAGCCAGAGGGACAATTACCCCTTGCCTTACACCACATCGAAGCCTTGAGCTGAATTTCACCTTGTTTTGCACTGACAGCATTTCACCTTTACCTGCAGGCATCTCAGCAGTCACTGTGCTACATACAAGGCAGGAGAAAACAGAATCCTCCAGATATGAACAGCACTTCCTGTCATACATTAACACACACACTTCCCCCTGCCCAACTGCAAGTAAAAAGTGTATGTCGGCACCAAAAGGAAGGATGGAAGTGCTGATTGAGTATTACCACTGAAAAAAGTCTCTGCTATGTTCAACCTCCAAACCCTTCTGATGCCGTCCGTTCAAGTCTGAGGTTTCAATAGCATTTGTGTGAGACTACATTGAAGTGTCAAAGCAAGCTGGCATCTCCAGCCACAGTCCCATTGATATGTACAAAGCCAAACACAATGCTTTGGCATTGACAAAGCAAGGCAGCCCCCTATGTGGGGACTTTGCTGGTGTGCCAAATGGAAGGGCACATTTCACTTACTGTCCTGGGAGGCTCAACATGCCCCTGTCCAGGCTAGGCAGAAGGTTGGAAGCAATTACTGACCCACACTTTCCTGCAGTGACAGAAAAAGAAATTCTGCCACACATAACAGGTGAACACACTTAAGTCTTGTAAGGCACTTAAGTCTTGTGAGTGTTGCCCTTTGTGTCATCTATACTATGGACAAGATGATCTTTCTGCAATTGCCTTTTAGAATGTAACCATTCCACTAGAGCAGAAATGCAAGTACTGAAATGTTGTTTCTGATGACGCATGAATGCTAGCACTTCTGTAACTGTTCCTCTTTGAACCCAAACTACAACCGCACATGTCCCCAGAAAAAACAGCACAGAAACAAAGCACTCAAAGGCTTTACAAAACACAGGAGATTTGAGAAGTATGAGCAACCCAAATTATATTTGCAAAGGGTAAGCTCCACATTTTCATAAGGCCCAGCATCAGCATGAGATAAAACTGAACAGCTCTGTTCCCCCTTTAAATGTCTTTTATGAAACTGCTTTTAGACCAGTTAAAAACATAAAGTAGGTCCTTCAGTTTGGCCCTCAGAGACGGAGGTGTGTTCACCGTTGTTAAAACCAGGTTTCATTTCAAGCTGCACCACAGCACACTACAGAGGAGTCTATCCCTGTGGTTGCTAAAGTAAGTAAAATGCTCAGGGATATGAGGAGAAATTTAGCCTACTTGCTATCTGACAGACTGGAACAAATGGATTAGGAATACTTCTAAAAGAGATGCAAACAAAAATAAAGCCTCTCACAGCATTTTAAAAGGCCTGTGTTTAGAATAACTGTGCAGTACAAGGGTGAGTCTGCCAAAGACAAAAAGGGAAGAAATTAAAATCTCTTGGCTGTACACTTTTGGAAGTTGATAGATAGCAAAAGGGCAGTCAAAAGATTTCTCTCTCTGCAGCACAGCTGTGCAAGTTAAACATTTCATAGCTAAGAGCACTGTATGGTAACTAGCCATTAATTTTTTTTTTTTTTTAAAACATAAAGCTTCTGATTGTTCATATCCAGAGTCCAATCCTACAGACTAGGCAAGATGGAGAGTGCAGGGCAAGGGGACGGAGAGCAGCCTCGAGACAAATATACCATTTGGCAGGCAGGATTGGTTCTGTGCCAGTAACTAGAAGTGATACTTGAGCCAACCATGTGAAAATGTGAACATGCAGAAGAACCCACTCTGTCATTGCGCTCCAGTGCATGGAGATCACTCAGGCCTGTGGGAACAGGGGAGAGAGCATTAGAACCTACTTTGCCAATAGGCAGATGGTGCTTGGTGAGACTCACCTGCTCACCTTGGTGGCTGCAAATACTTATCCCTCAAACATGGTGCAAATCTGAACCACAGACCCCACTGTGCAGCATCCAGTGATGCGGCTGTATTTATTAGCTTCATGCTTTACAAACAACCAGTTCACTTCCATTACCTGTGGAATATTTGTGATGCCAGTAATGTACATCTGTGGCACGAGCAGTTAACATTAGGAAAAGACTGACTTAAGAAATGAATGTCAGCAAAAGGCCTACCAAAACACACAAAACACAGATATGTGTGTGTGTATATATATATATGTGTATATATATATGAACAAGAGTCCATAAAGAAGACAAGCGGCAATATTACCACTGGACTCAGCTTCTCAGTGAAATGGAGCAACACTGTCACAGAAAGTTAAAGACTGACTTAAATAATTACTATTAAGAAATACACTCTTAACCCAGATGTTTAAATCAAACATCTACTGCCAGTTTCAGCAAGGCTCACATGTGCCTGTAACTTTCTTAATGCTTCCTCATAGCATCTGACTGATCCAACATTTCTAGTAGTTTTACCATTAGGCATAAAGGGATACAGAAGTATGTGAGCTATCTAGGTCCATCCAGAGGGACTGGTAGAAGGTCATGTGGAGGTTTCCAGAATGGTTCAATTTCATCAGCTCTCTTCAGCCCCTGCACCTTCACAGCACATGCTGTTGTCATGCATGTCACTGCCAAGTGGCATTCCCAGTTGACAGTCATATGCCAGATCCTGAGTGATGCATAATGAGTGACACACAATCACTTACTTGATTTTCCTTGTACCTTCCCATTAATGCCACACTAAATTCCTCTGTCACTAAGGTTAACAAAAAAGATGTAACTCACTAGTGTGATATTTTGCACAGTCTTGAATGCAGAGGGGATTTTGGTCAGGTGCAAGAGCTGGAGCAGCATGTGTTCTCCTTGCCACGCAGCACAGAGGGAGCAGTTGGGAGCACTCTTGATGAGCTTGGCATGCACAGATGCCTAAAAAATTAAACTCACAATCCTTTTAAATCTTCTCAAAACCACCCTTACCACAGAAAAATCACAGTTGTCCTTTATGGCCGTTTCTAGAAAACATTCTCGGTTAACTGCAAGAAGAAGCTGACAACCAGACAGGCCAAGGGTTTTATTTACAGCACCAGTTCATTAAAAACTGTTCTCTCCAACAGTCTCAAACTTCCCACTCACAGCCCACTCAATCCCCAGCATGCACATCAGCAACCTTTATGAACACAAAACAAAACAGAATAAAATAGGATTTTGTCAGAACAAACACTGTCTTGCCCCAACTGTCCGCCCAGTTACTCTGCACTCCCCTGGCATAACAAGCAAATGCATCCCACAAGAAAGAGCAAAATAACTTTCTGTTAGCAAAATGCAGGCATATTGCTTTGCATGGACAAACCTGGTGTCTTGCATGCTGCAGGTGAAGTGGAGTGCATAAAGTTCACATGCACTACACACATCAAGCTGCATTTCCTGACAAGCATCGGGCAACACCAGGTAGCTCTTCCACTGCCCATTTTTAATTTTTGCTGTTTAGCTGTAGTTGCTTTCTCCTCAAGGTGTCACTGACTAAGACATTAGTCCCCAAAAGACACTGTTGGATATTGTTCTCTTACTATTGCTTTAACCCTGTCAGTGGGGAAGGGTATTTTGTGTCTCACTTCTACTATAGGGGCAGCTGGAGGGAGGGTGAACAGAACCAAGATAGCAAATTGCACCATTTCAGAGTGAACTGTAGTCTCCTGTCCAGAGAATCTGATTAAAAATTTGGTTTTCCCTTGAGAGATTTATACCAAAATACAGTAAGCTCCTTCTGGAAGCACCAGTCCCTGAGCCACATGGCTTTTGAGGAAAACTCAAGTTTTAGAGTCCCACTTCATCCTCCCACTTAAACACCACTGTGGCATGTAATCACCAGATTATCCAGCGCACTGGATAGTTTCTTCCATCAGATTGTTTCCGACTTGAAGGGCTGGAAACTTCCTCATATTTTTTGAGTTGTTTTCATCCTTCTTTCATTCTTTGAGGATATTGCTTACACCTATCTCTTTAGAGTTCTCAAGCAAAGAAGATTTTCAAAACTTTAGGCATTTTTCTCCTCCACAGTATATTCTGATAATGAACTATCCCAAAACTTGAGTCAGCAGTGCCCTGGCATCCAGGAGGGCCACCTGTGTCCTGGGGGGCATCAGGCCCTGCATCACCAGCCATGCAAGGGAGGGGATTGTCCCACTCTGCTCTGCACTGGGGCGGCCTCACCTCCCATGCTGGGGCAGTTTTCGGTGCCGCAACACAGAAAAGACATTGAGCTGTTAGAGAGTGTCCAAAGGAGGGCAACGAGGATGGTGAAGGGTCTGGAGGGGAAGCTGTGTGAGGAATAGCTGAGGTCACTTGGTCTGTTCAGCCTGGAGAAGACTGAGGGGAGACATCACTGCAGTTACAATTTCCTCATGAGAGGAGGCAGAGGCGCAAGTACTTTTTTCTTCTCTGTGATGACCTGTGACAGGACTTGAGGTAAAAACATGAAGCTGCGTCAGGGAAGGTTTAGGCTGGATACTAGAATAAGATTCTTCACCCAGGGGGGTGATTGGGCACTGGAACAGGCTCCCCAGTGAAGTGGTCACAGCACCAACCCTGAAAGAGTTCAAGAAGTGTTTGGACAGTGCTCAGGCACATGATGTGACTCTTGGGGTGTGTTGTGCAGGGCCGGGAGCTGGACTCAATTATCCTTGAGGGTTCCTTCTAACTTATATATTCTATGAAGTCTATGGAAACTGTCTTCCTGCAGTTTCCTGCCCTCAGTGTACAGTAATACTGGTTTCTTACAGCAGCTGATCATAACTGATATAACAAAATACAAGCTTTTCTCAGGCAACTCTTATACAGAAAGTCCAGACAGTATTCCCTACTCTTCTGATACAAGGCAGATGGTGTGAGTATCAGGTGTCTGCTCTACACTTCTATCAGATACAATAAATAATACACAATTAATACACAAAATCAGTTACATTCTGTTCCTGCTTACTTGAGACTGCACTGCATGCATTACCTTATCTCTAGCTGAATGCAAAATATCTGCCCAAACCCATCACTGGAGACTGAATTAAATTTCCTTGGCAGTAATATTGTTATATATGCAGCATATATACCTAGTGCTGTCTTTTCTATTTTCTGTCTTAAGCGTCTTGGAAATGTGAAAGCAATTCAATTTGTCGCCTACTCAAATACTTTCTACCAAACAATCTAATGGGTCAAACCATGTGAAAAATGGTAATGTCTCTTTCTTTTGTCAGTCCCCTGACAGAAACCAGGAAAAAACCATACATCCTACACAACAAAACGAAGAAATTGTTTCTCAAATAGCATGTCACATTAGCAGAAATTTTACTTTGACATCCTCCTGAATTCTGAATTTCTTATAGTATAATTATACATTCAGTGAAAGTGATACACTTCTATTATTTTTGAGAAAGTAGCTTGCACAAGCAAGGTATAATTAAAATTAGTGCAGCATTTAAAACAAATGCAACCAGAAAGGATCACACTTGAACAACAGTCATGAAGGAAAACTGCCAGACTGCTGATGGCTGCGAGCGTCTTTCAAAGTGGTCATTAAGTAGAGAGGAAAGGTGAATCAAGCAGATGAAAATGACCTATATAACTTAATTTACTTGGCTTTCAATAAAACTTCAACAATATACTTCATGCCTTGGGGAGAAAGCATTAATTCTCACAAAAGCATTACGCAATGGGAACAGTGGAGCTTGCTGATGCATGAGCAGGACTTTCCTGACACAGGGCTCTGGCATTAGTTATGGGGGCTCTGCTGATTTTGGGCCAGGTAGAGTTAATTTTCGTCACAGTGACTGGTAAGGGGCTGTCTTCTGGATCTATGCTGAACACAGGGTTGATAATAAAGAGATAGCTTTGTTATTGTGAATTATTGAGGCCTGAACAACAGGCCCTGAACCAAAGCTGACCTCTAGATGAACCTTTCAGCCAAATGTTATATGATATTTGTATCCACTCATTAGTGAAATATGCATGATCATTAGCATTATGATATTGGTATGGGCTCATTAGCAGAATATGTAGTATGATAAGAATGAATTTATCTTTCTGTTTAGAGGCCAGACAAGGCCATGAAATCAGACATCTGGCCTTGTTTGGAGGTATATGGTCAAAGCCAACTCCCTTGGCTACCTACTCCTTGAGCCCTGGCCAAGCTTTGGGTAGAACCCCAGAGGAAGATGAAACCACACACTTCCACACTAGAAGGTATGTAAGCTTCTTTATTCCACAATATAAAAGCTGGACCATGTCACAGCAAAGACGGAGACCTTGCTTATGAGTGGATGTACCATGGAGGATTTCCCAGTGATCAGGAGTGGCTCTCCAGTCCTTCACTGTGACTGGAGCTTCCAGATGATGTGTGAATCTGGATGCTGGTAACCACTGATGTATCTTTCTTAATCACTATGGACAAACTTTTGTAGTGATGTTTAAGTGCATTGCTTAGCTTATCCTTTTATAATTCTTTGCTGTGTTGAACTATAGTAAATTACACTTCTTTCTTAAAGCTGGTGTATGTGTCTGTTGTGCTGACCCTGCCCACTGGCAAAACATATTGCTGACGGAGCTTACACATAGCCAAGGCCTTTTCTGCTTTTTGTAGTGCCACACTGGTGAGGAAGTTGGGGGTGCAAGGGAGGTTGGGAGGAAACACAGCTGGGACAGGTGAAACAACTGACCAAAGGGATATTCCAGACCATAAGACATTGTGCTCAGGACATAAAGCTGGGGAGAAGAAAGAGGAAGAGGGACAATGTTTGGAGTGATGGTGTTTATCTATCCAAGTGTTACTCATGATGGGCTCTGCTCTCCTGGAGATGGCTGAACATCTGCCTGCCCATGAGAAGCAGTGAATTAATTCCTTGTTTTGCTTTGCTTTTTTGCATGGCTTTTGTTTTCCCTATTAAACTGCCTTTATCTCAACCCATGAGTTTTCCATCTTTTATATTTCTGATTCTCTCCCCTATCCTGCTGGTGGGGGAGTGAGCGAATGGCTGTGTGGGGGTTGGCTGCTGGCTGGGGTGAAAGCATGACAAGGGCCTGGGTCCAACTCTCCCAGTTGCTGTTTGGCTGGGGAAACTTTTACACCAGCCCGCACTGCAGACCTCTCCTCAATCCAGTACTAGAAACACTCTTCCCGGGATACCAGCCCTGAACAAAACGTGCAAGACCACAGGAAACTCACTTGCACCTACAAACTGCAGTGTGTATATCTGACAACCCACACAAAACCCAGAGGAATATTAGGTTACTCCACATGAAAGCCCTGATCCCTCTGCACAGCCAGGATGTTCCCACCTATTGCACCCCACCCCCTGTTAAGGCTACCAACAGCTGCCTTAATTACATGGAAAGATTTGTGTGGTACCATCAAGGCAAGTCCATGTGTCTTGCAAGTGTTTCTGCTGACTTGCCAACCCAGTGCCCAAATCTTGATCTTGACATCTGTGGGGGCCAGTGCAGAGCTTCATTTAAGCAAAGACTCCAGTTCCTTCCTCCTCACTTAAGTCCCAAGAGCCACATGCAGATACTCCTCTATCTTACTGAGAAGTCCTTCCTGAAGAATGATGGGTACAGTGGTCACCCTGACTTTTTCTGAAGAGCCACAGTCTCCAAAAAGTAAACAAACAAATAGAAAAACAAACAACACAGAAACAAACCCCAACTCATGCGAGAAAAAAAAAGAAGACTCCCAACTCCCTTGGAAGACATTAATCAAGATCACTGCCCAGTGGCCAGTAGTTATGAAGTAAAGGGCATTTGCTGAAAAGGACAGATATAACCTAATATTACAAATCTACCCCAGCTGCGTGGAATGAACAAGCACACCTATCTTCCAACACAGCCCAATGTAGGCACCTGTGAAATTCACAGGTGGAGGTAACAAGGAAAGAGACCGAACAGCTGATGTCTACGTGTGCTCACTCAGAGTTTCTGCTTTTTCATTGTACTAGGGTAGTGGTAACACAGCAAGAGTAATGAAGTAAAACATGAAGCAATTTTTCAACCTTGTTGAAAAGCATATTCCTCATGCCCTGTGTGGCTCTCATGGCTGTGAACAAGGCGCCAATATCAGGGCAGAGCCACAAGGGAAACTTAACTGCAATGAGGGAAACCAATGCCTTCCACTGAAGGAGCAACTTCTCCTCCAGTT